>VWYH01007502.1:0-368580 GCA_013399365.1 Pampusana beccarii
GAAAGTGCAACTGCCACACAATATCAAGCTCCAGTCTTCATGGGTTCCACTGAGCAATTTTAGAAGGCCATGAATTTGATGTCATGTGACCGGAGAAGCTGGTTGTGCACCTTCTAGCTAGAGTTTTAACCAGAGATTACAGTTTTTTAGAAGACTGCCTATTTTATTACATTGCAAATCTCAAATACACTTCAATGATAGTAAGACATACATTTCTGTACATGTCAAATTGACATGTAAGATTAAACAAAAACCTAGAGGAGGTAAGATCAATCAGCCAATAAAGCATAATTTAGCAAGAAATCATAGAATTGTCAAATTTTATGGGTTGGAAGAGACCTTCAAAGGTCATCTAGTCCAACCCCCTTACAATGAGTAGGGACATCTTCGGCTAGATCAGGTTGCTCAGAGCCCCATCCAGTCTGGCCTTGAGTGCTTCTAGGGATGAAGCATCTGCCACGCCTCTGGGCAACGGTGAGGGTAGTATTTCAACATCCTCACCGTAAAACAATTCTTTCTTATATCTAGTCTGAATCTACCCTCTTCGCAGGCAATATTATAATAAGTTAAAATCATTGCAGGTAATAGTAAATAATCAAGTTTACTAAGCACTTTATTTACCTAGAATCCTGGAATACCTATAATGTAATGATAAAGCAACATCTAGCAAACATACCTTCTGGCAAAAGACTTTTTTATTTATAGCTAAGTCAATAAATTGGTGGGAGAAATAAATTATATAACTCTTAAAGATGTTGAGAAGGGCTGACACAGAACTTAGCAGAGAAATATAAATGTAAAGGAACTTTTATAACCATAAGTAAAAGCTCAAATGCTGACTCTTCCTCAGTTACATCAGTTTTTTAAAAAGATCTCCAAACCTCTGTTTTACCTCAGGAAAGTATAGGAATATAGTAAAAAGTATATCTTAATTAGTATTTTAAGATAGCAAGTTATATATAAATAAAAAGTTCATCCTTAATTCTTTTTGTCCTCTCTGCCGTAACTGCATGATTTTCTCCCCAATGGACAATTAATACCTTTCAAGCTTTTATGAAAAATAATGTCTAAGGCTAAATAGTAGATCCTTCTAAAATTGATCATAAGATTGGAACATTACTGAACATCATTCAAGTCATGAAGTTCTTCATTTACAGTATCACTAAAAGATGGGTGTCTCCTCCCACAGCTGATTTATAATCTAATATGACTGTGTTCATTTCAATTAATTATTTTGTGTATCATCTTTAGGTCAGTAGTTTTAGCTTACTTAGATTCCATTTCCTGTTTGAGATGCCACAGACAGCTGAAAGTGCTCCACATAATGGTAAACTTAATCCAGGTTTACATTGCTGCATGTTTCCTGATTTAAATTGTCCTTTAATTGTAAGTAATATCAAAACTAGCTGCATCACCTCCGTGAGGCTGCTGTCCTCACACCCACACCTCTTCAACACACGTATTAATACTACTTAACACTGTTTCTTTCCACCAATTCTATAATCTGTCTTAGTTCAGACATCTCTATTCAAACAGGTTTTAAATAACACAAAGTGTCAAATTATATGACGTTCATGTACAAAATACTCTTTGACAACATTAATGTGCAGTCATCAAGTACATACACAATTTCATAAGAAAACAAAAGTTCATATGAGTACATGTATCTTATTTACAATAAAAAGTGTAAAACAGTGTGTAAGAAATTGTAAAATAAAAGCACATAAAATGAAATTTTATTCCTTTGGATGGTAACCGGCCACATCTGTGCAGATGTGTGATCTTATATATGACAGAGTAGATAGACAATAGGTTAATAATTTAAGGATAAAATTAGTGACTTAACTATAAAACTGTACTGATATCATTGCCTTATCTTCCAGGGAAGAACCACATTTCCTGTTAGTGTAACGTCTTCAGAAGTGTGTCAGTTTGGGGGAGATTCAGTACAGGTTTCTTCATAAGAGCTGGGCATCTCAGGATCACTTATGGTCTGGGAATACCTAGACAGTGTAGTCAATAGCATCTAACAAGTGCCTCAGTTCACTCTAAACCATCTAGTACTGTTTAATCAAACAGCTCTCCAGGCTCCTCTGAATGTATTGGTTGTAACTGGAGCCTAGACACCCAAAATTCCTCACCTACAGTGAGATGCCTTAATCTGGAACTGATTTCCTTCCTTCATGTAAATGAAAGTCTTACAGAATATTTATGCCTATCCAAGTGCTTATGACTGAAGATATTCCAATCCTCTATCTAACCATACTGTAATTAGGAAAAAAAGTCATTCTTTTGCCCTCTTACCTAAAAGAGAAAAAAAAAACTATACTTATTATTTTATCTGTTTGCACATCCAGTAGGACTTGAGCTTGAAAAACAAAATAATTCTTGTCATATTTGGTGAAAATCCAAAACTAGTATTACTCTTGGAACAAGAACCAGGAAAGATATTTAAAAAAATAACCAATAAGAAAATGCAGGAAGAAATGAAACAAACAAGCAACGCAGGAAGGAACGAAAGAAGAAAAATTAATTTCTGGGAAGAGTTTATACAAAAGATGGAAAATGCATATTTTGAGATTTGCTCAGAGAAAAAAAAAAAACGAAGAAAACCAGATTTCCTACTTCTCTCCAGATTTATTTTCACAATCAATTTCTGAAAAACTTTTATATGGTAAAAGATAATAGACTTGCTATTTTGGATATATGTCTGAGTAAGCTATAGAAAGGTCTGGAAACTTATTAAAGCAGAGCTTTGAAGATAGACCATAAAATGGGAATTCAGGTTGGAAAGTACCCCAGGAGCTCTCTAGTCCAACCTACTGCTCAAAACAGTGTCAGCTATGAGGCCAGATCAAGTTCTTCAGGGCTTTGTCCCATCAAGTCTTGAAACTCTCCAAGGATGGAGACTGCACAAGATCTTTGGGTAACAGGCTCCACTGCTTCACTGCCCTCATGGTGAAAAACTTTTTTCCTCATATCGAGTCAGAACTCCTCTTGTTTCCTTTTATTTTTCTTGTTTCTCATCTTCCAGCCATATACTCACTACCTGGTGAAAAGTCTGGTTCTGTCTAGTTGATAACACCCATATAGGTGCTAGGTCCTGCCCCAAACCATTTCATCTCCAGGCTGAACAAGCCTAGAGTGCCTTAGCCTCCCCTCACAGGGCAAGTGATCCAACCCCACAATCTAGGTCGCCTCCATTGAACTTCAATTTGTTAGTTTTTGTTTCTTGTACTGGGGGAGAAAAAACTGGACTCGGTGTTATGAATGCTGAGTACAATGGGATAATCACTTCCTTCAATCTACTGATTGTGCTGCTGTTCATATAGTCCAGGATGCTGCTGGCCTCTTTTACTATCAGGGCATTCTGTAGCTTCCTGACCATGATCCCTTGTGCATTTTCAGCAGAGATGGTCACCAGCCACGCCACTCACAGTCTGTAAGCTGAGGATGTACCCCAGCAAAGGTACAGTTATTCTTGCCCACGTGTATGCCTTTGTGTTTTCCCTTGCAGAATTATACAAGTTTCTATTAGCCCCACTCTACCAGCCTGCCTAGGTCCCTCTGGATGGCAGCCCTGCCCTTCAGTGTATAGAGTGCTGAAGCTTTCCTCTGCTTCTCCCTCTACCACCTCCCCCAGTTTAATGTCATCTGCAAACTTGACGAAAACACACTCCTTTGTCTCCTCCAGGCCACCGGCAAAGGTGTTAAACTATACTATGATAAAGATGCTGCAAGTGGACCAATGGAGAATTACATTTTGTGGGACACCCTGCCACTTCTCCAGTTAAGTTCCCGCTTTATAAAAGCCCCTCTCTCTGCTAAGATGAGAAAATGGCAACCAAAGAAGACAAACAGACTACTACAAGCTTTCTGAGTGGAATACCATATTATGTCTCTCAGCCTGTATAAGCTTTCCTTGCCATGCCAAGAATGGCTTTCTCAGAGTAGAGAATCAAACATACTGCTGCAATGTTTCATTTCTCTGCTCGTTACACACTCTGCCTTTCAGACCCTGTAGTTCCTGTCTCTCCCTGTCACATACTGTCCTTGTGTTGTCCTGCAATCATACCATGTCTGTTACCATACTTACATGATAATCAAGGATCTGCATTACTTCTGATGTTCGTCCTTACTTCGTATTGTCTGTGCTATCTTTTCCTTATCAATGTGTAACTAATATTCTCTTTTATACTTAATTTATCATTTTCTTGTATTCTTCCGTCTTATGCACACTGACCTGCACTCTGAAATGCATTGAGGTAATTTAAGCAGGGTATTTCCAGCAGTGAATGAACAGTTTGTTTGAAAGAACTCTCCATGACTTATGAATCTGGGCTTGAGAAATAATTAAACTATTTCTAAGTATCCTGCTGTTGAGAAAACTATATAAAGTCACAGCTGCTGAAGAAGTCACTAAATTCACCTTAAAATACTTACACAATAGCCCATTTTAGGAAAATCACTATCATGTCTCTCAGCTGTGTAGTCTACTTCAGTATCTCAGGTGTCTTTAAAACCAAGTGTTGCTTGCACTTAAAGATCGAGTTTCCCTCTCTTTTTGTTTTCTATGGATAAAGCTTTCTATGACAATGGCCTGGCATTTCAGTCCGTGTGGAAAGCAACACACTACAATATTGATCATGGTTTACCTACTAGGTGTATACACAGAGACTTTTAGTGTCCAAAGGTTGCTAATCTGGTATTTTTCACCAGTGGTACAGTTATCTGAGAAAATATATGTAAACAGAAGCATTGAAGTCTTCCATGACACTTTGGCACCTCCTTTGAATACAGGAAAAGAAGCACTATATGGGGAAACAGTTTAAAAATTAGGCTGAGTAAAAAGCTTGCGTAAGCTAGATTTCAGAAAATAATTTCCTCCTGCACAGTTTGTTCTCAGTTTTTAGGGTGGTGGTGCTGCTGCTGCCTGTCCACAGTTTTGTTATTGGAAAAGCCTCGTGCTAGCATCAAAAATCAAACCAGAACCATTCCTTTTATTAAGCAGAACCTATCCAGGTTTGTATTTCAGCTATCTCTTTTAAAATGTAGGTTAAAATTATTTTAAACCTAAATAATTCTTCTTTTGTCCCTGTGGGCCTTTCTATCCTTTCTGCATTATCTTCCCACAACATACCACAATCCATTCTATTGTAAGTTTGGGCACAGCACCACAGGCTTTGTCCTTATCATGCTGATAATATGCAAGCTTCCCTGTTGCTAATTCTGATTTCAATTAAGTGATACAGAAGGAGACTCCAGGGCCTCAGAGAAAGGTCTCCTAAGAGCAGTCTTTCACACACAGACTCACACACAGACTTTATTCCACAAAAGTATTTTATTATTTTTGTAATGGACTCTTCTGGACCCAGTTGCTTTGCATCTTTGTCTTTTCCTTTCCTCTCCTGATATTTCTAACAGTTCAATGAGAGGCCAGGGATAAAAAAAAAAAAAAAAAACAACAACAAAAACCCCACCAAAACAAACAAACATTAAAGCATTCAGCAGTTCATACTTTTGTGACTGGATTGGAAGAGAAGCAGAGCAATCAAGTCAATGCTATGGTCATTAATGACATTCACATAAACTCAGTTAAGAAAATTCATCTTGTATTACAGCATAGAGTATGATAAAATGAAGAATTGCAATATAATGTCTTTGCAACCCAAGCCACAACATCAGACAAAGGGCCAGAGATGTGAAGCTTCAACTTAAAATAACTTTGTTTCAGAAATTACCATGGACAAGACAAATACAGTTATAAGCAAATTACACAATCGTTGTTCAGATGAATAAACTGACACTTGGAGTATGTAGTAACCCAGAAAAACAGAAATTTTAGACTAGAACGTAAACCTTCTCAAATATTAATTGTAGCTCTTGTTTACGGTCTCAGTCTGCCTTCTCTTTGTGGTATCTAAATTTTCTGCACAACTCAAATACTTAATTATAATATAATTAAGTAACAAATTCTACCATTTTTGGAAGCTCTTTACTAGGAACTTCTAGTCCGAATGATTTAATCTTAGAATAACTTGACGGTCATTAAAATTCTGCTAAGATTCCCATATCTGAGTCAAACTTCTGTTTGTTAATAAAATGATTCATCTGTACAGTAATTCTGCAGTGCTGCTTTGTCATCTGATCACTAAAAGCTAGCACGTGCACACACATACACTCACACAAACCTGGAAGAATAACAATTTATTTTTCCAATTTATTGGCAAAAAGGCATTTTAGTCATGTACCTCAAGACAATTTTCTTCTACATTTTTCTGCAAGTACAATTTAATAAATATTTATTCATACTTTTAACACTTCCTATGGGAGAATGCTAATCATAGCTAAATCAAGTCTTTCTTCCCACCACCTGCTGAAAGTGGAAAAAAAATCAAGCAAAATAGAACTCTGTAGCTGCTGATGGAGGGTACTTCTAAACTCAATAAGTGAGAATTCAAATCACACTTCCTTACAAAGTAAGAACATTTATTTGGCTTCCCTTTTTTCTCCACATTTTTCTTGTACTCTTTTTCTTTTCTTACCTCACATTCATATAAATTCTTTGGGACGAAACTGTATGGACTGATATGGTTCAAACAGACTGCAACAAACTGATTAACTATGTGTCTTTCCCTTCATGTTTTAGAAGATGCAGTATTAAGAGTTGTTTAAACGTGTTAGTTCTTTGGGTTTTCCTGAGGATCTTAAAATCAGCTTTCCATATTGATGAACTTCCAATTTAACATTGTGTATGGCTGCATTTTGTTCTCTTCATCGCAGATGAAGTTACTAGCATTTTAAAAATTCATGTGGCATTCACTTGAAACGAATGAGGTTAATTTGTGTATATATATAGTTTTAGCCATAACTACAGTTTCGAAAATCTGTTATCTATACTCACTGATTACATTATCTTTAAAATAATTTTCCAGCAATATGTAATTTTTTTTTTCATACTCTCTCTTCTGGGTCTTTCCCTGAATCATGCTGTAACAGAAGTCAGGAATTTTCAGTATTTTGAAAATATATCTATAAATACAAACACTTTAAAAAAAAAACAAAACAGCAAACATAAAAATAAAATGCAAACCAACACTCCCAGCTACTTCGTGGATTAAAAACACCATTATGTGGTGCCAAGAGGAGGTCTGAATTGGATAAAGGGAAAGGAGAAATACCAAACTAAGTTGTATATTGTTTACATGACTACAGAGACTATGATACTGCAGCAGGTACATTAAATATGCTCCTACTTCTACTTACATCAATGACAAAACACTATTTGTACTGCAGTTGTGCAGGATCATGACCAGAGATATATAGACAAGCAGGAATGTGATAAACTGTGGAGCCAAATGATAAATTGTATTTACTCTGCACTTTTGACCATCTCCCATGCACTCTTACCACCGATCCATCTCTCTCAGCGAGGCTCTTTTTGATATTTCAAGCCATGAGCAGCTTCAAATACTTTCCAATTTTCTTTTCTAAAGCAACATGTCATGTCCCTCCTCCACCCCCACTGCCAAATTATCCTAACTCAAAACTTAGGGCAAAAAAGTTTCAGTCTTTTACTAAAGACAGGTTCAAGGATCAATATTTTATCACTGGTTCTGGTTGACAGCTGTGGACGAACATGTACACAGTATGCAGTTCCAGAAATTAAATACTAACTGGAATAATCATTATTTAAATATTTAAATGGTTTGAAACATTATTTTTTCAGAATTTAGAAATTTGACAAAATATTATTTAAGTTTAAAAAAGTGAACACATTGAATAAAGTGTTTTGACAAAGCAGAATGAACCTTTTTGTTAGATGTTGGAGTGATAAGGCTGAAAATGATGTGATATTCAACATGTTTTTCTTTTTCCTTGTTTTGACTGAAAAAATATGCTTCAGTTTGTTTTTATCTTGCTGTGGTTCATAGACAAAAATCTTAACTATTTATGCCACTATGTTCATAATTCTGGAAAGGTACTTTACATTAGTTGAAAATGGAGATTTGCAGCTTTCAGATCAGCATATGCACTTTAAGCCAGGCTTACAAACTTCTATGGTAATCATACAGCTGGAAATTTAGGAACTTGTCAACCCTCTGGAAAGTGAATCAGGGAGGACCTTGTGTTCCTTTGTGTTTTAGTTTGTTTGCCTGTTACAAAGTCCAGATAAACAAGACTTTTGAAACATTTTGCTAAATCTTTTCCGATTTGAATAGGCTATTATATCAACTGTATGAGAGTACATTTTCATGCAAAACACTAACAGGTGTACAATTCAGAGTAACTTTGTGTTTCGACCTTATGAATGTTTATCAATAAACCTTCACTTCATAAAATAGCATGTTGCCATTTATGGCTATCTTTATTTATAACACTGTAAAACAATGTTAATATGAACATCTAATGCTCCTTTATACTGGATAAAACCTGTATGGTACAAACCTGGTTTGTTCCACAGTGATTTTAGCTGATTTTACTTGGTTTTAGCTACCTACAGCTTTTAAGCTAAGAAATAGAAAATATGACCTTTATCTCTGTTTCTGTTGGGAAGAACTGAAGGACGAGAACATGCAACACACAGAAACAGCTGTGGGTTTTCTATCTCAGCAAAGATACCTAACACTGTATGTAATACACTGCTTTCTTTCTACATAAGGCTCCTAAAATTTCAGGAATGCAGAATGTTTTAGAAGGTAAGCATAGTTAGATTTCATAGCAGTATTTGACTGTCAGTGGTGCTGCTACAGCAAGATTATGTCTGTTCATTATGTCTGTATGCTTTGAATATGTCTGGTTTGAAATTTATGCTTTTTTTTGCTCCTTTTTTCTCCATCCAGATAAACTTGTCTCCAAAAAGTATCCTCCTTGTACCAGGAAGTTAATAACTTCCCAGAAATAGTAATTTCTAACAATTATTAATCCAAGATGACCTGAAAATTAATTTTAATCCTCTGATTTCAGACCCTGTCAACTTAAGACTGGTATAGTATGTTAGTCTCCATCCATGACTCTGATGTTCAGATTCCTTCTCAATTTCAGGCATTATCTGCACTTATGCATACAAGTTTATCTGTTTCCACACCAAAGTTCAACAGAAGCTCATTCTGTGCAACATTAAAGAGACTATCTAAGCTGTAAAGGATAAACAACTGTATCACAGAGGCACCTCAAAAGCCATTTTTTTTCTGACAACAAGTTCCAAAACAGACTTTATTCTAGCCGGAAACGCGTAGCCAATAAACCGACGGGGAACAGGATTTATACAATTATTTAGCACTCTGACAACATAAAATGCAGGTTCAGATATCAGTTGAGGAGATTATTGGTGAATGACAACATAAGAATAATGAGGATCCATAGCGTGCATACATACACTCACAAGAAACCAAACCAGGGGCCTCTCACTCCAGGGTACCCACAAGAAATAATCACCCGCCTGGGTTAGGCGAGGGCTCACACTTGCCTGGGTTATGCAAGGACTCATTCAAGGATATATCCAGTAGATAACCACTCACCACAGGAGAAGGTGAGGTGCTCTTAACCTTGGGAAGTCTCCTTAGACAGTGTCCCAGTCTAAGCAGAGGGCTCCAGTTCACAGACCCACTGCTCCAAGAAGACCACTCCAAGGGGATCTTCGTGGGGACCCCGTTTTATAGCCTGGTCAGATCTGGCTGTGGGCATTACAACATGGTCCAGAAGCTTCTCTGGGCACCTCCTTTGTTGAGGACCCTGTCAGATGACTGAGGGTCCCACCCCTCCTGCCCCCCAGCTGGGTGAAGGTGAAGTCACCTTGCCCTGTGGTAGGGAGGACGTGACTGTCAGCACCTTGGCGCCACCCTGGATGTGTATATTGGGACAGGCAGAATGGGGCACAAAAGATGCTAAGGAGCCATCAACTGCCGTATTGAAGGCTTCAAAGGACCTCAGAGGGATGTGCAACCTCTGACAAACTGCATGGCATTTTCTGGAGTTTTGATCAGCTACACAGGAAAAAATGGGAAAAAAAAAGACAATACCTTTCTTCCAACTCTGTAGTAGTTGTCTTATATTTAATTATGTTTAAATTAGTGTTCATATAATGAAAACCAGGTCATCAGATCTTATGAACCAGTTTTACTCTTTTCCAAGTTCCATCCAATAAGAATCCAGAAATGGTCATTGCACATTTTGTGCTATGGTAGCATTTAACTGTTTTAAGAAAAGATGCCACTAAGCCATTTCACATAAGAAAGCAAACTCCTGACAGATGAACATACATGTAGTGAAGGGTTTATTTGTTTTTCACAGAGAACTACAATATCTTCTATGTCTGTTTGAACAGTTATTCCTAGAAACTCAGAACTGTGCATTAAATGTGCTGAATGCCTTCTGTGTTGTACAGAGACAAAAGACTGCCTATTCCTGCAGCAAACTAGTTTTTTTCTCCTAGAGGACAAAATAAAGCCTAAATCAAGAAACCATCTCAAATATCAACTTATGCATTCGATTATCATTCCTACATCTTCCCCACAATGAGACTTCCTCTACCTTTTCTTCCATAGCATATTTTATCCAAAGAACAGTCCTTGCTGATCTGGTGGTGTCTGGACAATTAAAGAGTTTTGAGAAAGCAAGCAGGACTTGTAAGGAATTAGTACATTCTGTTATATTACTAAATATATGGGATTAACCTTCTCACACAGTTTCTACCAATCCCCACCAGCACCACCAGAAATAAACGTTTGAATGACAGACTGTTTTATAAAACCGCGCAACTAAGCTTACAATCTCTGGCACCAACCATAAATTCTAAGTGTGAAATGGGATTATTTCATTCCCAGTGAATTAACGTCTGTGTTAATAGAGTTCTAAATATATAATCATATAAATGCCAGAAAGAAAAGTCTTAAACAAGCTTTCACAGTGCAGTTATTTCCAACGTAGACCCGGGAAACCAGCCAGGTCCATTCACCTTTGGGAGCAATGCTTCAAATTTCTCCACGGCTGGACTTTCTGTCTAATATTCCATGGAGAAAAACAGGGAGGTCATGGGTTTTATCAAGCTTTGTCAGATCTCTAAAGCATCATGACTTCAATATTTTTCTCTCTCGCTCCTAGATTTTTGTATAGTGTAGTGCAGATGCCAAACAAAGAGTTTTCAGGGCTGTTTAATTTGGACCACAGCCAGTTTCTCAGACTCATTAGGACAATATCTCATCTACAGAATGAAACAGTTCTCTATAGGTAGGGAAAACAAACTTCAATGTTCTTGATATCTTGAATTTGAACCGGATCTGTCTGTGAATATCTTGCTCAATATAGTGGAGTTTTAGTTAAACAATACATTTCAGAAAATCACAGACCTTGATTGATACATGTTTCCTTGTGCTAAAGAGAGTTCTAAACCACTGTTGTCTCTTGAAAAACTGACTACATAAGTTGTCAGCATATGTGAGGAAACAAGCAAACAAATAGAAGAACAAGTAAAATTACACAGACATCTTATTCAAATCTAGAGATAAAAACCTAGTTCACATAATTTTCTAGCTAAATTTTCTGAAAATTTCCTATACATATGGTTCTGCTCTGTTTCTGTTTTGTGGACATTTTCTGTGTGAGTATTTAAGCACATATATTGATGGCAGGAAAAAACAACACTGAGAAAAATGTAAACAAATACTACAAGGTTTACAAGAAGGAAATTCTAAATTTCTGACTCCTAAGTACTTGATTATAAGTGTTTGGGGGATGACCAGATTCTAAACCTTTACTCCTTCAAAAAAATACTACATACATTTTTACACAATAAAAATTAACTAGCACACAATCTGGTTGTAGAAAATTTTTACCCAGTGCTAAATGCCATTTGTTTGAATAGAATTAATTCCTAAGTGTGTTGCTAAATCAAATCCATGCTGAACTCTAGAGACTAAATATACGGAATGGTAAGTACATAAACAAGCTATACATGAAGATTTACATATTAAGAATAGTCTATGAATACTTTTTGAACAGAGACCATTCAAAAAATGACATTTGATCAGTTCACATTCAGAGATCCAGGCCAAGCTAATTAAATATCTATGTCCCTAATACCTACAGAGCTGAAATAAAATATATTTTTCTCGTCCTAGTTGATCTTATTTCACAGAGAAATTGTAACTATGTGCAAATATATGTATATACTTACAGGGTTAGATATTCAGATCCTTGTTACAATTTGTTCCAAAGTTGTCTATTCAAAACTGTCCTAATGTAGCTATTAAAACTTTAGTGTTTACACCATAAAACAATAACGTGAAATAGAGCTATTAAAATTATTGTTCTGTAGACAGGATCAGTAGGCTAGAAAGATTACCGTAGTCCATTTCTGTTGTTGACTAGCAGTTTGTCACAACTCCCTTTGCATTTCACTGTCCAATGCTTCTGCTCCCAAAAAAAAAAAAAAAAACAACCAACCATGAAAACCAACAGTACAATAATTTATTTCAAAGTCCCTAGGTAAGAAAAGTTTGCTTGCTAGACATAGTGAAAAATTTACTGATGGAGAGTATTTAAGGACAAGTCTACTGATGGCCAAGTTGCCAGATGATTTGAGTTTCAAGACATAAATCTTTAAATAGATACGTTCTTACTGGCTTGGGATCTAGTTCTCATAGAATCATAGAATCATATAATGTCCAAAGTTGTAAGGGACCCATGAGGACCAAGTCCAACTCCTGTCTCTGTATAGAAGAACCCCAAAATTCACATCATGTGTCTGAGGGCATTGTCCAATCACTTCTTGAATACTGTCAGGCTTGGGGCTGTGAATACCTCCCTAGGGAGCCTGTTCCAGTGCTTCACCATGCTTTTCCTAATGTCCAACCTAAACCCTCCCAGCACATCTACCTGCCATTCCCTCAGGTTCTATCACTGAGAGAAGAGATTAGCAGCTGTCCCTCCTCCTCCCCTTGTGAGGAAGCTGTAGATCACAACGAGGTCTCCTCAGTCTCCTCCAGGCTGAACAAACGAAGTGACTTTCGCTGCTCCTCATCCAGCTTCTGCTCTAAACCCTTCACCAACTCCATAGCCCTCTTCTGGGCACTCTGCAGTAGCTTTCTATAATTTCTATACTGTGGCACCTAAAACTGCACACAGTACTCAGGTGAGGCTGCACCAGTGCAGAGTTAAGACTAGTTCTATATGTTGGTTTGTGATTTTACTTTTTTTTCTTCTGTTGATCTTGAACTGCAAATCAAATGTCTCCTGTTTTTCTAATCTCTTGCAGGTAATCACTCAAAACTATCCCAGGGCAAAATTATCAGATTAAGAATAAAATACAACATCTGGGCTTATTACTTTATAATAAATTGAGAAAACATGGCATATCTCAATGCAGTTCCTCTGAGCATAAAAAGTAGTCCTAACAAACTGCTGAGCAATCGTACACTAAAAGCGCCTATTTCTCACCTCTGACTAAAAAGGGAGTCTAATATGCATAGTCCAGATACTGAGATCAACATGAAATAATCTAAAGTTAGGTGACACAAAACGAGTTTCAAAATCAAAGAGAGTTTTCTCTGTTTAAGCACACTTTGTATAAATACAACACAGTCTTACAATGCCTGGATTCCATTGTTCCATTTATTAATTTAAGATATGAAGTATACTGCTACCAGTAAAATCAATATTAGCTTGTAGAAGAAGTTTTTACTGAGAGAACATTGAATGCTTTCTATAAAATACAGGTTTTCATTTTATAATCCTCCTACAATTAGGATATAACCATTACAGATTTTCCTTTTTTTGAGAAATTAAGAGAAATAAATGTTTTCCAGTTAGGGAAATACTAGTAGTCTTCACCAGTCATTCTAGCAGACATCAATAAACAGAAATCAAGAACAAATCCCGACAAAGTAATTACATTTTTGCAAAAGAAATTCTGGATCTCAATCTGTCCTAGCAAGCACTTCATTTTGATCATGATTCAATTTAGCACACATTTCTGAATGAACAATTAATTATTTTGAATTTTACTATTAATCAAAACAATGTCAGCAATAATATTTTTTTACACATTTTTCTGATTCAGTCTGCTCCAAGTACTTTGTGCAGCATTTCTCTCTCTTCCCAGTTTCCACCAGTGGTGTCTACAGCTCATATCCAACAACTGACAACTTCATAAAATGACACTATGTCCCAGAGAATAGGTAGCTTATCAAAACGGTATTTTCCTTTCTTGTGTACAGTAAGACTATGGAGCTTTATTATACTATGTAATGTATGAAAAGAATCAAACAAGTTAGGAAATAAATGTACGTGAAAGCTCATGAAAAGGGAGATCCTCTGAGATCTCCAAACCAGTTTTGACCTCAGGAGTTTTCAAATATCCCAGTGTCTCTTTAAGTATAACTTCTGAATCTTTATTTTCTATTTTCACAGAGTGCCTTTTATAAATATGATAATTCTGATTAACAAGAAGTCACTAGCTTTTTAATCAAAGACGGGTAGAATCTATAATATCTGCAAACAGGTGGCCAGGTATTTTATAATAAGCTAATTTAAAATAAATAGCCAAATAATAATTTTAAAAGTCTTACTTATATCTCTCTAAAACCCTAGTCTTTCATTTGAATAATAAGCCCGTTTGTGAAACCCCCTTTTCACTACTTTTTATACATTTTTACTGAGGTTTCTAAATATCTAGGGTGTCTTGGTGTCTATTTTTGCTCTTCTGTGTGCTTTTCCAATACCAGTTTTAACTCAGGAAAAAAAAAAAGAGTAAAAGAATACTGATGACATTGTAGTAATTTCATATTGTAGAATCTTGAATCACAGTCTTGCTTCAAGATTTGTTGACCATCTGTTGTAAACTTTCTAGTATTTACCTGAGCAACTGAACCTTCAGAAGCTTTACTGGTCTATAATTTGAAAGTGACGGATGCACAGTGTAAAGCATTTGAATCTATTCCAAAGTATTGTGTTTAAACTGAGTGTTTTCCAAACCCAGGTGTTTCGTTCACACACTGGCAAGGATATACAAGGCAATAAATGTACCTTCCATCTGCTGCTACCACCTGCCTACCTGAAAAACATCTAGTACTGCAGTATTGTTTTCCTCTGAGTAATAATATGAGTTAAAGTTCTAATGGAAAGAAAAGTATTCACAAACGCTGGAGATGGATCCTTTCATAATCTAGCTTTTTCAGGGCTGAGTCCTGGATTGAACAAATGAATGATAAATAAATGCCTTTTATGATCTTATGGGACAGTAAAAGTTAAATAATATTGTCCTCATTTCAGATGGAATGGATTTAATTTTCTTTCAAGTAGTTGTTATAGTGCTGTGTTTTGGTTTTGGTGAGAGAATAATGTTGTTAATACACTGTTATTTTGATTGTTCCCAGGTAGCCAAGGACTTTTCAGCTTCCCACACTCCGCCAGGTGCACAAGAAGCTGGGAGGGAGCAAAGCTAGGACAGCTGACCTGAGTTTGCTAAAGGAGTATTCCTTACCATATGACATCATGCCCAGCATATAAAATGGAGTTGGCTGGAAAGCAAAAACCACTGCATGGGAACAGATGGCTTACTGGATCATGAGTGGTGAACAATTGCATTCTGCATCACTTGTTTTATATATTCTATTATTATTGTATATTTTATTAATATTACTATTATTTTATCTGCCTTTGCTTTCCTATTAAACTGTTTTTATCTCATCTCAGAAGATTTTTCACTTTCTGATTCTCTCCCCTATCTCACTTGGGGTAGAGNATGGAGTTGGCTGGAAAGCAAAAACCACTGCATGGGAACAGATGGCTTACTGGATCATGAGTGGTGAACAATTGCATTCTGCATCACTTGTTTTATCTATTCTATTATTATTGTATATTTTATTAATATTACTATTATTTTATCTGCCTTTGCTTTCCTATTAAACTGTTTTTATCTCATCTCAGAAGATTTTTCACTTTCTGATTCTCTCCCCTATCTCACTTGGGGTAGAGCAGGGAGCAGGATACAGTTGCAAGCAGCTGCGTGGTCCTAGTTGATGGACCTCTCTCTCCTAGTTGCTGGACTCTCGTACAAAATCAAATCTTATGTATCTGTGGCTTGCCCTAACCTAAGTAGGTTTTTATGCTTGTATACTGAGGAGCTATTCGGAATATTTTCACTATGAAGACTACCAAGCAGTAGAGCAGGTTGCTCAGAGAGGCGGTATACTCTCCATTTGTGGAAGTTTTCAAGACCTGAATGGACAAAGCCCTGAGCAACCTGGTCTGACCTCACAGCTGACCCTGAATTGTTCATCAACTCCATGGACCTGTGTCTGTCCATAATACTATGTACATATTAGTTGTAAGGGTTCTGGATTTAGATAAGTCACCAAATGAGTTAACTGGAAGACAGAATCACCTACCATTCAGCATATTGTGTGACTGAAAGTGTGATCAAGATCCAGAACTACCTTTAGGATTCAATATACATTGGCTTACAGGATCAGTTATCCTTACTTCACTTTTCAATTTGTTGTGTCAAATTTGCAACATGATACTTGCTTCAGATTCTTTTGTGAGGTAAAGAGCTAACAAAGAAACTCAAGATCTAGAGGTGTTAAAGATGACCAGGTCAAATTTTTCTTTATGAAAAGAAAAATTTCTTTATGAAAGAAAAATTTTGATACATTTATTGCAAATACTGTATCAACAATTCATAAATAAGTTTTTCTTGACAATTTAACAGTAAATTAAGTAACTTTAACAAAGACAATTCATAATGAAGTCAAGATTTACTTTTTCGACAAATGTGACTGTCTCCTCCACAGAATTTTTTCTTCCTATTTTATCTTTGCAATCATGTATCTTTTACACACACATATTTCAAAAAATCAGTTATTGGATGACTGAGCTTCATATCCTCATAAAGGCAAGTGCTTAAAAATCAGCCGTTCTGAGGGTTAGGAATTAGACTAAACCTAAAAAGAGAAACACATTGCCTATTTTTGAAAATCTATGATTGAACTGCACAGTTAAGTTGTGTGAACAATGCGGAGTGCTGTTAGTTATGTGGTTCTATCTGAGTGATGTAAAGGTCAGTAAGTAGAGAGGAATGTCTGGGTAAAATACATATTTCAAGCCCTCTGACCTCCTTAGGGAGAGGGTAAATATCTGTATGATATTCCAAAACTGCACATGAATGGTGAAGCACAGAGGGCAATGACAGCTAACAGGAGTGTAAGAGTGAAAGCAGTGATTTGAAGCTCTTATGGGCCCTGATAAAGTGGCAGTTCGTTGAGCCAGAGCATGAAAACATTATTCCAGAATCCACTGCTATCTTATAATTGGGTTATACACATATATGTGTGTATATATTTTTTCCTTTTATTAGCTAATTCCTTTCCTTATATTGTCTGAATTCAGCAAATAAGGAAAGATATTACCTTCTAAAATTTTTTATAATGTTTTCTTTTCTTTTTTTTTCTTTTTTTTTTTTTTTTTTTTTTTTTTTTTTTTTTTTTTTTTTTTTTTTTTTTTTTTTTTTTTTTTTTTTTTTTACTGTTCAAAGAAGTTTAGAAAACAAGTAACTACCTACAACTATACAGGTTTAACTAGATAGGAAAATTCTTTATGGACTCTTGCCATGATGTCAGCTTTGATCTGTCTTTCCTTTCTCTTCATCACTCTGTAGTTTTCAAAACCATGCTTAAGCTGTACTGTTTTAGCACCCCTCTTCTTGTCCACATACTTCAATTATATTCAGCTCTTTAGCTTGTGCTCATCCGTCGAATTCAGCTAGTGGAGACATTTTATAGCCTTATTTTGCTCCCTAATTTTTTTTTTTCCCCAACATTCAAAGAGAGAATTGGAGACAGAATGTCTGCAGAGAGATCCAGATTTGGTAGGTCAGCCTATGTCTTGATGCTGAAACATAGCTTTCTAATTGCTACAATGCACAAATAGTTGGTCCTAGTTCATTGCTACTTCTCTTTAAATATTGTACTTTAACAATGTTCTCTTCTTTCTTATCACAAAGAAAATTGGCGGGCCTGACACTGAAATATTATCCTGAAGCAGTTTGGCATGAAATATTCCTGTGGTGTGCAATCAGATGTTTCTATAAATAGGTAGAACTACAAAAATCAAGAAATGACATCATACCAATTAAAATTCATCACCTGCTAAATCTGTTCCTCCCTCTGAAGTTTACTTCGTTCAGAGTGTTTCTACAGCAGACCTAGTACTAGATGATTAATACATCAACCTTGTGGTATGAGAGTTGGTTTAGTTATGAAACACATGAAAAATATACAAATGTTTCTGCCTTAACCTCTTCATTTAACATTTCTCCATATGGCACATGAGCTAAAAAATCTGGTGCAAAGATTCTGAATTATTGATATATTTCATTCCACAAATGGAATTTGTAGCAGGTGTGCTTGAAAGTCAAGGAAACGTGAGGAAAGCAAGTTAAATCTGTACTGTACGTACCACATAATGCCAGTTTCCAGCACTTGTTCTGGAGCATCTAGTTAGTCAATGACCAATATCACAAAAAATACAGAAAAAAATTAACCATTAAAAGGAAATATTGTGAACAACGTATATTGCAAAAAAACATGGCAGTTAATGCATTCTTTCTGAAGAAATACAAGTGGAGAAAATACTGCCAAAGAGGACTCAATTAATACAGCTTCTGACAATTTTTCAAAAACTTAACAAACAAGTTGAGTCTAGATTTTTCTTCTTTCTTTAATACTGTTCTCAAAAGTATGTGCATGATAACTTTACCTTCACGTAACAAAATATAAATCTTTAATGTATTAAAAGACAAAAAACTTATAGAATCAACCATCATAAGGCTAATTTACAGTTCTCGTCTTGTTGACTTCACACACCAAGATCAACATTAATAGCTTGTAGGTGAGGATTCATGGCACCCATGTTAGATTCTTGCTCTGATTTGCCCTCTTGAGCAAAATTTTTTTCTGGTTATTCATGCAGTCTTCAAAAACTAGCCAAGCCTGAAGCTCCCAGCTGGATATCTTCAGTGTGCAGCACTTATCATTGCAGCACCCAAAGATAGGCTTGAGTGAGAAAGCTAGTCAGCACTTGCAGCTTCATTATCACTCCAGAATGGTTTGCCACCTTCAAATCCAGTTTCACACAAAGAAAAATAGTTATATGCATTAATCTCACATATGAATTTTGATTGCCAGTATGTGCTTTTAGAGAGAAATGTAAGATTCGACATGGAAAGAGGCTTCATGCTGAAGCAATTCTTTTTTATATATTGTATCTGGAGTCAGTTTTGCATAAGAAGGCAAGCTGATTGTGTGGCAGTCGGTCCTGAAAAAAAATAGACATCTGCGCCTGTCAGTCTCTATCTGAGAGTCAAAAAGCAGCACAACTGAGTTGTGAAAACAGGGGACCAAGTTATGAGAAAACTTTGTTTTCATTAAGTCCAACCTCCTGCTGCCCCCCTAGCATCCTAACTGACCTTTGATAGCTGCACTGATGTAGCTTTCACACCCTCCCTCAGGAGTTTAGTCATTTGCCTCATACAGTTCAAAATCTTTTATGTCTAGCCTAAACAGTTCCTTCCAGAGCCTCAGGTCACTGATCCTTGTTCTATATCTTCTGAGACTGTGAATAATTCCCTGCTTTCAATTTTCACTGCTGTATTGGAGGCATGAAACTGAGAACAATAAAATACAGAAATGGAGAAGAAAAAAGGTCTCCCTAGTCTAAAAAAACCCTCAGTTCTCCCACAGACTGTGAGTTACAACAGGATTATCAAGGTTTTTAACCTTCCAGTTTTATCAGAAAGTTATAAAGAAGCCTGACATATTGTATAGTACTATTAAAGTAGCACTACCCAGGATTAAACAAAAATAATCAATAGACTGAGCCTGTCAAGCACCAACAAGGTGCCCTTTACTCTCTCTCTTTTAGCTTACTTGAGGGGAGGCATCCAGCCCAATATACTGTAGACTAAAAGAGTTTTAAATTAAAAATTCTCACAATGTAAGCTTGAACACTACTGTTAAGGCTAAAAACACAAAACAAAACAAAACAAAACAAAACAAAACAAAAACAATCAGGATAAAGTCGTCTGAGACATTGCAGAGGTAATGAGCTGCTAGGCATGCATCATTATTCGTAACACTGGGCATGCAATTGGGCAAATCCTGTAAAACATAGATCACTTGTACCTGATTTACTGCTATCAACACGTCTCCCACCCAAAACACAACCAAACAAAAAATCACACGCAACAGAATACAATTAGTGATTGTTGGTTATTTACTCAGCATTTACTGGAAAAGTTTAATCTATTGCAAAACTCTACCAAGTATTTGAAACAGCAAACAAAGTAACCATCCCCAAACTGAAAATAAATTCCAAAGCAACTGAGAAGCACATAAGAAGAAATTCTGTATATATTTTAGGTATCTGCATTTGTCAGGCCTTTTCATAGACAATTATGCTTTCGGTGTTCATGAGATATTGCCTTATCCCATCCCATTTAGCAACAATGTATCAACATACAGTTGTTTTAACTAAAAAAAAAAAAAAAGAAACAAAGAAAAGATTTGGTTTCTTATCTTCAGTGTGTTCTGGGGCTGTGGTACATATATATTGTGGCACAAAAACACATTGTCTTGTTGTTGTTTATTATAGTAGGAAGCCAGTACAGCTGAATAGGGCAAGACAAATCAAAGTTTGAATTTTCATGAAGTGCAAAGGCACTTACACTTCATGCCCAATGTTTAAGTTGATATAACAGAGGTATAATTTTTCTTCATGAGGATTTTTTGTGTAGGATCCAACTCAGAGATTTCAACTAGAATTTCCTCACCCATCTACTTCAAGATCTGTGGCACAAGGGCTATTCCTAAACTCATTGAAGTGTTGATAGGATCATGTGCTGAGATGTGGTCCAGGAGAAAAATCCCACAGAATTAATTTGTTTCTAGTGATTAGATAGTTGTTTAAAACTGTTCATCTCTCATTCTCCAGCTTCATATATTTTAAAGGACAGCGCTCATTATTTTTTAAAAAAACCAAACCTACTCCCCCAGCAAACTTGAAGTTTAAATATTCACATTGAGCAATCACAAAGCATGACTTTTCTCTTTATTTTGAGCCTATTTAGTATACTGTAACCTGCATTAGTGCTTTGACAGGGTTAGATATGTAACTATTTAGGTGAAATAGGAAAAATTAAACAGGAAGCATATAAAAGTGAACATATTTTGTCCTCTCTGGAAAAAACACTTGAGGTACTTGAAGCATTGTCTCAATATTGAATAAAATTATATCTTTCAGAATATCTAGGTTTTCCAGTTTCATAGACTTGATGGTCTCTTATGACACTTGACACCTTACTATGGATGAGTTGAACTTAACAGCACTATTTTGGATCTTATGCATGAGTTTTCCTGTTTCACTATGGGTCCTATCCATCTCTGTATACACCACTGGCACCGAAGAGAAAAACATTTTTATTTCTCGCTAAGATGAATATGATAAATTAACCATATTGAAACTGTTTTTAGATAGGTTCTCAGTTAAGCTACGAGTAGGATAGACACTGTAATGTACAAGTTAAGCCTGTATTTTAGAGACATTGTCTTTCCTCTAGATCTGCAGAGGTAGCTTTATTTTGGTTTGTTTGTTGTTGTTTTTTTGTGAGTCCTCAAGTTCCTGTTTGAAGAGACAGAACATTTTAAAAAAAAACACAGCTTATACTGAGCATATGGGAACACATTCCTCATCCAGCTTTCCTCATTCACCCTTCCCTCAAACCGGTAATGGATATAAAAGACAGCCGGATGTAGTTCGCTGTTTTCTCCAGTGAGAAAGGATAGAAGTAATGTTACTTGAAAATCAACTTTCTTCTGTTGCCTCAAAAGCAAGGAGGAAATTTTACACTGCCATGCAGCGTGAAAGTCTGATCATAAGTGTTCTCAGAAGTTTCTTTCCCTTTCTGTTACACCCAGCCTGTAATAGCTGACCACAATGACATCAGCAGCAGTGAAAACTGATGAAGCAGCTAACATAACATTCCCTAAAGCAGTGTAAACATTGGTGGATGCTCCAAAGGATGTTTTACATTTGCTAGCCTGAGATCTGTTTCATTACACTGACAAGGGTGATCTTTAAAATAACCTATCTGCTATTTAAAAAATAAATAAATAAATAAATAAAAGGAAGGAAACTCTTTATAACCCAAATTTATTGCCTATAAAATCACTTCCTAACAAGAAGCCTGATTACAATCAAAATAACCCACCAAAATGAAACAGTTTACCTGTGATCAATTTAATGTGGTAGTAAAATGCTAATTATATGCAAAAACACATTCAGTGTTTGTGGTATTGTCTATAAAATCTGCATGGAAACTAACACTCAGTGATGTGTAGCACATATGGGTAAGCAGATGGCTAAAGGATTATTTTTAAAATCAGGACTTTTGCTAACAAAATGTAGAACTGGCAGAGTATGATCACAAAGCTAAGAAGTTGTTATTTATGGGACAGTAAGACTATATACAGTAGTTGGATTCTTCCTTACTAAACAGAAATAAAACAGATCATTGTGCATAGAGTAATAGAGAGTCAATGTTTTTAGCAACTATAACTTCCAATATATTGACAAGTTCAATTTGAGAACTATATAGGTTTTGTGTTGGGTGTTTTGTTTTCTGGCTGATTTTTAAGAGTGAAATATTTCTAGGTCAGGGCACCTAAAAGCCTGAGTTAAGACAACTTTGGTCTTTTAATAACTTTTAGTCTAAACTAGAAACTAAAAGAAGTACAGAATCAGACAGCAGTCTGTTTAAAATAGGATTTTATGAATAAATTTGAAGAAAAATTCACTTTAAATCTCTGACTTAAAGTAGAGCTTTTTAATGGTTTGAAGCTTCAGCTATCTTTTCCAGCTATTTCTACTTTCTTACAGATGTCTAAGTTTTTGGAGCACAGCCATGACTTGTGTAAGAACATGGTTATAGACCCTACAGGTTTGTTGCAATAGGAGCTAGGCTAAGTTGCACAAATGCTATTATTTGGAGTCCCATTTTGTCCCATATCAGAAAGCAGAATTAGATAGAACTTTAAAGAGAAAAAATGTTTGTAAAGTGAAATGTGTTTATGTTTATGGAAATTACATGAATGCTTATAAAACCAAAGAGCATCTGAGCTGGAGAATAACCTGAAATAGTGCTTCAGGGGCAAAGTAGCAGATTAACGAAACTTAATCTACTCTCCTACCTTCACCATAAATATTAGCCCTTCCTATGCTTTCTGTGTCTTTGCAGTTTGCTTCCCAGAAGGAAGTACTGAGCCGTCTTATCTTCTCTCTTTTTTTTTTTCAATTGTATTTTTGAAAGATGTTTCCTTTCCAGTATTTTTAATTTTTATTCAAGTATTTTCTCCCACTGTTGTCTCTCAAATCTATCCAAACCTATATTAGCCCATTAACAATTGGGGAAGCTTCTGGTAATATTGTTTTCATAACAGTACAACACAAAAAGTGAAAAATAACTCCAATGGTGTTGCAAATTAACCTGTATATTATCTGTTTCAGATTCTACTTATGTTTGAAAAAGGTCTCTCAGGATCTACCTGATGCCTAACACTGAATGGTGGAAATGGTGGTCACTGAAGCTTGAACTTATTGCAGCAGTTCCACCCTTTTTACCTTACGCTGTATCTCTACTTCTCTGTAACACAGTATTTTCTCCCCTATGTGCTGGTATAACTTGTTGAAAAGATAATTGTTGTTTACTCTGTAGGGACTTGGCTTGCTTGTTTGTCTTTTCCTTTTTCACCTCCTCACTTTATTATAGAATTTAGTCAGTACATATTAGCAAAAATACACAAGAATTGCTCATCTCTGTGTACTGAGTTCTTTTCTGTGGGTACTGGGGCCCCAACATTAAGATCTTCCCACACTGCTCATGCAGCAGAGCTGAGGGGAGCTGAGTTCTAATGGCATTTCCATATACTTGGAAGAACAAGCACAGCGAAACTGATGCATTTGAAAGCACAGTCCAGCCACAGATCCACAGCCTTTCCACCTCACACAAGCAGCCTGATCAGGTATGCTGCTGTTTTGGAAGAAGAAAGGGCATAATGGATCAGGAAGGATACTGCTATCAACCATCATCCTGGCTCCTATTTACTAGGCTGTGAGCAGGTACAGACAGAGACACTTGGCCGTTTCAGTGGTGTTTGCTGCCCAAGTATGTGTTTCTGCCCCTACAGAGGAGACTAGCTGAAAGCATGTCATAAAACAGGTCTACAGCCATAGGTCAAAGAAGGTTTTCCTAAACAGCTAGGTATTTGTGATACCTAGGATATTGAATAAAGAAAACAAAATACGTGATAAGTTCATACAAAAGAAGAGAAGTTGCAGACAAATATGATGCACAGTTGCAGGATGGACTCTTAAAGCCTAAAACCCGCATCCCTCACTGCCTTTCTGAAAATATTCCTTTCCTTCTCCTTCTATTTATTCTGTATCATGCAAGCTGCAGTGCAGAACTGCGCTACTGAACAAATTACAGACAAGTGGTGATTATTCACGGAAAGAAATGAGAAGTGAGAGAGTTTTCTTAAGAAAGCGTGTTTATGGTATGTGTTTATATGTGAGTTTGTTTAGTCAGATCAAGCTGGTTTGCTTTAACAAGCAATATCTTGATATTGACAAAAAGCATTTTTCAGGCTTTTTAAGAACTACAGTCTGACAATCGATTGTTATATTGTGCATCATTTGATGATAGTAGACATAGATTTTACTACAAGGTGTAAACTTCGTTGAGGACTCTCCTAATTCATTTAGACATGAATGAAATTGATTATGTTTTTTACAGAGGTTACTAGCTACATTATTAAATTATTTTTCATTACTTATTTAAAACAAAAGGCATAAGAAAAAAAAACTAGCCTTAAACAGCTAAGTAAAATCTACACTAAGTTATTGAATACTGGCAAAAATTTAGTGACAGAGATTTATCTTTACTGTGCATTTTAAGCACTTTGTTTTCATTGTTCATGTTACTTCCATTTGTCAAACACAGTTGCCAAATGCTTGGATAAATAATAAGTCCTAAATGAGAGTAATTTGTCCCAAAACACAATCAAATTCTAAATTCCTGAGGCTTATGTTTTCCATACTGCAAACTTTAGACACTAAGTACTCTCAGTGACCATACCCATACAAGAGGGACCTGAATAACTGTTGATTACCTCAGATCATTCAGATCACCTCAGGTTCCTTTCAAGTGCAGCAGGTCTTTGCGGCCAATTCAGTATAATGCCCACTTGTACACACCACAGAAGTGTGGGTACAGATGGAAAAAACAGCTTTAAAGACAAGAAACCAAGCTGGAAATATGACATGAATAAACCATGTCCTATCTGGGATATATTCAGACAAATATACAACTTTTATACCCTGCCATGTCACTGTGCATATCTCCACAGCTTCTACATGGAATCAGACAACATCCTGAATTTTGGTATATTGTATGGTAACTGTATCACAGATATCTGATGTGTCCCAGATTGCCCAACACAGAATCTGCTTCTTTTCACACATATCGTGGAAATGTCATTTTTCCTTGTTGAGTTCCCATGTTTTCTGGTTTCTATCTCCTCCTCCTCCAAGAACTCCTATTGACTGATTCCATGGAGTGGTACAGAGATCAGTAATATAATCCAGTGGAGGGAAGAACAAGAAACAATTTCAGGCTGGTCTCAGTTACGCAAGAAGACAAAGAGGAAAATATGTTGAATCTAAAGCATTCACATATCATTCCTCGGACAGGTTTGCAAAGAACCTGGGAAGTTAATACATTTCAAAGCAATTGCTTACCATGGTGGCTTCCCGCTGCACTTCCTACTCCCCCACACACTTCAAACACAAACTGGTCTTTAATATTTTGGTATTACATTTCTGGAATATTTTTATTATGAATTACAGTCCTGTGTAGCAGACCTTAGCAAGATTGTGGATTAGCACTTTATAAGATAAATTAATTATTAGTATTAATAATAGTGGACAGATGGGTGAAATAGTGATGTGTACCTAGGGGAGGGGTGGCTTGACTTCATTTGGATCGTGCAGTGAGTGGGTATAATTGTCTGAACCAGCTAATCTTTATTTCACTTTAAAGGTGCATTTAAGAAAAAAAAGAAATGTTCTCACTTGAAAGAAACTCTCCTGGACTTGATATCCAAGGGGAGAAAAGAGCTTAATCACAAAAAAAGTATGTCTTTAAAGAATTCAGTTATGTATGCATTACTCACAGAAACATAGTCACTGATTTCATAAGGCACCAGATAGTTAAAGGAATTCAGCAAAAACTCAATAGGTGCCCTTAGCAGAGGCAAGATTGGATTTCTAAAAAGGTTTTGAGTCACAGCTGCCCCAGATGGTTTAGTGGGGAGAAGAGGGGAGGGGAGGNAAAAAAATTATACTGTAATTTTCTTACTGAAAGACCTATATTACAGGAAAAAAAAAAAAGAAAAAGAAAAAATAGAAACTTTTCTTAATATGAAACTAATTGTGATATTCTGTATCTTTAGTTACACAGAACAAACTAGAACACCTAAATATTTCATAACTTTAAATGATTGACTAGTTGCTTGGAAACAATTCAAATGTTAAAAAGAAAACCAAAATAAAAAAACACTCATCTTTTCACATTTGCATTATATTATCCTCTTTCTTAAACAACAGACATCAGAAAGAAACTCATTCTGAGGGATGTAATCCTTTCATTTCTTTGTGCTTTGACCATGAAAACAATAATGGTATGTGATTGACAGTTACTGGAAGATTGCTAAATTATGGCTGAGAATGTAGAGGTTGTGGGTTTACCACAATCACTTCTGCACTCTTCATGTTATTGGTGATGTGTGTACTTTGAATTTCAATGGCTGCAGTCTAAAAGTCCTCTCCTCTCTAGAGGTAACTTTAAAGTAGTTTGAACTGCTTCATGTGACCTGATGTTGCTAACACCAGCTAGCAGGAATGGAACCCTCCCTTATAGATTACATCACTGGAGGTACCAATGAGATAGAAGAACAAAAATGGCTAGTGTGGAGAAGGGAAACATGAACAAAATCTGCAATGGGGAAAAAGAAGTCTGGGATGAGAAAAAAAAAATGAGAAAAAAGATACCAATACACTTTGGCAGGCACTTGGGAATACTACTTTCAGACCTTCTGTAATCTAGTACAGTTTATGCAATCACCAATGGCAGGGGGTGTACACTTTTTAAAGCCTAATTTCAACAGTCTCCTACAACAATGACTGACGTACCTTATTCTGATGGAAGGAGTTAGGGATTCCACATCGACTCCTAGAGAGTGCCATCACGTGGCACATGCAAGACAACCAAGAGATCAGGCCCAGTTAGCATGAGTTTATGAACGGCATGTCCTGTTTGACCAAACTGATCCAGTGATCCAGTCTCCTTTTGTATCTTTAATATGAACCTTCAGAACAGCTGATGTCAGCACTAATATCACGTATTCAGTGATAATGAACTAAAATTTACTTATATAATTTATTCCTGAAGCTCTTGAATCTTAAAACACCTTGCCTCTTCTGTCAAGTTTGAAAGACACTTTAAGTTCCAGCTGATTATAACTCTTCAAAATTTCCATTTTTTATTTATTCCTGAGTCTCTCATGTACTTTTATTTTATCAGGTATTCATACCAGCTGTCAATTCAATCCCAGCTGTCTCAGCCTGTCTTCATAGGATAGGTGGTCCATGCCTCTGATCATTTTTTGGTCTTCCTCTGGACCTACTTCAACAGCCTGTGTTTCCTGTACTGTGGACTCCAAAGCTGGACACAGTACTCCAGGTGGGGTCCTACTGGAGCAGAGTAGAGGGGCAGAATAACCTCCCTGAACCTGCTGGCCACGTTCCTTTTGATGCAGCCGAAGACACGACTGGCTTTCTGGGCTGTGAGTACATATTACCAGCTGATATCCAGCTTTTCATTCACCAGTACCCCCAAGTCCTTCCCCACATGGCTGCTCTCAATCCCTTCATCCCCCAGCCTGTATTGATACTGGGGATTGACCCTGCCCAGGTGCAGGACCTTGCACTTGGCCTTGTTGAACCTTATGAGGTTTACATGCGCCCACTTCTTGAGCTTGTCCAG
The DNA here is from genome assembly GCA_013399365.1 of Pampusana beccarii. Classification (NCBI taxonomy): domain Eukaryota; kingdom Metazoa; phylum Chordata; class Aves; order Columbiformes; family Columbidae; genus Pampusana; species Pampusana beccarii. The sequence continues at coordinate 28,157 of VWYH01007502.1, forward strand.
GGCCCTCTGGGTGGCATTCTGTCCCTCAGGGTTGTCAACCTCATCACTCAGTTTGGTGCCATCTGCAAATTTACTGAGGGTGCACACAGTCCCAATGTCTCCGTGATTTATGAAGACATTGAACAGGTTATCCATCAAATCCGTATCTCTCAAATTTAGAGAGACAGATGCTGTGGGGGACAGTGTCAAAGGCCTTACAGAAGTCCAGATAGATGACGTAAGTAGCTCTTCCCTTGTCCACTGATGTAGTCACTCCATCATAGAGAATCACTAGGTTGGTCCTGTGTGACAACTGCCAATGAAACAACAGTGGTTCTGAATCACTTCAGTTTGTAGATTTTAAAACACTGCTTGATCACTCTTTGGTCTGTTAAAGTTGATACTGATAGGTTCACAAAAGGAATTACTCAGGTATTATCCTACATAATTTCCCCAACTTTGATTAGCGTAGTTGTCACACAGGCTAAATAAATGTAAGATTTAGAGAGATCGCAAAGCATCCTTCCCACACAAAATTGCACATACTTATTCAGCCAACTTCATCATGGGTCATACTTGCTTTTACAGATTATAAAATTAGTTAACTATTTTGAGAAATTGCTCTACTTACTGCCCAGTCTCCTGGTCACACAACTAGATGAGTCTTCAAAATAGAATCATAGAACGTCGTGAGTCAGAAGGGACCCACAAGGATCATTGGGTCCAACTCCTGCCCCTGCATAGGACAACGCCAAAATTCACACCATGTGTCTGAGGACATTGTCCAATCACTTCTTGAACACTGTCAGGCTTGGGGCTGTGACTACCTCCCTAGTGAGACTGTTCCAGTGCTCCACTTCCCTCTGGGTGAAGAACCTTTGCCTAATATCCACCCTAAATCTCCTCTGGCACATCTTCCTGCCATTCCCTTGGATTTTGTCATTGGTTGCCAGAGAGAAGAGACTGGTACCTGCCCCTCCTCCTCCCCTTGTGAGGAAGCTGTAGACCGTGCTGAGGTCACCTCTTAGTCTCTTCTTCTCCAGGCTGAACAAACCAAGTGACTTTAGCTTCTCCTCATAAGGCTTCCCCTCCAAACTCCTCACCAACTTTGTAGCCCTCTTCTGGACACTCTCCAGTAACTTTATATCCTTTTTATCCTGTGGTGCCCAGAGCTGCACACAGTGCTCCAGGTGAGGCCACACCAGGGCAGAGCAGAGCAGGACAATCACCTCCCTCACCTGGCTGGCAATGCTGTGCTTGATGCTCCCCAGGACATGGTTGGCCCTCTTGGCTGCCAGGACACACTGTTGGCTCATGTTCAACTTGCCATGGACCAGAACTCCCAGATCCCTCTCCGCAGAGCTGTTCTCCAGGATCTCATTCCCCAGTTTGTATACACAGCCAGGGTTGCTGTGTCCAAGGTGCAAAATCTGGCACTTGCCCTTGTTAAACTTCATGCAACTGGTGATGTCATAATATACTGCTATAAAATAGTTCATTTTTTTGTGTGATTAACTTTATAAAACATTCAGAAAGGTTGCAATTTGCTGAAGAATTGGTTCTAACTAACGTTATTCATACATTTCCATAAGACGTTATTTGTCCTTACTATACTATTCTTTCAAAGAGAACTTAAAGCAAAATTGTTCTTCAAAAGCAAGTAGTCTTTTGGCATTTTTTGAGTAATAAGCTGATAAAAGTGAAAAAAAATTAATCTGTCATGCAACTACTTTAAAAGATCAAATGGTTAATTGCTGGTTTAGTAGATGGGTTTTGGATTTAGAAAATGTTCCATGTTGTCAGAAAACATGTTCTCTATATTGCATTGATAAGTGTCAGGGTCGATGTCTCAATTGCAGTCTTACACACAGTCCGAAGGATCCTGTAATTTTCACCTTTCACAAACTTTTTTCTCTCATCTTGTGATACATTGAACTTCTGCTTGAGTGTTAACAATTGTTCCTTGCCACAAGCATAGTTTGAGGACAACAGTTTTGCTCAAAGAATTGTTAATGTATAACACACAAATAGTTTTTTTCTGAGTTATTAATTTAAAATTTACCTATAAAGTTTGGAAATGAAAACAGTTATTCTGGAAAAATGCCAAGGAAACAGTGTTTTGAAGAGATACCAGTCTACTTCCTGATGAACAAATACCTACCACACAGCAGCCACTCGCACAGAGCAAGATATTTTTCAGAAGAAAGAGGGAGAAAAAAAAAATCAGTAATCCTCAAACTAATAGTCAAATAATACACTATTCAACACACCATACAACTCCTAATATATTCGTAGAATGCACAGGGAATTCACAGGAGGTTGTTTCAGTAAAACACTTTGTTCAGAACTGTTTTACAGTTTATTGTACTATTCACTGAGTGAGTGAAAGTAACTCTAATGGATCAGATCAGTTGTAGGAAGTGTATCAACACTTGTCTAGGGACAAGATAGCCTTCTTGCTCTGTTAAATGTTTATGAATATAAAATGGAACAGCTGTAGGGAGACTAACAATAAAAAGTACTTTAAATTGGACACTGCACAGATGTGTCTATGCTTCAGTGGGATTGGAACAAACTGAGGCATGAAGTTCCACTTCAAAGATGGGCTCTGAATCCATCAGAGGGAAGAATTCTTCAGAGTTTCACATATTCCATCGAATGTCCTACATACCATGTCATAGTGCATGCTAGTATAGGTCTCTTTCCCTGAGGCTTTTGTGAATGGCAAATAAACTCTCCGTGAATCTGCTTGTAAAGTCATGTCATTCATTTCAGAAAATAAACAAATATTTTTAAATTTAAAAACCTAAAATATTTACGTGGCACTTTACATCATTATTATTATTATTATTATTATTATTATTGTTGTTGTTGTTGTTGTTGTTGTTGTTACTCCAATTGAATGTTTTTATTCTTATGAAAGTTTTTTTTTCCTATAAATTAGTTAAATTTCTGGAATTATATTTCTTCATATTATCAAATATATATATATTAACTTTTTATATCAATTGCCTTTTGAGACACCATAAGACATCCAAACCATCAGTATGGGGCTCCAAAAATGTCAGCAGCGGAAATTCAGTCCTTCCTAGTGAGTAGGTGTAGAGAGGAAAGGCACGAAAGCCTAGGGATGCTCAAACAGGTTGTCTGCATTAAAGTAACAGAATCAAGTTTCAGTGCTTTGGACCTTGTTAACTTATGCCAACTTTTAGCTACATGTGCCATGCATGGGAGGAGAAAAAATAAATGAGTTGCATATCTGTTTGAGACATAAACCTGGCATAGTTCAGAGTGATCTTAAAGTGACTGCAAATATTGTACTGCTTTAGGTAAAGTATGGATGGTTCACTGCCTAAGAGTTCTGAAAGCCTGTCACAAGCTGGTTACATCTTAGAAATTACTTTTTCTGCTTTCCAGAGACCACAAAAGACAGATATAGATTGCTCTGCAAGGAGAAGTACAGTAGTGTAACAACTTCAGACCCAGAGTATGTGTCAGCTTGTGCTCCATTGAATTACTGGCATGACACTGATGAGTCAAAAGAAGCACATGATTCACTAAGAGATAGTGTACAGGAAAAGATGACAAGATTTCACATCAGAAAATAAATGGTCACAGAAAACTTCAAACAGGTCCAGAATGTTTTTTTCTTCTCTCAAGTTTTCTTTTTCCTTCTCTTAGCCAGAAGGTATTTTTTTGTTTGTTTTGTTTTGTTTTCCCTCCCTAAAACCAGATTGTATTGGCCAGTGTAGGACCTATAGACCACATATATTTTTATATTCCCTGCCTACCTATTCTTCCTCTGTGCTTTGAAAGACAAACATACATATTGAAAAGCTTTCTATGATATATGGAGATGTCTACACAGAAGATCTATGTGTTTTGTAGAACAAAATGAAAAGCTACAGAGGCAGTTGGTGGGTTCATACCACAGGTGATTGTTCTGGCAACAGCTGTGCTGAGAACTCATCCATGTTGTGACTCTGCAACTCATGCTACAAGGCTGTATGAAACTATGTCCTTTCTGGTTAACATTAAATGTTTATGGATATTGCTTTTATCTCTGCCTTGGGGACTGATTCATACAAGCTGGTGAAGACTCTGCATTTTAGCTCTGTTGCTATATTTAAACTTGCTCCAATGCAGGACATGCTGCCGAAGTTTCATCCCTACAAAAACATTGGTCTGGTAGTTGGTTTCTCACTTCTTGCTTGTACTCTAGTGTTTTCCAAGTAGCATGTGAGTGTGCTAGCTAGAAACTCATCACACATCATCCAACTCTGAGGGAAAAAAAAAACAAACCAAAACTTTTGACAGGACGTACAAGCACACTTAGGCATTGCTGCAGTTGTGAAGACCTTAATTGTCTTTGTTCATTTTGCTTAACTGATTTTGATGAAAAAAATGGGATTCACATGTTTTGTGTTCCTACCCCATTAAGAGAATCTAGACCATCCTTCCAATATCGTCTTCCAAACCTGTTATCAAGGCCCATGTTAGTGAATCATTTCTGCACAACATTATTAATGTGAATAACTATATCTGATACTATAAAATTCTGAATGGCAGAATAGCAAATAAAGTCTCACAATAAAGTATAATTGCAATCCATTGTCAATCCGTGTAAAGCTCAGGATACCCTCAAGCTATTTCTTATTCCCAGCTATAGTTCAGGAACTTCAAACATGCATTAATTCTGAGACCATTTTCCTTCCTCTGTTATTTTACATAAAATGAATTATTTGTCATAGTTGATAAATGTGTGTCAGCAACAGCTACCTAAACAATCTATGCTTCTTCTTGAACTAAGGTAAAAAGCTCATTGTCATTGTTATCACTCATCTTAAAATAAAGTATAGCTAGCATGAAACATGTTCACATACTTTTATTTATCCAGTGTCCTCTGCAGTTCTACTATGGGAAATATTAAAACTGACCAAAAAAGTACAGTTTCCAAAGTCAACAGAAAGAAAAAAAATAAGCATAAATAATTTTATCGAAAATCTCCAGACTGAATTTCTTGTCTCTCCCCTTCCTTCCTTCCTTCCTTCCTTCCTTCCTTCCTTCCTTCCTTCCTTCCTTCCTTCCTTCCTTCCTTCCTTCCTTCCTTCCTTCCTTCCTTCCTTCCTTCCATTGTTACTACCATGTTTATTGCTGTTAGTTGGTAAATGTCCAACCCTATGATTTCTACTTGAGGGTTTCAACACTAGCTCTTTGCACAGAGACAAGGGGACCATTTGTTGATTCTGCCATTGCCTAGCAAAGTTTGTTCCTGTATCAGCAGTCCAGCTACTGATTCAATCTGCCTGAGGAAACTGGTGTTTCTATATGCTCAAAATTTGATAGGGGATGACAGGAAGGCTCGTGGTTCAAGTTCAGGTAGTTCTTTGTCAATAACATGCTGAATAAACACAAAGACATTTTTCATCTCTTTTGTCAGTTATTCCGCTGGTGTAACATTTTATTGTGTGGTCCAGTGTCTTAACAATGCAACAGTACTAATACACAGTGGCTGGAAATCTGGCCTACTACATGAATACCTGTAAAATGATTTTGGGTGGTTACAGTGCTGCCATTTTTCACTCCAAACTTGGTTGCATTCCTGTGGTAAGAAATCCTTTTATGTAGAAAGTTCGGTGCTGCCCTTCAATGCAACATGAAGTATATTAACACAGCACAACCACTAAGATTGACATAGGTTTTCTCACAGAATACAAATTCCAGCTCTAACTGCCTTACAGCTTTATTAATTTCACAATGTTTCCAGCATGGTTTTACTAACATACTTTAGCAAGTCATTAATTGTACATTCTGCCACTGTAGCTTTAATGACATTGTAATTTATTCCCAGACGGCTAAAGAAATGAACTGTGAAGTACAGTTTTCATTAAATAGCCTGAAAAAAAGTAATAAACACACAAATAAATACTTACTAATAAATGGATTATTCACAATCATTTCAAAACACTGGGAATATCTCTTGAGACACGAATGAAAGAAAATGACAGAATACAAGTAGAAATGATTTCTTAATTCTATAATGGTATCACCAATATTATAATTGTCACCATTATTGTCACTTTTTCGTTTTATCTATTGAGCCTTTTTTTCTGCCTCATCTTTCAACGGTGTAGAAATTCCTGTGACTTGCTTTAGGAGTCACCTACTTTTCACTGGAAAGTAATTTAAAACAGTTGGCAAAAAGACTGCATTATATATAAAATAGAATACTATTTCTTCTGTTTTTTTAGTTTTGTGCAGGCACCAGTTGCTGCTCTTGTGAATAGAGCAATTAAGAAGTTAGAAGTGTCAGACAAAAAAAAAAAAAAAAAGAAGAAATTTGAATGGAAAGACATTTTTAAATCATCCTGAAAACACAAAGCAGAAAAACTAGATAAAAAGCTCAAACTGAAATAGATTCCTAAATATTATAAATATGCTATTAATAACATAGATTATTAAGACATCCAAGCCCTTGGCTAAGTTTTTAGAATTTTGGGGAAGAATAAATTACTAAAAGGAGGTCTGTATTTGATGAATTGTGTAAGAATATGTTAAAGAGACTTTAAATGGGTTATTTTCTTACCTCTTATCATTAAATCATTTGCAGCTGACTCCCTCATTTGTACCACCCAATCTCTAACGTTTTTCCTATAAATTCTGTGTTTATAGGGATGAGTCTGTTTTGGTTTGCAGGAACATTTTCTCGTTTGTGAGAAGAAAATGGGACGTATCAAAGTATTTTCTCATAGCACATCATTCTTTTCTTTTTGTATAGTTACCACTTTTGCTTCCAGAAAGGAAGCCATTACCAGATACTTCAGAATTAAAATATCATTTAATTTTGAAGTCATTACCAAAATGCCTTTCAATCATCAAGTTTTGTCTTCATAACAGGCTTTCAGGTTTACTGAAAAATTAAGATTTCACAGCATTCGTTGAAGTGCTTTTCAGAAGGACAATATCCTAAAAGTATAAATCCAATTATTTAGTTTCCATGAAATTATCGTCATAAAAGTTGTTTTGATGCCTGAGGGAGAGTTTTTTATATTTCTGAAAAAGGAAGGAGAATAGTATACAGTAAAAGTTACAATAAAGTAAGAGGAGGGCAGATGTAGACACTTGTAGTCTGGGAAAGGTCATAGCCATAGCCAAAATTTGCAGTAATCTCAGTTCTTAATAATTATCAGGCTCAAATTCCAGGCCTTAAATTTTGAAAAATTTCTCATCCAGATTTAAACATATGAGCTTTATTACTATTATTGTTTAGTTTATTTTTATTTTTATACAAAATTTATGATTGTTCGAACTCTGAAGCTATCCAATTTTATTAAGTCATATTTATTTCCTTACAACAAATTTATCATTGTGTTAGCTAGCAAGTAGACCTGATACTACATTATTTCAGTGGAAAATTTTCTAGGAATTATGGAAAGCTAAACACCGGGGCAGATAAATCATAAGCAATCAAACAAACTGTTCTGATCTAACTAAATGTTCATTAAGTTCTCCAAGATTCAAACATGTATCCAGACTAAACCACTTCACTTTCGTATAGGTTTTTCTTTCATTTTTATCTGAAAGGCCAGATATTGAGATCTTCTTGAAAGGCATCTGACAGAGAAGGCTTTGAAAGGAAAATTTACTAAAAAAGCAATACAAAGCTAAAGAGATCTCTGAACCATTTTTAATAAACACTGAAATGGAACACTTCTTCCAAACTATAGAGAAGAGTACATAACACAGAAAATTAACAACTTTCTGGATTTCAGCCAAACAAAGGAGATACATGAAGGTTTTCACAGAAATGCAGAACTCCAATGCTCCAGCTGGAAGGCAATGACAATATATTTTGAACCAAAATAATTAAAGGTAAGAGCTGAAATCAAGTAATATGCTTAATTTATAGATTAAATATAGAGAATGGGGTTAATTTCAAATAACTTCATACACCTGTAATGCAAATTTCAACATCTAATATAGAGGTTTTGGTTCCTTTTAAATTTAATGGAGTGAAATATGTCTCTTCCGAATTGATTTAAGCAAACTTATGTGAGATATCTTTTTTAAGATAAATTGCATTGTGCCTAGGACCAATTATATTTCATGTGGTAGCTGATAATGATTATTGTATGAAACAGTACACCTGACCATTGTCCAAATAGCTTTAGGAACTGGTCATCACTATAGTAATCTGTATGTGAAAATATCTTCATTCTTCACAATAAATAATGTGCAGTCTTGTATAGGCACATGTGGTAAGTATATCATTTTAAAATTAGGCTACAGTCATTTCTGAAGCTATGCTGAGACTATGGTATTGGTCATCAAAAACTTTTGGAAAAAAGCCGTAGACTTTCTGTGTGTACAAAACACTTTGTTTGTTATGGGTCTTTAACAAACTCTTCAGATTTTTATTTGAATCCTATAAAATACAGGGATTTCGGAGGACTGGACGTTGCAGGATCAGTTTTAGGTTTAACTCTATGCTTTTTACAGGATCATAAAGACTATATGTGCTCTAAAATTGATCATTTTTGGTTGGTTTTTTTCTGGACTATAGAAGGGAAGAGCAGGAAAGCAAGAAGGCTATTTGTGTGCAGTCTCTGAACCACTCAAGAAGGACAGTTTTAGATTAAACTTACTTCTCTTTTTTTTTTTTTTAATTTATTTTTCCAAAGTTAAACTCGTGGCAGAACAGACAATTGTTTTGTTTTATCCAGAAACTCCTGACATTTTAATTATTATGAGTATATATTGGCCATTGCAATCAATCGTAAGGTTTTTCTTTTTCTGCTTAAGCTCAGATCTCTCTTTCCTAACAGTTTATGAAGCATTAGTCAGTTCTTCAGCCACGGCTTTTGAATTTTACTCATCTTAGATGTTGCAACATTGCCCTTCTAGCTGCAGACAGGTTTGTCACCTTCAAATCTTTCTTAACATAGTGCAAGGAAACAAAGTAGAGACCACCCCAGCTACTTCCAAAGCATGAATTCAGGTTCCAGAGACAAAACATGCTCAAGTGACCAAATCAAACCAGACAACCTTCCTGGAGTCAAGGAAAAAGAACAGAAATAAAATTTAAATATTCCCCTTGAGGAGACAGAATAACAATGTCCTCTGAGGACTGGTGAAAAAAGAATGAAAAGGATAAACGCTTTATGCTGAGCGGAGTTTAGTTTTAATAGGTTTGAAACACTAAAATCTTGTGACACTATAAAAGTGAATTATGACAAAAGTTTTCTGACTGAACATACAGGCCAATGTTAAAAATGTCAGTTCTCAAAGGTCACCTGAAAGCTGTCAACTCTATAGTGGCTCATTTTTTGTTGAGGAGAAGGGAGAAAATAAACAAAGTCAACATTTTCAGTAATGCATAAGGTAAACGACATAGGAAACAAAATCCTCTAAACAGAAATTATTTTCACAGACATAGCATTAACATTGAAAAATAATAATAAAAAAATGTATGTAAGCAAAACCTCTCAAAACCAAGGCATATGCTTCCACACAAGAACCTAAAGAAAATATTCTAGAATTATTATTCTTCAAAGGAGGTATAGGCAGTGAGATTGAGTTCTGATTCACTGCAACAGGAAAGACATCTACCCATGTCCAACAGCCAGTCTTTCATAGTAGAACTAGCTCCAATATATATTAAGAACATCTAAAGCACAGGTAAATCCCGTGTCATGAGAAAAGATTGGCCCAGACACATAAGAATGATTAACAGGTCTTTCTTCTGTTAATCCCGTGGTGATTCCACTAGCCTGTTACTGCTGAACAATCAATGAAGAGGAATTTATTACTGGTGCTATCCAATATAAAAATAAAATAAAATTCAATTACATTACATTAGTAAGTGGGTGTAGTCTATGTGTAATTCAGCTGCAAATGAACATTATTTTTGTGACAAAGTTGATATATGACAGGAACTTAACATTATCCTGTTGTGAAATACATAAAATGCTTATAAAAACAAATAACCTGATTAGAACAACTAAAGTATATCATAGAATGTAAGTTCGATTAAAACAGGCAAGGGCAAAAACTTGCACTAGACAAAAACTTCCAGTGGACCCGGAATTAACTTTTATTACAGTTTAAAATATATATTTAAAAAAAAGCTCATGAAGAATACTTAAGAAGTGAGGTTAGTGATCCCTGCTCAAGTTATTCAGTTTTAATTTCCAGAGAAGCTCATGTTGGCATATGTTGTATTTTGGAATATAAAAACTCTTCCCTGAATATTAACTTGTTTCTTTTCTCTTCATTTATTTTTGCTAAGACCAGTTCAGCACATGGTTCTTCTAAAGAGCCATTAAAACTTCAGAGAAGAACAAATGAAAGATTCACCTGTTACAAATGTCTAAATTAATAACACTATCTGCCTTATAAATGGATTGTTAGTTTTGAAAATGCTTTTAATACCATGTGCACCTTGACAGGGACTGGTATTTTATTCCATACTTCAGTCCAGTTTCTGAGAGAGGAGGAGTAGCAATTTAAATTAATCGTGAATGTGAGTATTATGATAAATATTTACCTTTTAAATATATGGGGTTTTATAAAAATATTCTAATTATACCTGACTACTTATATTACTGTTGAGTCTTTTTTTTCCTATTTGATGTGTTGTTCATGACTAGATTTACTACTTTCATGTTACTCTCAGTCCATAACAGTAAAGCTGAACATGACAGCAATGAATAGCAGTCAGAAGGCAAAACTACTTCACACTTTTAAGTAAATGTAATTGTTACTAACCTTTGGAAAACATTGATGGCACACATTTCCAGAAATTAGTTTAAAATTACCAGGTGTTTTTAAGACATAAATAATGTAATATCTTAAAAAGAAACAGAGAAGTGAGCTCTCCATGGATACTTGTACGTACAAATACTTTTGAAAATCTTTTTATTTAGTCTATGATGTTTAATTAGGGGTCGAGATAGCAGAGTTCATAGAAGCATTTTGTACTAATATTCTGTTATGTAAACAGTTTATTTCTGGTAATAATTCAAATATTTTCAAATCTGAATCTCAGATAAGATGGCTTAACCGTTGTAAAGTGAAATGATTTTATTTCATTACCACCGCATGGTGGAATGTCTTTCTCCTCTATGAGAGTGTTTTCTTTCATCGGGCCTATGAGCACAGAACTATATATGTTATTTTGCATTTAAGTGCAGCTAAATCAAGTACCAGTTTTGAATGAAAACATAGCAAAGTAGAAGAAACAGTATAAGAAGTTCTGGCTCAAATCATGATTCTCTGCAGTGTTACATACTGCAGGTGCCACTAGCGCAGCTGATAAATTGTGCAGCTGTCATCCTTACAGAAGAAGAACCAAACAAATAAATAAACAAGAAAAAAAGCTGAATAGAATGGACAGAAATTAAAATTAGAAGTATTTCTGAACAACCAAGCTCCAGACAAATTTCCATTTATATGAAATACTATTTATTTTAATTGACCCTCATTAGATATATTTTTTTATAAAAATGTAGAGTTATATAACAGTTGCATCTCATGCCACATCAAGAGTTGAAAGAGTTTATGGAGGGCCCTTCAGTTTATGCATAACTTCACGAACTGTTTGAGGATCCATTTTCTCCAAGGTATTAAAAATCACTATGGAGAGGAATATGTATTGTTAATCTTACCTTGTGGTGGTCTTTGCAAGTTAAATCTACTCCAAAAGAATATTTCCATATTTCTGCCTATTTTCGTTCTGCTGTAAATCCATCTCCTTACTGACCATGAGTTTACAAATACATTTATGCCCAATACATCAGAACTATATTGCCTTTTTTTTTTTGTCTTTTTTGTTTTCCCCACTGTCATATTTATTTAGCAGTTGGTGCACTGGACCCTCATAGAAGCATATAGAATTCCAATTTAAAATGAATTCATTATGATCCGCGTTCTTGCCGATGGTAAAAAGCAGCTGATTAGTATCTGCAGTTCTTGTTATATCCCATAGTGTTATCAGTACAAACCCATATGGACTATAATTTAGAACAACTTTGCCCCAATTTTTCATAATCTTGCAGTAAATTAAATAAAAGGGGAGAAATAATAAACATACCAGTATTTCAAAAACTAATACCAGCTTCTTTATTAGTGACCTGGTTGCTTACAGAAATGACAAATACTCACGTGAACAAAAATCAACTAGTAAAGAATATTTTCAGACCAAGAATCAGTATTCAAAAGTGCAATCAAAACACTGCTTGTGTGCCTCTTTATATTATAATACTTTCCATAGGGGTGGGACAACAATCTTACAAAATGTCCTTGGGATTTGACTTTTTTCAGATAAAACATAAATTGTCTCAATGGTACCTCTCAGTATAGTTCAAACTGAAAGGCCAATTAGCTAGTATTTTAGGGGTGGTTTCAAGATGTTTTGATTTTTGCTAGCTGTCAAATGCTTTTTCTGCAAAGCAGCCTGATTGCACTTCCAACTAAGGTTGATATAGAAGTTTTCTTCTAAATATTTTTGACAGATATTGTAAGCCAGAAATCTTCCATATTCACAGACTTTTCTTGCTGATTTATCACTATATCTATAGAACTGAAGTTTATCCAGCTACAGGTGACCAAGTGGTTTGCCTGTGAGTGTTTTCATTCAGAAGATTGTGTACAATAACAAAAAATCGTCTGTTTCAAAGCTAAAAGTCCATGACGTGAATAACTCTCCTGATACCTCTCATGATTTCTGCATACCAACATACTCCTTAGTATCTGCAGCCTCTGTTTCTCTGTAGTTTTGTGTGTGTGATAGAGCTCACCTCTTTCTTTCTCTTCACTTAGCAGGCAGATTCTTTATCAGATTGTTGTGCTCTGAAACATACCAGTTTATTTTGTACAAATGATCCTTTTAGAAGACCAAGTCTGGAAGAGACATGAACTTGGATGTTGTTCCTGCATTGTACTTAAATTTGCAGAGGTTTGCTTGCTTTTTGATTTATTTCACAGATTCACGGAATAACGTAGGTTGGAAGTGACCTCAAAAAGTAACTGATCCTCTTTTAGCCTTCTCCACTTTGGCCTGAAACCACTGAGCTGTCTCAGCCTCTCCTCATAGGTCATATACTTCAGGTTCCTGATCATCCTAGTGGCTGCCCACTGAACTCATTCCTGTCTATTAGTGCCTGTCTTGTACTGTAGGATGCAAAAGTGGACACAATATCCCAGATGTTGTCGCACAAATGCTGAATAACAAGGAAAAATATCTTCCCCCAACCTGTTGACTGAACTCTTGCTACTATGACCCACTATGCAATTAGCTTTAATCCCTGCAAGGGCACATTGCTGACTCATGTTCAACGTCTTATCAACCAGCACACTCGGGTCCATTATGTAAAGCTGCTTTCCTGGCAGTCTGCCCCTGCCTTCTACTACTCTGTGGAGTTCCTCCCATTTGTTGAACTTTGTGAGGTTTTCTTCAAACCATTTCTCCAGTATGCTGAGCTCCCTTTGATTGGCAGCCCTCCACAGCATATTGACCATTCCCTCCCAATTAACTGTCACCTGTGAACTTGCTGAATTTGCAGTCTTTTTTGACATGCAGTTTAATAATGAAGATAGGAAACAGCAATGACCTTTGAGAAACATAATTCATAACTGACTGTTAGGCACACTTTGAACTTTTGATCACTACTCTTTGACTTTGCACTCATTTTAATGTCAAAAAGACAAATTTTCTGCAATTTCAGAGAAATACTGAAAACCTCCTTTGACTTTCCTTTTTAACCTTCATTCCTTCCAAAGAAACCATTTGCAACAAAATATATGCCATATTTACTCCATTTATATATGATACAAATACTGGAAAAACTTTCACGAAGAGTAGGCAAAGCTTATTGACTAATTAATTAGGGTTTGTGTGGACCTTCCATCCTTGTTCGGATTCTTCTTTGCACAATAAAATGAAGCATTCTACATACTTGTTAGTTGTTCTTAGTAATGTTAAATACTGAACAAAATCATTTTCACTACAGTGTTCCCCCCTTGCTTTAGAACATTCTCTGAAATGCAAATAAACTTTTTTGAAGGAATAACTCATTTCACTGCTGAGACCATTCGTGTAAGTGACACTTTTTAGCTGAATCAGTTTGTCTAATTAGAGGAATCATGCCTCCCTAGAAGCCTGGGTTAGATGTGGCCAAACTGCTGGAGTGGACAGATAGGACAGAGTAGGAACAAAATATTTTCCTACAAAGGTAGGAACACACTGGAAGAGTCTCTGTCTTTCTCAGTATGTGGTGACTTAGGAGGGAAAAGACAAGAACTCTAGGTAGATGTGGGCCCAGACAGGATCCATCCAAGTAGCTGAGGGAGCTGGTGAAGGTGCTGACCAAGCCACTTTCAATTATATATCAGCAGTCCTGGCTAACCAGGGAGATCCCAGTTGATTGGAAGCTGGCAAATGTGATGCCCATCTACAAGAAGGGTCAGAAGGAGGATCCAGGGATTTACAGGCCTGTCAGCCTGACATCAGTGCCAGGGAAGGTCATGGAGAAGGTTATCCTGAGTGCCATCTTGCAGTACATACAAGACAACCAAGTGATCAGGTCCAGTCAGTGTGGGTTTATGAAAGCAGGTCCTGCGTGACCAACATGATCTCCTTCTATGAGAAGGTGACCCACTTAGTAGATGAGGGAAAGGCTGTGGATGTTGCGGACTTAGACTTCATAAAGCCTTTGACACCATTTTCCACAGCTTTCTCCCAGAGAAGCTGGCAGCTTGTGGCTTGGATGTGCACATTCTTCAGTGGGTAAAAAAATGGCTGGATGCCTGGACCCAAAGAGTTGTGGTGAATGGACTCCAACCCAGTTGGCAGCCTGTCATGACTGGTGTTCCTCAGGGCTCAGTATTGGAACAAGTCTGCTTAGTATCTTTATAAATTATCTGGGTGAGGGGATCAAGTGCACCCTCAGTAAGTTTGGAGATGACACCAAGTTGGATGAGAATGTTGATTTACTTGAGGGTAGGAAGGCTCTACAGAAGGATCTGGACTGGCTGGATCATTGGGCTGGGGCCAATTGTTTGAGGTTCAACAAGACCAAGTGCTGGGCCCTGCACTTAGGTCACAACAATCCCATGCCATGCTACAGGCTTGGGGAGAGCAGCTGGAAAGCTGCCTGACAGAAAAGAATCTGGGGGTGGTCAACAGTCGGCTGAACACGAGCCAGCAGTGTGCCCAGGTATGAAGCACCTGCAGAACATGTTCCCTGGACCATTCATTTATACCGTAAGCAGAAATATAGTGATAAATACTCTATACAGATATACCATTATTATGTACCCTACATTAGGAGTGTACTGTTTCCCTCACTTAAACCATGTCTAGATTTGTTTTAGTCTAAGTGAGAAAAAATTCCTTAGGTTTCCTCCTCTTTAAGGTCAATGTGGGGAAAAGTAAGAAAGACAAATTGAAGTATGCCTGCTTCAGATATATATCACAGGGACTGGGAAAGGACTAGGAGAAATTTAAACAGATTTATTGTAATGTTACTTTTCCAAGCATATAGTCTCTCGCATTTCCAGGATAATTTCCTTAGGGAACCTGTTTTTAGTTTTAAAGCAGTTTATTTCCTTTATTAATCAGAAGTGGACACGCAGAACACTTTTTATCCTGCATTTGTTTTCTTTACTGAGGATTTGTGCTGTCTTCACTGTTACAGTGCCCATTGACTGGGATTATTGGAAAGGTAAGAATTACTGCTAATGAAATAGTTCTATTAACACAGCAATAATTAAATTTAAGTAGAATATTAGGCTATCATTGTATAATTTATCATTATTTTACCCTCTTGAATCAAAAATGTATCTAAATTGCATATTTTAATTTAAACTCTTCAACCTTTAAAATCAAATCAATTCGTATTTTAAGAAGCATCTGGGTAGTGGTGCAAAAAGCTATTTTTTCTACCTGAAGCCCAAGAGTTAACCAAATATCTAGATGGGAACTTACAGATGGAAAAAAAAAAAAAAAAAAAANAAAAAAAAAAACAACTTGGAGAAAGCTGTCCAGGGACAATCACTGCTTGAGGACAGGCTGTGCATTGGTCACCAGGTGGTGTGCAATTCTATTGTGCATCCTATGTTTTGGATATTCTCTGCTTCTCTTAATTGTTGTTATTCTCTTCGTTGTTGTTGTACCTGGATTTTTCAGATTTCAATTGTAGCAAATAAGGTTCCCTGTTGCTTTCTAATATTTTATTTCACTTCAATTGAATTAAATCTAGCTCTGTTAATCCAATATAATTAAATTATTAGTGACTTTCTCATTCATCCTCTGAAATGGACTCAGAGAACAGCAATGTCCAAGTAAATTTAGTATGGTCAGCTTAACTTATAAAGGTTACAGAACTCTTTAACTCTGTTTGAAGAATTAAGACAAAACTATCTGATTCAAATTGAGTGTTGAGTATTCAGATAAGGCCTGTACCAGGAATAGCAGAAAGGGAAAACTGCAAAATGTGGATAAATTGTACAGCCAGAGCTCAACTGAAAAAATTCATTCTTAAATATCTTCTGAAATACCTGTGTATGTCTTATTAAGTTGCTGCTTCACTTGTTTTCTCAGGTGCTTAGTGTTGCACTAGAGTCAGATGCCTCACACACTTTGCCTATAGTAGTAATGTTGATTGCTTTTTATGGGACTTTTACTTTTCCCAAGGACGTTTGTGTCTTGCCAAAATGCAAAGCATTATGGTTATTTTGTTCCCTAAGAACAATTAGCTGATTTTGAGCCACAGCAATTTGTCACTTAGTAAACAGCTGTAAATGAGTCATATGGCTAACACTGACAGCTGCTAAAATGGCTAATCCACCATGAGGCCTGTGATAGCTATAGTACCTATCTAAGTTCATGTTTAATTTAAAGATGATCTGCAATTTTTTTTAAGTTAGCCAATAGAGAAGGATTGGTGGGGTAGTTTCATGTACTGACTGTGACTGTGACTGTGACTGTGACTGTGACTTTCATCTGTGACTGACATCTGTGGAGTTTAAAGTCTTTTGCTTGTCTATATGCAAGGATTGGCCTGAATACTTATATTTTACCTGACCAAGTTTTCTACACAGCAATAGAAAGTTTAGTTCTGAGAGGCAAGTAGAACCTCAGCAGTGTATAGAATGTTTTTCCTGGAATTCTTCTCCAAATCTTTAAACATAAGGATATTTTGATAGGGTTGATCACTTCGGTGATGTTCGAATCAACAGGAGCCTACAACCTGGAAATGAAAGGCATCTGCATTCCATCTTATTCGACCACTTTCAGGAGAAAAACTTTTTTTTTTTTCCTCACATTCATTCGAACAGCAACATTCCAGTAAAAATTACAAGTGTGAAAGTGTCAGTGGCCACAATCTGAAGTCCCTTTTGAGTTTTCTTCTGAAAACTGAAGTAGCTTAAGATTCCTACAGGAAACTTGTAGAGTACCTTTGCCTTTACTACTGTGAACATCTAAGAAATGGCCATGTAATTATTTAATTTGGATGGCACCATTTTCTTTATATATGTCACTTTTAGAAAGGTTGGAAATTGTTCCCTGAAAACAGAGGCAGAATGTCTACCCAAGTCAGTCAGTTGGTGGACACTTTGAAGAAAGTGAAGTATTAAAGGATGCCTGGACTTCTCAATCAGGAGTCTCATGCATTCAATGCTAAGCCTATTAATAGCTGCCTCTGAATGGCAAAAGACTTGTTATTTGCAATAGAGCATATTTTATTTTCAAGATGGAATCCTTTGTAGCACTAACAGAAACATGCATTAGTGTATAAAGGCATTAAGATTCTCTGTATAAAGTCACCTTCTCAATTATTATGCTAGGAAATGAAGCACACAGTTTCAAAGAAAGAAGAAAAAAGAAAGAAGAAAAAAGAAAAAAAAAGAAAGAAAAAAAAGAAAAAAGAAGGAAGAAGAAAAAGAAAAAAAAAAAGAAAAAAGAAAAAAGAAAGAAGAAAAAAGAAAAAAAAAGAAAGAAAAAAAAGAAAAAAGAAGGAAGAAGAAAAAGAAAAAGAAAAAGAAAAAAGTAAAAAAAAAAAGAAAAAGGAAAGTAAAAAGAAAAAGAAAAAGAGTGAGAAAGGAGAGGGTGTTCTTTCACTGCTTAGGAAGGAGTGAGCCCAGAGACAAACTTTCATGAATCATGGAAAAATGGCTCATTTAAGAATAGGAGCTAAGCTAGTGCCATGGAAGTGATCTATTGCTGCCGTACCAAACAGCATGTGTGACAGGAAATACTCATTCTTTTCCTGTGGTAAAGCATAGTTAGGTTATTCTGTGCAAAACTCAATACCCCATTCAGATACAAAACATTGTTCACTTGTCTAGACCATCAACATGAAGCAGTAAATGTTATCTTTTGGTGAATAACTATATGTAGTCCTTCCTTATGCATTATTTAACATTGATCAAGTCACAGCGAGCATCAAACTCTCTTTGCAATCAGAGTTTTGCCTGTGTGTATGCTACTTTCTTTAGAGGGGAAGATGCAATACTGGCTACAAATCAATGTTCAGTGTCAAAAAAAAACCCAAACAGTTAGTCGAAATCCACTTAGCTCATACCATGGAACCAATTAGTTTGCATAAACTCCAACTAACATAAAATATTCTTGTTTACATAGGAAAACAACAAAATGTGGGCAGACACGCATCAGCCTTTTTGTGTTGATGGGGGCTATGGCAGCTTATTATGTAATTATAGTAAATGCAGGTAAACAGTCAAACATTAGCTGGAACCAATGCAAAAAGACAAAGTAAGCAAACTGTTAAGAAAAATTATTAAAATATCCACAAGTAAACTCAAATTCAGGAGGAAGAAACCTACACTACAAAGAACATATTTTTCACAGAAGAAACCTCAGGATATTGATGCTGGATCACAAACTCCTTTTCCGTTTTTGAAATAGATCGAAACTGTTTAACTCAGGATCCAGAAGAACAGTAGAAAGAGCAGTATAACCCCAGAGAAAAGATTATTTTGATTAGGCTGTCAAAATTTAAATCAGACTAACAGTAAATCCTCAGTTCCATGTTAGAGATGTGCCCTCTTTGCTCACAGCAAGATTCTGAGAGTAAAACTATTTCAGGGTAAAGTGCTTGGAATTGGTAAATAGCAGAAACATCTCAGAATGTTTACTCTTCTCCACAAAAATGAAAGAAGGTATGATGAACTTTAAAATACCTCCAATACTCAATTTTAACTTCTTCATTGATATTTATGGACAACATTGGTATATGATAAAATGGATGTTAATGGCTCAGGAATAAAATTAAACTGGAAACTGGGAAAAGATTTCAAGAAGTAACACTGAAGTCCATAACAGTTTTCTTAATACGGTGGTTAAGACAAGGAGTTAAAACTTTTTAATATTATTCTAAATAAATTTATTAAATGAATTGTTTGTCAATACAGAAGCATATTGTAGGTATTTTCAGCCTGTAATCAGTCCTTAGATGTTTGATTTTTGTTAACTCTGAGGCCATAATGAAAGAAGAGCTAAATGTTTGTTCATGTTTTTATATTATATTTCTATTTCTAGCTTCAGGACATCCAGAACTAAATGACAGTGAAGGTAAAGATTTCTATCCCCCACTCTCATGCATGGATTCTGTGGGGAAAATAAAAACAGAAAAATTGTTTTTTGAAGCATTAGACGTTTCTGTAGCTAAAGCCAAGACAAGCTGTGCTAATTATCCCAGTGGAATTACACTTCTCCTGTTCTTTATTAGGTGTGCTTTGCTTATTTAGCTTTGAACAAGATTATCAGAAAGGCAATAAGGAACAATTTGTATCCAGTTCAAGTTGTCAAGAAAAATATCTGTGTTTCCATTTTGTGATTTGTCTTTCTCTATATCATATAATGTATTCTACTTCCAAGGATCCTTTGGGAATTTGTAGGAATGAAGAACAAGAAAGATATTATTAATGTCTTCTAAGTTTTTCTGTAAAACTGGAATTTTTCCATAAAGAGTGAGGAAGTCCTTGGTGGCTTCAGGAAGGAAATTGTCTATGAACCTGAATGGGAACCCATGGCAGCTCTATACTTACATGTTTTCTTGGTGTATCATTTACAAACGTAATTACTAAATTAATGCACCAAGTAGGGAAAGTTGTGTAAAGTAAAAATCAGTGACACACACATTTTCGGTTTACACACAAACACTTTAAAACACAGTATGAATATAAACAGCAGCTAAAGCTGCCCGGCACTATCCTTTGTGCTTCAGAGTAATTAATCTCTTTCTGAGTCAGGTGGCACTGAGTGTCATCCCACTGTTTGAATATTTTTCAAATGGTTGGATGCAATAATGATGTTTTTGTTTCTCCTTCATTCTGTGGTTTATCCACTAGAAAAAAGTAGTAGAGGCAAGATGATGGGATTGATTCCTCTCCCTTCATGTTCTTAAAAAACATTTTCAGCAGAAATTTTCTTGTAGGGATCAGTTACTGCTTCAGTCAAATGTGTGTCAAACAGCACAGACATATCTGTCCAATGACACTTGTTTTTTGAAAGATGTACAAAGAAGTTGGGATTTTTAACTATAAGCTCTCTAAAGTGTTGAACTGAAACCCCAGAAATGAACACTGTATGATTTGATGGAAAATTTGGATTTAGGCATCAATCTAGAGCTTAATTTATCAACAAAATTTTAATACTTTTACATACCCATACTTATCTTAGATCATTTTCATTCTCTCAAAAGGAGTTGCTTAAATAGCATGTGTCCGTTCATGCAAAGGGGCAGCCAGTGATCATTACAATTAAATCTGTCCTAGTAACATGCAAATACTTCTAGCAAAGCTCATATAAAAATTGACAGTAAAAACCAGACTGAGATGAATATATTTAATTCCACAGGGCTCTGTGTGAATCCCTCTCTTTCTGTTTGTGCCAAACAGCTACTAAAAGTCCTGGACATTGCTGTTACTTATCTGCAAGCTGTCCTAGTAATTTCCAAATCCTTGTGCTTCACAGCTATGCTTCTAGTGTGCAAAATAATGAAGTCCAATGAAATTGCTACCTTTTTAAAACATAAGGTTTGAAATAACACAGAATTCTCTTTGGTCCCCCATTCCTATACCTACAAGCATTATGGCTAAGTAATTATAGTTTTCACTAGGCTGTATTTTTTCACATAATGACCTGTTTGTGAACCTTGAAAAATATTGATGTGAACTCCCCATCTTCATATTTTAGTGCCTCAAGTTACCATACTTTGCAGCATATCTTTCCAGTTTGCAGTTTTGTATTAACTGTTCCCTTTTTTCTATGTACAATTTTACAAAGCTTCAGTCTCGTAATTATGTCCACTTTACATGTGTTGTGAGTGGGTTTGCATGACAATCAGAAGACCTAAAGCCAATAAAAGCAAGCCTAAAAATTGTTCAATATTTTTCTATTATTATTTGAATTTGATTGGAATGAGTTTATATCCATGACTCTACTTTGTTTTTTCATCTCAAATTGAGGATGATTCTGAAATCTGAAAATAAACCTATTTATAAACTTTCTGCTCTTGTATGATGCTGCTTCCTGTCTGAAAATAAGAAGTTCCTGTGAAACAGTTAAAGGTTTCACGACTGGAAAACTGGAAGATAAGTATTCATGAAAGGTTGCTTATCATTAAGACTGTATTGTTAGTACATTTTTAGCTTTATTCACAAATCTCTGAAATATTCTGAATTCGTGAACCATTAAACTACTTGTAATTTTTATAGTTTCGAGTTGCATTGTCACCATTTTGATGGTCTTTATTAGGAAAAGTCATACAAAGGAAAACATGTATCAGACACTAAATCTAAAGACAAAGATGTTTCCAATGAAAAAATAATTTTCATCAGACCAACTGCTTCATTGCTATGTCAATTTACTGTAGTATTGATTGTGAATGAAGTTCTAGTTTTGTCGAATTCTTTGCTAAATTGGGCAAAATTTATGCCTTAGATTAATCTCTCTAGTCAATTTATTGTCTCTATATCTTAAATATTAGCACAGTGACTGCCCAGGAAAATACTGCCCCAAATCCATTTCAGGTGGCAAACTAAGCAAGAAGAATAGCAAATGAACAATCTGATGGTCAGTTTTTTCAACTGTGTTATAGTAGATAAAAAAGGAGACCTTTATATGGTTATTATCAAATAAAATGTCTACTGTTTATGAAAACCTACTATAATTAACAGTTATAATTAAACCAGTGGCATGTTATAGCCCACAAAAGAACTTCAATAACAGGTATAAATCTAAATGATATGACTAGGATTCTTAAGAATAAGTGGCCAGGAAGATCACCATTAGTCGAGGTATTTCTTTCTCTTAGGTATAAAAGACATATCACTGGGAATGTTTCATGAATACATCAAACCAATTCTCTACCTCTACTGAATAATCTTAAAAAATCAGAAGTTGAAAATGTCATAAATCATTCAAATTTTCATCTAAAACTTAAACCAGACACAAGCCAATTAACTCAAACAGTCAATGAGAAACAAAAGTCTTTATTTCAAGATTTTTAGCCATTGAAATAGTGTTTACGATGTTCCAGATAAATCAGAATGTTCCTACCTTTGTCCAGTTTTAAAGACTATATTTTCCCAATTAACAGTAGAGAATTTTCATCTAGGTATAAGATTCATACAAAACGTTCATTGTTTTCTCCTGTACACAGCATAAATTTGGAGTCACTTTCTGTGTTCCCTTTATTTTAAGATTTCTCCCAAACTAATCACACACTTTCATTGTATCTTGAAAGTGCTATATCTAACAGTTAGATACACCTAATCTAAAACAATTAACTCTGGAATTACCAGGCGGTTATAATTAAAATGTAAGCCAAGACAGTTGTTACATTTGATTTAACTTCGGACCTTTTATGTACACAGGGAATTTGCACATTGATTTAAAAAAGATAATTAAAGTCTTCTGACTGCCTACAGCAAAGTATAAACTATTTCACAAAACAATGTAGAATGAGACAAAAAATGCTGGAACATCTACTTCTAATAGAATTACACCCACTTCAAATATCAAGTCACAGTCAACTTCTTTTTTTTTTTTTTCATTTTAAAACTCATTCAGAAACATATTAGTCATTTCAGAATAAGCCAAGCAGCATGGTAAAACCTTCTTGGAGCCAAACAGGCTAATGGCTAAATTAAGAGTTATATAGCTCTCTCAGTGTGGTATTAATTAGTGCTGTCAAAAGAATCACCCATTTACACCTATTGTAATTTTTCCTGGTGCTACACTGCCTGGCAAGTGTTACAGTTCATTCAGAACTACTTGAATGATGTCTATCCTGCAGTTTGCCGTACAGAAATTCCCAAAGGCGCATGTAGAATCTGGATTGAAGCTATGAGAGGGGTGAGTTCAGAAGCCTTGAAAAGAACTGAACAAATTCACTCTTCAGTTTCTGTTCTGAAAGACTGTGCAGACTTGCTATGCTGTTCTGTCACTTAGGGATCTTTCTGTATGGAAAACACTGTTTACATTTAAGTCATTATTATCCCTTCCAGAGCCTTTCCCAGGCAAAGGTACTGCAACAGTTCAGATGCCCTCAGGGATCTTCAACTCTAATTATTTACATGACTGAGATTTTAAGACACTAAGAGTGATTTTACATGTCTAAAGCAAGTATATTGTAAAGGTTTTAAATGCAGTACTGAGAGACTTCAAAAGAATTCCCACATTGAGACTTGGCAATGCTAGCTCAGTCAAACAAAACTGGAAATAATTATGGAATTTTAACTTTAAGTCTGGGTGCTCTTGCTTTGTCTATTATGCTTGGATCTTTAATGTTATTTGTATCCTGTGATTTAGTATTTTATTTATCTTTTTGTAGACCCCAGGTAATGGAAAAAATTTGGACCTGAAATCTTATCAATATGTCAAATAAGTTGCTATTAAATTCTGCATATTTAAAATATCTAATAGTGTAAGAGACTTATGTGCTTTCAGATATTTAAATACGAATAGATAAAAAGATACTTTTGAAGTTTAAGACAAACTGTTAGACAACAGAATTATTTTCCTATATTAAACTACTGGTCAACCTGTTCTGTACAAAACTTTGCATTTTGTCTATTTTCTGGTTATAAAAATGTATTTCTGAAACCTGTCTGAGAAACTAATGTTGTTTGTTAAACTTCTAAGAGGTGGGATAACCGTGGAATAAACCACATGCAATTTTACTAAATTATATTTTGTTCCAAGAGAATAAAACAGGAACTCTAAAGGAAATTTGAACAAGTTTAATCCACTGTAAAATCATTAAGGTCACTAAGGTGACTGGAATAATGACAACATGTACGAAGTAAACTCAACTGAGTGTACTTGTTCTAACTCAGAGTTGGTTGCAAACCAAAATGGAGCTCCTCGGTGTGAAAAAAAAAAAAACTGTGGTCAAAAATTGACCTAAATCTGTAGGTAACAATATATTCAGACTAGATGTATTTGTAAAATATCAAGGAAAAAAAAAAAAAAACCTGAATATTTTTTTAACTAAAAACCAAAACTTTTTTTTTGAAGTAGCTGTATTCCAAACCCATCTTCCCAGACCTTAATCTTCAATTCAGTTTACTATTCTAGAACAAAAAAGGTTTTCAAGACCATGTGAGTCTATTTTGCTGCCAGCTGTCTTAAACAAATCGCTCATTGTAGCTCACTGCAGACAAAATACGTGCCTCAGAGTCTTTGAGATAAATATCTAGAGATATCAAAAGTAAAGAATGATGTTTGAGAACAGGAAATCCTCACTTATGTTGAACCAGTACATGAATGTATAAAAATATTGTTAGAAATCCTTAAAGGCCTTGAAGGATTACAGTGTTCCCTCTGTAATGTCATTCTGGGAATTGTCTAGATAAGTGTGGGAGAATACTTTAGTGATTAATTCATGGTACTGAGAGATCTAATGTGTATTTCTCTGATATGTTGTGTAAGAAACACATAAGTGCTTCAGTTTACTCATCTTAATATGAATTATTAATTCTTATCCTCAGGGCAGTATTATAAAGGTGACTTAGTGATCATGTCATGCCATGCACCATAATGATTATTTTACCAAACAACTGTATTAAATATAACAGGGACAAACCAATAAATTTTTACTTGTATTCAGAACCTTCTCATTGTCTCTGCCTAATACTGTTCCAGAAAGATGCTCTATACTTGAGCAGAATGAGATCTGCTGAAATGGGACTGACAGTGGATATTCAGACAAAACTTTTCAAACACCAGTGGCATCCATTAAATCATGATCTTTACCCATGCTTATTTGGTGACTGCATATAGTCATGAAATTACAGACAAGAGGAAAATCTGCCAGAAAATAATACTTCTTTTCTGTGTTCTTCCTGCCTCTCCAGTGCCCACTGTGGAAATTACTGTGATTTTTTTTTAAATGTAATTTTCCTCTCCTGGCTTGTTAGAGATGCTATGTTAAATACTTTACATTCTGTTCTTTTACACTGGACAGAATTTTTCCACAATTGGATGGCGGGGAGGAGAGGGTGAAAAAGACCTCCATTCATCAGCACACTTAAATTTTTTGCTTAATTACAAAAGAGAAAGAAAACAGGATTCTGTCAATAGAGGGTGATATCACCACCATATTTAGTGGGGATGTTCCCAGCAACATCAAATCTGGGGGTGGATAACACAAGCAGAAGCGACTCATTCTTTTCCCACGACTGCATAACACTAGTGAATTGCAGCCATTCAGTGATCAGGAATATTACATCAGGTTTCTGTTGTTCACAGATGATACATTTTCAAATTTTATTTAGTCTTGAGATCAGTATGAAGAGTATTTTATTTTATCTCATTTTTCCAAGTACTTCTGAATTCAATTACCTTTTCCTTAAAGGAGATCATACACATCCAACACATTGATAATGCCTCTGAACCTGTATTTTCAGTAATTCATATTCACTTTCTAATTTCTGCTCAAAAGTATTTACTTTTATCCTCTCTCTCTGTCTTCTTTATAGCAATTACATGTATTAGATCAGAGGACAGTGGACAGCAAGCAGTTTTAATACTGCCCAGGATACTATGCCACTCTGAGTCATGTAATGAAACAGCAGCCACGTGGAGCATCTCAATGAACATCATGGCCATATCCACCCTTCTACAGGGCTTTCTAATTATGATTCTCATCCTCTTGAGCGAACCTTTTACATTCTACATTGACAACAATATAATGATGGTTTCCACTTCTATTCAGTAGTGTTTAAGAACCAAGCTTGCACAATTTTAATGTAAGGAATAGGTATTTATTTTTCACTGAAGTGAAATCATTCAGTGCCTTTAAATGTGATGCTAATTCTTCCAGTATGACATCATGCAATGCCATTCCATCAAGGTAATAATACAACTTAATTTGATAAAAAGGTTTAGATAACAGGCGCTTCAACTCACACTTCAAGTTCTCTAACCTTACTGCTGTGCATCCGAATCCAGTTTTTTAATCCCTAAACTGGTTAGGGTTTTGTAATGCAGATGAAGTTTTACAGACTTTCAGTAGAACCTTTGTCAAGCAAGTGTAAACATTTTCTCATTCCTTGTTTTCTCTTCCCAGTAAGTGGAACTTTGAGCACCAGAGGAGGGAATTCCAAATTTCTTATAGGATTTTAAGTAGGTGAAAGTGGGATTCACTTTATTTAATTTTTGCTATCCACAAGTGAGATACCTATTTTGACTTTAGTAATATAACCTTCCTCTGCAATCAGTAGAATCCTATAGACTTTTCCGTGGGCTTATCTATGCTATTCAAAGAAAGAAATCTGTGAAAGCCTTTGAGCTTCCTCTTATAAAACCATGCCAAAATCTTAGCTCAAATCTGCTTGAAGAATAAATCTCCACTTGTGTCCAATCTTCATTCGTCTTTAGTTATGCTTAAGTAACCTCTGGTGCTTATTTGTGTTCCTGAATAAGAACTACATTCTGTGGGCAGTGATTTTTTTTTTTTTTTTTTTAAGTTTACATGATACACATGGATACAATTTAACAACTGTTAATAGTTTCTCAATATGCTGCTGTCTCTTCACGCACAGTAAAATATGAGTTACAATTCATGGACTTCATTAGAAACAAACAGGAAAATAACTTCGTTCCCTTCTTCTGAAAAATGCTTTTAATAAAATGTGAATTCTTTTACTTATGATCTGTTTCAGAACAGGCATTTTAGACCACATTCAAAACAAGTTATTCCAGATCTCATACTTGCACTTCTTTATGATTGCAACACTGAATAATAGCTACAGGTTTTCATTAATGGATCAGACCATATTAATGAAGTCACTGTCTTTTCTGCATTTAATACAGAAATAGGAGCACTGAGAAGAGTGTTAATCTGACTAAGGCTAGTATATTCAGTGACAGAATAAGAAAACATGTTTTCCCTGAGTCGCATTCCAAATCTCTAAGCCAGGTTGTTTCTTTTCTAGTGGTTTAGAATCAGAAGGAACATGTAGGTCATTCGTAAATACCATCAGATTTTATGTTTTACTGGTTAAATATTTCTTTATAAGATAGTGCTATGGTTTTTTTTAAATTGTACATAGTACATATTTAACTTGACAACATGAAAAAACTGTGAATAACATTTTATAAATGACATTTCTTTCACAGTATCTTCTATTTTTAAGTATTGCAAAATTATCCTAATTCGACCAGCATGGTGAAAACGTTCACAAACAGATTTTTTTAATCTAAAAACAGCTTCAGATCAGATACATTGGAACTATTAATCTTAAAATCTTACACAGCAAATGCGTAAGACTCCAAATCTTGTCTAAGGTTAAGGTAATATTCCCTTAATTATAAACCAGTTTACAGTGCTCTCTGTTCATTTTTTGCTACATTTCTTTGAGTTCCTTTCAATTTGATAGTATCTTCCCAACAAAAAGTGACAACATTTGAGTGTAATATTCCAGGTGCAAGTTCACCAGATACGAATACAGAAGTATTTATTTTGCAGAAAAAGATGGGTAAAGTTCCTCATTACAGGATTCCAATATGTTACGCTAGCATAACGTATTATCCATTATTAAAAAGCTACCTTGATTTTTCAACACTTGAAGGTAATCTGGTGTGAAATGTGTTTTGCTGAATAGATTTTTTTGTCACAAGTGACAGAAAAGGCACTTCATTCAAAAGCAAGTAGTTTTTTCTCTCACGATGACTGGTTTTGCTCTGTTTTTGGTTTTGGTTTGGTTTGGTTTGGTTTTTTTTTGTTTTAGTTTGTTTGGGTTTGGTTTGGTTTGTTTTTTTAATTGATTTTACAACCTATAGCTCGAGATTGTTTTCATAGATGGTAGATATGGAGCCTAAAAGAATACTTTCCATGTGTCAGTTCTCTTCACAGTTCTCTCTTTGTTTCTCTAATCCACTCAGTTTGTCACTTATATCCTTATATGCACTTTCACAACTAGGTTCTCATGTGTCCTCTATGAGTTTACTACTGAGAGAGACAGATAGGCAGTGTGTGAGCATCGTACAGTAAATAAAACTCCCATGAACCTCCAGGAAACAGGTTAGGGCTAGAAGAGTTCTTCCAGGTGTTAGTGAGATGATTTTCAGCAGAATGCATTGAGGATATGTGTAGAAAGGCAGGTTACGGGTAATTTGGTAAACCTGCCACTGCTACATATTAAAAGAGCCTGAGGGACAAGTGGGACAACAGCAAAACTATCAAGCCAGAGTTAGTATCTTGGAACCTGTTAAAACTTCTGATCAAGAAATCACTAAGAGAGTGAGATTTTCAGAAAACAGTGTTTTCCAGGCCTCCATTCTTGCTTCTGGCACATGCCATCTGCTTGTAATATCAATCCATGATTTTCCTATTATCAAATTCTGAATTAATAAACAGTTATTTATGTTATGTAGAGTCCTCAAATGAGAATGCAACAGAATCCTTCTGAATTCTTCCTGGGTTCCTATGGAGGTAGGTCTATTTTACATGAATAGTACAGTTTCCATGTGAACCAGAGGAGCTCTTCAAATCTATATGAAGGGAAAAGATAAGCAATAGTTACTCCTTTATTCTGCCGCAAACAAAAAGCTTTGAGTTGTGCTAATAATTGCTCTAATAATCACTGTTTGTTTAGCTAAAAGAGTGTCACCCATTTCGAACAAAAGAATTATTTCTGATCTTAAGCTTTTTGGAGGTGACTGAATAGACGTTTCTCTCTATTTTTGCACCCGTACAAGTCCTGTATTGCTAGCAGGCTAGAATCAATTGGCACCAAAGAAAATCTAAAAAAATCCATGAAGGACAAATTCAGTTCTGTATCAAAAACTCACCATTAATACTCACCAAGAAGATTATATTAAAACTGCAGCATTGGAATTAATTGAAGTTCTAATTTACAGGAAGTTTTATTGTTATTGATTTACATACAAAGTCATACATCTAATAAAAATAGTAATGCCAAGTTGAAGAATGATGGATTTAGACAAGTGATATCAAACAACAGACTGTAAAGCTCTGCTTAGTTGCCATGTATCTCTCAAGGATGGGAAAATTTTAACTGTAAAATGTCTTTAAGTGCATGACACTGTCCTTCCAAGATTGTTTAAGTCTGTCCTAGTTTTTACAGAACTGAGCAGCTAAACAGCCAGGTCTGGCCAAAGGCAATTTTAAAATAAGATATTTCTTTGCCTAAATCATTTGAGAGCTCTGTTCATTAAGCATTCTTCATCCAAAGATAATTTTGTGTCCTCAGATTTTTCATGAATGGAGATTACTTTCCATTGTATGGTGTCTGTGATGATTATTATAATAATAACTAATTCTTAGAATTTACTGAAGGACTGGAAGATCTGATTCACCTTCCTGGTGGGCAGATATCCAGCCACCTCCTGGGAAGCAGGGCCTCAGCATGCATAATGGTTGTTTAGGAAGACAAATGCTGTAACCGTGAAAGTCCCTCCTTCCTTCTCCTTTTCCACATCTTTTTTTTTTTTTTTTCTGAGTGTGAAATCTTATAGTATGAAAAGTCCCTTTGGCCAGTGTGGGACAGATGTCCCTGCTACGTATTCTCATAACCCCTTGCCCACTCCTAGCCTACACCTTAGGAAGGGGTTGGGAGGGACATGGTAGAGAGGGAAAGATAGAAAGCTTTGATGTGTTGCAAGCACTGTTCAGTAATAGCCAAAACACTGACGTGCTACCAACACTGTTTCAGCCACAAATGCAAAGCACAGCACCGAACAGGCTGCTGTGAAGAAAATTAACAAATTATGCTTATGACTGATAAAGTCAATGTTATCAAAATGGATATCTAAGCAATTAATAATCAGGTGCATTACAGGATCTAACCTAGCTATAGAAGCTCACAAATAGACCTTAGTATCATAGTGAACAACTCAATAAAGATCTCTTCAAATACATTTGAAAGCAATAAATCAAGCAGAAGGCATAAAGGATTAAATACATTGGCGGTAAACCTTCTCTAGATTATATTATTCTATAATGTCATATATATTATTGATCAAACTATTACAAAAATTGCTGGGGTTCAAAGAAGAGAATGAGGCTGGGTAGGATCTCAGGAAAATTCATCACTGTGTAGGAAGGTGATGATTTCTTATCTTAGAAAGAGGGGGATAGTGCATGTTAAAAACTCTAAGAAATGTAGGATAAGAGAATGAGGAGCTTCTGTTCTGACAGCTTCATAAAACAAGAACAAAGTGTCATTAAGTGAAAATGAACATTGAAAATTGAAAACTAATGAAAAGCCAATATTTTCAATGCTCAATATGTAATTAATCTGTAGATATTGTTGCAACTAGAGTTTAAGTTCTCTCTGAATTTGAAGATGGAGTTAAAATAGAAAATGCTTAAGGAATATATTTGAAAGTGACTTATAATGACAAGTTTCCAGTCTTGAACCTGTATTTTACTAGTAACAATCGTTCATGAAAGATGAATCTTGCAACAATTTGGGACAGTTCATGATGTGAAGCATCTTTTTTTTTGAGAGAGAGGATATGAAAACAAATGGACTGTAAGTCAAACTAACGAGTCAGCTGTTATGTTCTAATATGTATATATAGACACCTTTGAAGAATTTGAGGAACTGAAAGAAAATTCCTCCTTACACAAGACTATGACAAATACAGCCAGAAATCAAACCTAATGTCTACTCAGAAAATAAATCTACCAAGATTTCTTAGGAATTGAAAGAATAGTATTCAAAATCAGCTGCAGTATGGCACTGGCCTGAAGCACCAGGAGACGTTGATTCTCCTAACCTCTTAACAAACCTCTTCTATTTATCTTTCAGTACTTGGCCTGTCTATTTGGCAAATTGTGTGGCACTGCAATCACCTGTTACTAAGCCTAGTAAAGTGTGGCCTTAATCTTACTCACTTTCAGTTTGTAGCATAAATAATTTTCTTCTCTGAACCTCAGGCAGTTTTGCAACAGCCAATTCAGTAATATGTATGACATTCAAGAATAATATAATTTGTTATATAAAGTATATAAAGTCAATAAATGGACCCATTAAATCTGGTATCGTATTTCTTTTAATGTGCAGATTATTCTTGCAAACACCTATAATGCAACTAGACATGTAATCAATGTGGTTTATGAGAGGCAAATTAATTGTTATGAGTGATTAGTCTTCATTTGTGAGACTACAGTGAGGAGAAAGTGTAGTAAGATGCCATTGGGTTACACTGCATTGATGAACAGAAGAGATAAATAGCAAAAGGCTTGTACACATATGGTGAACTCCCAAATTAACTTCTTGTAGTTCGTCCTACTCCATTCCCAAATGGCTGGCTGACACTGCTTCCTTGCCTTCATATCCCATCGAGGCATTGGTATTATTTAGAAATTCCTTTCTAAAATCTAGCTGATTTCAGTTTTCTCAGTACAATGAACATTTCTTTGTACAATCACCCCCTTGAAAACTGAGGTTAAATGTTTCTTTCTCCAGAAACAGTTTCCCTAATTGAAATATCTAGTGACTCCTAGCAGGAAACATTTAGTACCAAGAGGTTAAGATACAAACTTTATTTTCTTTATTGACCTGAGAGGTACCTAATGGAATGAGTGAATTAGAGACATGACTCTTTGGCTTTGCCATTAAGCACCATCATGGTACAACCTTTCTTAATATTGTTAACCTCTTATTAGCGTTTTTATGTCCACCATGCAAAATGCCTTACTCTTTGTCGAAAACACTGGGTACAATATTTGTTGTAAGCAGGAATCTACCTCTACAAACCTTCTACATATTCCTTTCCTTCTTTCCTTTCAGTGGCAAAGCTGGTTTTGTCAATCACATTATCCCTAAAACATTGTTTCACTTTCATAACCACAGTCTGTCTACTAGCAGTTTCACATTACAAGTTTTAAATTAGTGTAGGAAGTGCCCATCAGGTATTACGGTAAGAATTCCATCCCCTACTATGGGAACACATAGAAGGGAAGCACTACATATGGAATATTATGAAGTACTGTTATCAAGAAAATATCGAAAGGCTCTTGCAACTGTCTCCAGGAAATTAAGACAATGATATTTATCTGTAGGTAACTCATTTGCAGTAAAAATATCAGGGAATTTTTTATAATTAAAAAAGTAAAATAAAGTAAAATTCACACAGACAAAAAACCCCACAACACATTAGCAGAATTCATTTGTTTTTAATATGCCCACAAATATCACACTCTGAGTGTTGAATGCAAACTGCAAAAATGACAACCCAAAAAAAAAGTCTTAATGTTCCCATTCTAAAGGGCATTTTTAATTATAATACAGAAGGACTGAAAAAATGAGAGATTTTAAACTAAACAGCACCAAGGCTCAATGTGGGAATTTATTTAATCACAAGAAAACAAAGAGATACAAAGTCACTGAGCTGAGATAAATGTCTGCAATGTATGCAAGTACATCTCCTGAAACAGCTCCCTGAAGATCAATAGGGTTTTTTTGAAAGTGTTACCTCTTGCCTTAAGAACTGCTGATATGTCATACGAAATGTTAAGAAAGGAAGTACAGGAAGTGTAGGAAGAAAGATTCTCAAGTAATTCTGCTTGTGTATCTGGAGGATTTTTTTCTGTAATTAAGACCTTTTTAAAAAATATATTTTTTTTTAATTTTATTTTTATTTAATTTATTAATTTTATTTAATTTTATTTTTTAATTCATTTGTTTGTTTTTCTGGATTTTTCATAATAGTAGCCTCTAGAGATTTTGACTGGCCTTCAGATTCATTTCATGTCTCTTACTCCCTCATTCTCTCCAGTCTATACTGGTATTATACTTCAGTAATTCTGTTTACTGGAATGGTCAGAAGCACAGAATTATTAACTGCATTTGGATGATGTTCAAAAGGGTACTCTTAAAGAGCCTTTTGCAAAGCTTTTCTCATGATTTTGTGGCTGTCAATATGCCCTATATGTAATAATGAAGAACAGGCTGGGTATATAGAAATACCAGTATGCAGAAATTTTTGCATGAGCAAAAAAAATTATATGATTATGTAGCCAACAATTAAAATATGGTGCAGAAACTCCAGAATCTGAAAAAAAAATTCAAAGTTTCTCTTAAACTGATATGTCCTAATGTGCATTTAAACATACCTACACCTGTAAAAAAAAAAAAAATCCTTATTGAATGTATTTATTTCACATATACTTTCCTAATAATTCTAGCTGTAAAATAACAAGAATAAATAATAGTTTGTACTTCTTCACCAAGCTTTCAGCTGTGAGTTAGATCCAAGGTTAGACAATGGACTTTCAATACTTTAGGATTTCACCAGTAGAAGGTGAAGAGTGAATAGATATGAGTGAGGCAATGGGAGGCTGTAGTTCAGGTCTATCAGTTTTAAGTACTGTGGTGATGAAAGCTATTATTTCACACAATGTCCTTACAAGAGGAGGAGGGATAGAAGTAGTATTTTCCCAGATCTTACTAAAGATTTAGCCCCCTGAGAATCCTCAGAATTCACATATATCTCTAGGTAAATGTCTACTTTTGCTTCTGTTGTCACCATCAGGATTTTAACTTTAAATGTTTGTGAGTATTTACTGGTTTGGTATATTAGCAACTTTTTTTAAGAATTAAGCAACTTAAGATATGTGGCCTATACAGCTGGTTTATTAGAAAAATGAAGCACAATTTGAAGAAAAAAAGAATTTTTCTAATCTGATTAATTTTCTTGCAAAAATTTTGAGGCAGGGGGTAAGTAACTGAGATGCTACCACTTCTCAAAAATCCCATGAACATTATACAATTAAAAGTCTTGGGAAGTTAAAGACAGTTGTCTCTTTCATCTGTTTCTATAATAGGTACTTTCACCTTAAAATGCTTCACAAACTGGCATTACTTCTGTTATCACAGAATGGGGATCTTCTAGTTTAAAAAAAAACAAAAACAAAACAAAAAAAACCCCATCTATCTAAAACAGAATAGGAATATCAGAGATACTTAAAGACAAAAGCTGAAATAACTCCTGTTTAAAAGGACAAAAGGAATTAGTAGGGTGTTTTGGGTTTTTTTGGTTTTTTTGCAACGTTTAAAAAATCTGCATTTGTAAAATCATCATAGACATTAAAAAAATGCGGTCAGTCTCAGTATTTTCAATTATCTTCTGTAATCTAGAAAGCAATGATAGATGTGACATATGTTCTTTGCCATTCATTGTCTTGTCGGATTCGTAGTATGATAACAAAGCTGCTCTATGTCTAGATTAGCCGTATTATTCTTTCATATGCGTTAAAGCAGAACACTGCAAAATCCCAGAGAATAAATACAACTTTCTGAGCTCAAGAGTTCAGCCAGTTTCAAGGATTTCCAAGTGCTCCGACAGTGCGCGAAGAGAGAGACTACTAATCTCCTTCAAATTCTCACTATCAAAGAGGGGATAAGGCATCAGAAAGGCAATACATCTGTTGTAAACATTCCCTACAGTTGCCACATTAAGACAAAATAAATTCTAAGCCTATCATTAAACCCAAGCTTTCAGGATGGCATTTCACGGCAGTATAGCAGGTCAGCAAGTAGCAGGTAAGCTGCTCAATAGGGTAGAAGAATGGGACTGAATCAACTTCCTATCCACACACAGGTAATAGAATAAGGGGTATATGTCACCACCACCAGTAAGGATTACATTTTTTTGTTTCCTTTTACCCCTGCTGACCAGCACATTGCCTTTAATGGATGCTGTTGCAGCCATGTTCCTCTCTTATGAGTGAGAGGATAAGAAAAATAAGTGAAGTCACTATCAAGGGGGATTTTTATTTGTTGGTATTCTTTATACATTTACAAAAAATACTTTAAAAAAACTACCAGCATGTTTATTATGAATAATAGCATCAAGACTATAACAGAACTTCTGATGAACTTAGATGAACTTGCCTTTGGGAGACCCTTAATCATGCCATCTTAGCTAGTTGAAATAAACAAAAAGAATAAACTAAACAGTATATCATCGAAAGTATAACAGCTCTGAGAACAAAATCACTATTCCTTGCTTCTGATAACTTGTGGTTGGTTTTGGGTATCATATAGAAAGAAATTCAGTTTCCTTAAGACTTCCCTCTATTCCTGGTCTTCATTCTTTAAAATGTTTATGAGACTTTGAAAAAAAAAAAGTTCCAAACTAGTTAGGTTTACAATATTTATTAGGGAGAGGATTACATCGGTGTACTGTATAGATAGATATAGATTTTCATCCTAATTGCATTTTTGTGTTTTCTCTCTTCCATATATATTAAGACACAACTCTCTCTAGACAAATATCCATTTTCATGAATTCTGGAAATTATCTGCTGAGCTTTGGTGCTCAAGGTATATCTAAGTGAAGAATTTAGTTCTTGACAAGAAAAGACTACCTGGGTTGTTTTTTTTTTTTTAATGTCAATTCCCCATATTTTGTAATTAGAGAAATTTCTGTTGACATGTACCTCACTGCAGTTCCCATGGAAATTGTTGCATTTCTCTGTGTGTCTGTTTTGGCTTTTGATTTGATGCAGTAACCACTGGTGATCATCCTGCAAGTTAAATTAAATAAAGAGTTCAATGATTTTACTGCCCTCATCGTCTCTTTCTCTCCCAAACGTTGATCTCCTCCTCATATATTGGTTAAGAAGTACATCATACTGAAGGACATCCATATATCTCACATTTATTCACTTAATGTCAGATGAGCAAGATACACAAAAATACATTAAAAAATTGGTAGCACTGAGTGGAAATAAACTGAGCATTGCAAATGACATTATGTGAGGGACCAACTGATACCTGAGCAAAAGATGTGGACTTAGCCTATGTCCAAGCATAGGTAAATCAGTTTGGGCACAATGTGAGCTTCAACCAATCCTCAGAGAAAAATTATTTTGGTTCAAATAATATGATGAATTAGTATGTCAGTTGCCATGGGCAAAACAGTCTTGCTTCCAGGTCTATCACTTCATCTCATGTGTTGCCAACTAACATAATTTTTTAGTTATGGTCTTGGGTATTAAAAAAACCAACAAAGACAACAAAAAATCAGCTAGAAAAACAACTTTTCTCTTTGTTCCACAGGTTTTTCTCCAGTCCAACACCTCTCCTTCCCCCCTTCCTAGTCTCAAGTTCCCTTGCTTTTGCAGCACATTACATATGGTCCTTCTCCAACCCTTTGGAGACGCAATGGTAGTACAAGAGGTCAACGTCAGTGTATAGCAGTTTCTTTCTTGCAGCTCTTTGCTTCTTACCCTTTTCGTCCACTGCTCCTCTCTTCTTAATTATTTTCTATGTTCCAGTTTGGATTATTCATGTACTGTTGCCACCTTGAGGGTGTTTCTACCCTGTCATGTGTCCCTTCATGGGCCTGAGTCCCTCAGGAGTACCCCTGCTCCAGTGTGTTGCCCACAGGCCACATCACCTCCTTTGGCAAAGAGCACCTCCTTCCAAGAGTGCATTTCCATCACGTCTCCAGCAATGTCCCCTTCCACATGCCTCTCTCCTTTCTGTTTGTCCTCCTGTGTCTTCTCTTACATATCTCTTTCTGTTTCTCCTTATGTGTAGTCTCACATACATTTTGCCCCAGTGCCTACCACCCTTTCTCAGTTGGAAAAGCAGCTGAAGACCTTGGGATTTGCAGAGCAAGAAAAGTCTGGGCATCTCTAATTCATAACCATGCCAGATTAAATTATACTTGTACAGTGAATCCAGCCTTCATTTTTTAGACATAAGGTCACTGTTGGTTTCAGATACCTTCAATAATTTCCTGTGATGCCTCTAGAAGAACATCTTTCAGTACTCTCTATTCAATCTTTGCCCTCATCTTCTTCCACTTTCAACTCGAGGCAGCGTCATGGAGTAGATAGAACAGGCTGCAAAGATCATGGATCCTTACTTTGAACACTAATGTGTTCATGTATTTATGAGGCAGACATTGTGTCTGTGATTTCTGACACATATCTATGCACATGGATTGGCACAAAGAGTAATGGGATAAGAAAGGCCTGCAATAAGCTGATGAAGCTGAAAAATAAATGCTCTATAGTGCCATTTTGGCAAGTGGGGATTTTGCACATCTTCTGCCACGCTAAAAGCAATGGAAAATTTTCTTTATGTAAAGTTATATCAATTTTCACTTACTAATCCCCCACCAACTTCCTAGCAATCACCCAAATAATGGTTACAGTAACTTTTTTCCTTGTTTCTTGTTCTAATTATGCTATATTGAATCCCCCTGTTAAACATTTCATGCATAATTCAGTGTACCTCTCTCTCTCTCTTCACCCACCCCCCTCCTTTCTCCAGATCAACACCTAAGCAAGAAGTCTGTGAGAATAAGGAGAGCCAGGCAAGTTTGTTACGTATGTGATAACTTCTTTTCTTACAAGAATCATGATCCTCAAGACAAATGAACTCATGACATTTTTTTTTCTGCTTCTTAAAGGAACATCTTTATTGGTGGCTCTAATATCAGACAAAAAAGTGAATAAATAAATTTTTTATACAGAGAGATAATATCTGGTCTTATGTGCACAGAAGACTGGATAAAGTTTAGGGTGACATTAGTTACGCACACCGGAGTAGGTCTGGAGATCTTCTACATTAAAAAAAATGTACTTATACACTCTCCCCACTTGCAAGTAGCTGAGGTCTCCATACACACGCAGTTGGAAATTACTGGTGGCTTTTCATTTGCATACTGACACTTTGCTAGCTACTATGTCTCTGACTGTTTTGAAAATTCAGATAAATATATTACTAAAATTAGAACTTCATTTTAGTAATTGTTTAATAGTAGTTGAATAGAATTTTACAAAGGTAAATTTATTAACTCTCTGAAACAAGCAGAAAAGATTATTTCCTCCACTCCAAATTGTACTTCATTTCTAAAAATCTATTAGGATTACATGGATGTCAAATATTATGAAAACAGAATTTGAAAAGTATATACGTAATCTGAAACAAATTTTAGGTTTCATTTGTTGTTAAAGATGGTTTATTCTTTAAGCTAATCTTTCTCTTTGAAAGGGCAGTTTTCAAAACAAATTTGACCCTGTTGGGAAAAATAATATTTATTATATTTCATTATAAAAACTGGACAAGAAAATAGACCACACACATACTAGTTTTATAAACCGTTGTTATCCTGAAGATGATTTTTTTGGTGTTAAATTAATCTGCATTCCAAAAGTTGAGATAATTTTCAAATGAAAAATTGATTCTGCTATAGACATTTCTGTAATACATGAAACTGTTTGGATTATAATGCCTTTGAAGTAGAAATAGTTTTGTAAGCAGATAGGAATTAGAAAGGTAAGGTTTCTGTTCTGAATTCTCTACTACAAAGCTTTTACTTGCTTGACTAGGCAATTTACATGCCTATGCCCGTATCAGTGAGGAGATAAAATATCCACAGCTTTTGAAGATTCTGATTGGATAATATTTTAATGAATATGTGTGAGAAAATGGTGGCGTGTTACCTGTGTGCATATGCAGATAACTGCATGCTTTCATAAAATCAGGAATCAGCTATGTCAGTATAAAAAGCATAACAGCCTTAAACCTACTACTGTTATTACTTCTTTCACCAGTATCTACAGCCATAGGAACCAAAACTCCTTTCCAGTCTGTCACAATTTTTTCAGGACTGTTTTTCTTCTATTTTTTTTTTTCAAAATAGTTTAAATGAAAGAAAAAGTGCTCTGAAAGGAGAATTTTTGGCTTATTGTTACATGTGATGAAAAGACTGTGACACATAAAATGCTATATTTAGCATCCTGTACTATAATTCTCAGTGGGGATGCATTGTTACACTATAGAGAAGCTGCTTAATTTCAGCTTTTCTCCATAATGGTAGGTTTCTCCATCAGAATGCTTAAAAGACAACTACTGAAGTTACAGACCCAGCAGCCTACTCATGCAAATCACAACAAAAAGGACAGAGAGTCTAAATCACTGCAGTTCTCAGAGCACTGTGGTTTAGATTTCCTCAGTACAGCTTCAGAACTAATCTTTTTAGGATAACATAGATTATGTGGCTAGATGATTTGCGTGTCCTCTTTGAAACAGATTTCCATATTACCACATACTCTTTTAGATGCACAGATGCCCAAGCTGCTAGGTGTCTGGTAAGCAGCTACCAAACACCCACAGATAAATTGGAGATGAGGACTTGATTTGTTTGAAATATTGGAGTTACTGCACCTATGCAGAGTAATTCTATATCACAACCAGTCTGAACCTGACATTAAAAACTTGGCATATGCAAGGTGTTGGGTATGTTTTAATTTGTTTGACACTGTCCTAGTTCTTCATATTTAAAATCTGACAAACTTAGTTGAGTAAGAGG
Source organism: Pampusana beccarii (assembly GCA_013399365.1). Taxonomy (NCBI): domain Eukaryota; kingdom Metazoa; phylum Chordata; class Aves; order Columbiformes; family Columbidae; genus Pampusana; species Pampusana beccarii. The sequence continues at coordinate 67,974 of VWYH01007502.1, forward strand.
ACCTGCCAGAAAGAAGAGAATCTTCCTTGGAGTGTTCTCTTACTTGTTTTACTCAAAACCAACCCGTAAAGTATTACATACTTGAACACACTACGTCATTTTCGAATGTGGCAAGCTGAAATTCAATGTCTGCTTCCGTCTTGAGGCCTCTTCTTACTACACATTTTTTCCTGGCATAATTGCCCTTTGACTCCTCCCAAACGAGTCCATATCGCTCAACATGATTTCTTGCTCTGTAAGCATTAGTGCCTCACCCTTAGCTGTTCAGAAGCATAGCTCAAAAGCTTGGGTTGGTTCACTAGTTATTTTGTTGCTTTCTCAGTGGTGTCAATGTGGGATTTGACTGTATCACTATGATCCTATTCACTGGGAATCTGACAGGGTCTTTGTGTCTTTCTTTAATAACTGCATCTTTACATCTTGTTTTCACCTTGGTCCACATGAATATTTCTTGAGATACCTATAGCTGCATCTGTATAAACTAAATGTGGGATGCACAGCAAGCTCTAGAAACACTATGCCATACTCTTCCATGAATACTGTTATTGTGCTCCAAAAATGTCAAGTCTAAGATTGATAGATGCTGTGTATTTATCTTTCTTATTTGAAAATAGCAGTCTTATACTGTAATAGACGGTTTTGCATCTGTTAAAGAGCATCAAAACTGAAAAAAAAAAAAAAAAAATTATCCCTGTATCAAAGAAAGGTTGAGAAAGCAAACAAAGACAGACAAGAACACTTAAATAATAAAGGTATTTACTGTAAATGTCTTATCAGCAATTCAGGTATTTATCAATCTATCCAAGCATGGGATAAATATATTTTTCTGCTGAGTAGGTATGAGATTATGAATTCTATCTTTTAATCAAGACCAAGATCTATACGTAGGAGATAATGTTTAACAATTGGAAAACCAGACTGGGATCAGCCAGTCATACTTTATAGTAAATTTTAATTTGGATTATAAATTGTTATGACAGATTATTGCCTAGGGGTATAAAGAGATGGTCATAAGATGAGAAAACAGAATGTTCTTTTTTTTTGTCTCAGAAAAGGTATTTTGTTCTGTTAAAAAAGGAAAAATAAAGTTTTTTCATAATCTACTTAGAATTTAGTATAATTGTTTTATGAATGCTATAATGTGATCCACAGACACGAACTTTCAAATACTTGTGCAATCATTAACATCAGGTGATTCCACGAAGATTTACAGGTTTCAAACCAGGGTTGGAGTAATACTTCACTTTGCAGATCTAGTCTTTTCTGTAAATAGGTTTAACTCAATAAACCCAGGCTACTGCAGGCACATAATGCCCACTCCCTGAGCTGAGACCTGAAATCAGCACATTCACAGTAGTACCGTCACTGCTTTACAATACATTAATTGAAATCCCTACTCCAAACTCTAGAGACTAAGCAGCAGTGCTAGAGAAAGTAGCTACTTGAGAGTTAATGATGTGGTAAAAGAAGTAAGAGAGGCAGCCTGCAAATGTAGAACTTCAGACAGGATGTGAAAGAAAAGGTGATTGTTGTATCACAAATCTTTTTTACAGTGAAAAATAGGAGACCAGAACCTCGCAACCCACAATACAAGAAAGAAAAAGTGGGAATAAATAGAAACACAGGAATAAATAGAAGAGCATTAGGAAATTAGATAAAATAAGGTAAATAACAGTATGTTTTTCATCAGTCGTGATCTCAAAGTGTTATAATGTGTTTGAAGTTTTCCTTTTTAGTTTTTGAAGGCATTATATGGAAATACCCTTAAGCCATCCTATAAATATTCATCAAGACAAGTTTTGATTCAGATATTGTCTTTTGAAGTTATATGGAAATGACATGGGTTTTTTGCTTGAATTACCCTCTTTCCTGATTTATGTTAATATATCCCTTTTATTTCCAAGGTTTTCTCTTTGCCTGGATTAAATAGAACTCCATATGGAAATCTGACCAGGAGTTAACTTCCTTTTATATCTTGGAGGTTTACATTTTGGCCAAACTTTTCCATTAAACTGCGTGATAAGATTTAATTCCAGATATGCAGCTTGTTGTGTTCCCAAGTCTAGTTCTATTCTATGGTTAATTAGAAGCTCATTTGCATAATTCACCCAATTACCTAATAAAATTCTGTCAAATCTATACCCTTGTACTAGTTATACTAGTGTTAAGCTGTAGAATAAATCTATCTAGGGATATCTTGCTGTAGCCTTTACAATAGACATTTGAATCTGTAATATCCGTTACCTCAATTAGCTCTCCTGGTCTTTCTGGCAAGATTCCCACCATATCCCTATGTAGGAGGCCCTCTCTACACAAACATAAAGAGACTTTTTTCACACATCTGAAGTAACATGTTATCTATTGCCTTGAAATAAAATGGTATAATCACATTAAAAAAAAAAAAAATAAGAGATGAGCAGTATCGTGTTAATTTCTGGTACTGCAGTTGCACTAAACCTCTGACAAACCTCCTCAGCACTTAATAAACATAGTCCAAAAAATTATGCCTCCCCTGAAGCACTAGAAACTCTCCTAGACAACTTCTCCTGAAATCATTTAGAGTAGTTCGTGACAACAGCTTGTGTGGCAAACGTAAGTATTAGGGGAAAATGTATTTACAGATTTAATTTTGAGGTGAAAAAGAAAAAGTAAAGGAAAAATTACATTTATATAAGAAAAATAAAACCTGAAACAATACTCCCAGCAAAGCACTTAACCACTGTTCAGAGTTAGCATTTATTAAAATGTCAGATGATCTGAGTTCCTAGGTGGACAATCAAAGCTTCACCCTACATTTTCAATTTTTATGTAATCATTATCTGTACAGGAGGTGCTGGGATTCATTATTTTGCAGACCTGTAGGATACATGTATTACTAAATAACATTTTATTTTCCCAACAAGTGACTTTATTAAGCATTACCCAGTCCTTGTGAAGAGTCTGATGCACTTTACTTGATATTAAACTTTTTCAGAAATCTTTGCCATGACTTCATATATTTTTAGCACTGCAAAGGTATATAGTAAAAGCATTCAGCTTGTTGCTAAACAGTAGTAATCATTCAACATAAGAGTGTAGCTGAAATGCAGAACCAAGGCTCTTGTAAGACATCTGCATCTTAAGGAAACTGTGTCATTTAGTAGGAAGATCACACATCTTGCATATTATTTATTTAATACAAAATTAAGAAAACCACATTTTCCTTTATTTCTTCAAATTGTGTGCACAAGCTGTCTAGCTATGTTAGATTTTACAGAAACATCCCACAGAATATGAAAGTGTAGGAATGGAAACGGAAATTCAGTGGAGGTGAAAGTGCAAGCAGACCGGGTCATTGCAGTGAAGTGAAGAAAGGATAAGGACAGGAGTATTTTTTTTGTAGCCTAGGTGTCTAAAGTTCTTTCAGGGCTAAATGTCTCCATGGCATTTATCATACATACATCTGTTCTACTGTCACTACCCACTCATGTCTTCAAACTGTAGGTGTCTAGATTTAGCTAACAATTGCAGAACGCATGTGGCACTCTCACACAATCTTGACAATTCAGGCTGCTAAAATATATCTACATCTCATCATGAAACAGCTCCCACTCCTCAGATGTCTAACTTCCATCAAATTACATTACTTTTAGTTTTTATCCAGACTCATACTGTTATCTTCTATTCTAGAAGTAAGGTTTGTAAACCAGGAAAACTACTCTTAGTGACTGACCGCTAAGGGCACCCTTTGCAAACTCTGTGGTCCCTTAACCTTTGTGGACTGCATGAGTTGAGAAAAAAAAGAGGTACTGTGAAGGTAGATTTTTTTGTGATGGGAAATTCCTAGCTTGTTTCCAAAGTGTCTTATATCCCTTCTGGAATATGTTTGGGTTTTTCCTTCCTTCCTTTCATGTCCCCTTCTTTCTCTTCTACACTAAAATTCTGTTCAGTTTAGTATCCAGGGAAATTTATCTAGTAGCACAAATGTGTTTATAGCTCTTAACTGAAATAGTATGAAGATTTGAAACTAATTATATATCTTGAGAATAATATTTTCCCTGTTCAGGAACATGTATGGAAGCAACTGATTTGTTTCTTCTTATGCTTGTTCTACAACAACGGTGTCTGTGGAAGAAGTGGTCTGAGTCCAAGGCTTTGGCCATACTTTTCATAAAATGTTACTATTAATAATGCAAATGTTCAAGTGCTCTGAGAGTACCTTGGGGCTGTAAGGGCGCACAGATATAGTGATGGTCTTACTGATATTTGGTATAAAGGCCTTCAGTTTTTCTCAACAGGTACACAGTGTAGTTCGATATTCAAAATAGCTGCCTTGATTTATCCCAAGATACACCAAGTAGCTAATTTGATATGTATGTAAATATAAATTGAGATTACCAATTTATTGTTTTATCTCCAGTTCTATTGTATTACAGAAAAATTCTTTTAGTGAGCCATGCTTGTGGAGATATTGTTGTTTTTTAAATAAAGGGGTTTATTTTTCTTGTCTTGAATTAAAAATTGTTGAATTTAGAGTAATTTCATAGATAAATTCTGTAACTGCTTCAGTGGCTGGCAATGATCACCTACCATTAGATCAAAGATTCAAGTTGTCAGAACAGGGAGGAAGAATATAATACATAGACCCTTTGTCTGAAAACAAAATACATACCAGTGTGTAGGCAAGTAAAAGCAAAGTAGTCACATGACAAGAGGTAACAATTTTAAACTGAAAGAGGGTAGATTTACATGGGACATTATGAAGAAACTTTTCACAACAGTGAGTGAGATGCTGGAATAGGTTGCCCAGAGAACCTGTGGAAACCACATCGTTCAAAGTGTTCAAGATCATGTTGGATGGGATTGTGAGCAACCCAATCCAGTGAAAGATCTCTTTGCCAACAGCATGGGAGTTGGACTAGATGATGGTTAAAGGTTCTTTACAATGCAGTCCTATGATTCTATAACCAAACATTTAGTCTATCACCTTACAGAAGAGGTGCAAAAGAAGAATATTCCACTGGAAACTTTGCAGATCCCTTCTGTGCTGAACTGAAAGACTCTTTTCCCCTTGCCTCACCAGCCCACCTGCTCAGAGGCTTCTAAAGCCTAGGCCTCAGTGCTAGCAAGATATTATCTCTTTGAGCACTTATCTCTCTCAGGAAGGAGTAGTAGCAGATTCTTATTGAAGGATAGCGGCAATGTCTAGCCCAGCAATTGACAAGCCAGGCATATTAAAGTCCTCCTTTCTTTTTACCCTAGCTATAAGTCTGTTTGTACTGATTCATTGAAGAATTTTAATTTCAATAAGGTTATTCCTGTCAGAAGACGTTTTCTTCCTGTCTTTCTTGATCCATGCAGTTTTCTCTGGATTCATCTCATTATTCACCATCTCTTCCACAATTTCAGCAAGTTAATTGAAAAAGAAAGCAAAAATCTTACGAACAGCAGCAGGAAGGAATTCCAGCCAGCAAATACACCTCATTAAACCTTGTTATCTCTTCAAATTCTCTTTCTACTTACATAATATGTCATTCTTATGATGTTTTCATTGTAGATACTGCTTCTTGCAGGTCATTCAGCTGTTCTGTAGATGGTTGTGAAATTCAGTGATGAAAATATCTACAGGATGCTATTTTTTGCTGTAGAAATGTTGTACTGTGTATGCGTAGCGCATCATTGCTTTGATCAGGTGCACAGCTGTGTAGAAGACTTGTTGCCATTTGGAGTCCAGCTAGACTACAGAGTTAGTAATTGTGGGTATGAAGCTGGATTTATAGGTTTCCTTTTCTTTACTGGGGAGATTGACTTTATTATTTTCATACTTGACAGAACTGTCTAATTTCCATTAATAAAACTTGTTGTATTTTCCATTTAAAAAAATAACTCAATGGTAAATGGAAGCATAATGCCAATGAAACCAACAGCTATATCATTAATTCAATTTATAACTAACCCCTAAATAGTAATAATTAATTAGTAATACTAATCAGGACAATAGGGAATCTGTGTAATGACTCTCCAATATATGCTGAAATTTTATTAGTTGCAGTGACTTCATGTGCACTATATGTTAAATACATGAGATTAATGTTAGATACTGCTATCAATGAGAATGAGCTTATCATTTCACTGGGCAAATTATGAAGGACACTAAAACATTTTAGATGATAAATTAGACTGAGATTTTTTTACAGTTTCATGGATGAAACAAAAATGTTACAGAAAATTTCAAATGTATGTGGGATACAGGTTGTAAAACAGTAGTGGCTATTTCTTGGGTGAAAAACTTTGCATATTTCTAAGTACTTCAAGAAGCTTTTTCTCACACTTGATATCTATTCCAACAATTTACTCATGTAGTTCTTAGAGAGAGGAAGCAATAAAGGCTTTGAAAGGCATTTACTAAATATTCCTCTGCAATGAGAATGATTTATGGCTTGTTCACACATCATTTTTCAGAGGCAGCTGTGTCAGCTGAAGAAGTTACCATCTCATCCACTGCCAGCTGTTTGCTACTGCCTCCTGCCAGAGGTCACCATGCCCTCAGATCTGCCTGGGCTTTCCTGCTCTTGTTCATCCCCAGCGCACAATAAGATAGCAGCAGTTCAGTATTTACGCTGCCTATTGTAGCCCATATGGCAGGCTTTTAGTTCTGAAAATGCTATGCAATGTGACTTGAAGGAAATCTCTGGCCTTAGACTGTGAAGAGGTGCTTCACCCTACTAATCAGTTGTGATGAGCAAATTAAACCAGTTCACGTAAGACCTTAGGGGTCCCTTTGAGCCTGACTTTCTACAATCATGTCATTCTGAGATGCAATGAAGCAGAAAAGGCTTTGTGAGTTAAGATGATAAATGCAGTGTATAAAGAAATGATGCTGATGACTTTAAGAAAAAAAAAAAATTGTAGTAAATGGATTCTGTCTATTTTCCTGTCTGAGAATAACCTGAAAATAAAGCAGGGTTTTCCACAATGTAAATAATCATGTACATTTTTCAAAGTTTTCTGTTGCAGCTGGTATGCAAGTGGATGCGTGCATGTGCTTGAATACGTACTGTGTTTGCATGTCAGTTGCCACAATTCTGTGAAATAACATTAGTGTTTATCTGCACTTAGAACAAATGTAAAAGTGCAATGACAGCAAATGTCAAAATGTGGTCGAATGTTCAATATAGAGCTGAAAATCATGAAGAAAAATCTTACTGCTAGAAAAAATGGATATTTATTTGTAAGAAATATTGTCCATTTAGAAATTCTTATACTATCTTTTTTTTTTCTTTTAAGAGATAAAAAAGGACAAACTAATGTACGGAACATTAAGGCTTGATTAACTGGAATTAGTTAATTAATATTAATTGAGATATTCCATTAATTTGGAATGTGAAACTGAAAATTAATCTACATAATTTTTGGATGACAGCAAAAACCTTTATGAACACTCTGAGTAATGGTACTAGAATTCAAACTGATTCTGATAAACGGAGAAATGATCCAAAATCAACACAAAGAACAAAGAGAAGTACAAAGAACTACACCAGGAAAATCAAAAACACAAGTACAAAACAGAGAATAACTAGAGTGTCAGGGTGTTCCACACAAAGATGTGGATATTAGAGTGAAGAAGGGTCAAGCACAGAACACCAGTGTAGATGGGACAAACATCTTTCTGGAATACATTCAGAGGATAGAAGACATTAAAAAAAAAAATCATCCTGCTCTGCTCTGTAAGAATGGTAGATTGTATTCAGAAATATTCCACCATGAGCACACAGAAAGTCATGTAGGGTTTATAAAATAAGCTCTTTCTCTCAATTGTATTTTAAGAGAAATTATCTCTTTTGAACTCTATTGTATATGAAGGGTAGGCAAATTAACACCCTTGTTTATTTATCTTAATTTCTTCTATTAAGAAGGCTTGGAAAACAAAGATGAAAAGCTAAAATAGTTGTTTAATCTCCAGAATAAAAGACTGAAGAAAAACAAGAAAATGTTATTTATATGTTTAAGAGGTTATTATAAAAAAAGAACAATTTACTGTACTCCCTGCCTAATAATGTAAGAAAATAATAACGGGGGTTTTTTTGGAAAAAAAAAAACAAACCTTAGGATACAAAAAAACTTTCACCTAAAAGAGTAAAGAAATATGGAAACAGACTAACTAACTAGGTAGGTTGAAGAATTTCCTTTATAGTTTCTATTGCTTATTGAAAAGTACCTACCTTAGACTATCTTAAACCACCTTTGAACAGATGATCTTTTGAGTTTCTTCGCAGTTGTCATCTTCTTCTTCTTTCTTTTTTTTTTTTTTTTTTAAATTCATTAAGCTGATAATGATACAAAAGAGTAAGAGCTTTAAATATTTTAAAGATTCCTGCAGGGCCACAAAGATTACCAAAATTTTAATTAGTTCACATGTTCACACAACTTCGGAATTGCCCAGGGTTTATTTTAGATCATTACAGACTGAACCACTCTTTAGGCTCAGAAACAAAAATTATAAGTGAGGCTCTCAAGGGGACCTTTTAGTGATTTTTGCCTTGAGTAGACAAACTCTTTAGGAATTCAAACAGAAGTGTACCAGTTAAAATTCTAATACAATTGAAGTCTATGTGTGTTGCACAAACCCTTATAAAATGGATATAATAGTTAGAATGTAAAAATCTGTTAAATAAATCCAGTAGTAAGACCAAAGGAATGTCAAAATAATGCATGTATTTTATGAAAGGCATTATATATGTATTATGTACTATAATATAATGCTCCGGAATGGTAATGCAAACCATATAGCATCAGGGAAAAAAAATAGAATTTCTATGCTTGCTGTAAACAGGCCTTTGACTCAAAGATAATGGTAATGCAGATACTGCTGCAGAATGCATCCTATTAAACTAATTCCTTGTGGAATTCCTATGCTTTACCCAGAAAAAGGGCGTGGTTCTCGAGCTATTTGCATGCAACAAGGTGAAAGTAATAAAGGAAGTATTTTTAATTCAATATGTTTTAAAAAACTGAATTCAAGTCTAACGGCAAATGGGTTAATAGAGTGGGTTGATTAGGAAGTAAGAGTAAAATAATGAAATTACATGGAAACTTTCCAGTGCTTTATTTCCCCCTTTCCTTTCCTCCTCTTTCTACCTCAGAATATGTAATGGACACAAAGTTACTAAAGGCTATATTTGTTCTTGAAGTTATTAGGCTGCAGTTATTGTTTGCATCATTGTAACTATAGCTTCATACAGCTGCTTCAGGAAGTGCTGATCTTTCTTTTCCCTTGCAGAATTGCACTTTTATTTTTGTTGTTTTGTAGCAAAAGCTAACACAGACATATCTATATGAAGTGTAAGATTTTCTGAAGAAAGAAGTATACAAAGCCAGAAAAGGGCAGAACACAAAATTTATAAAAAGAGGACTGCAGGAAAAAATTATATGCAAGGGTCCAAAAGAGCATTTTTCTTTCTACAGAATCCCCATCTCAATCTGCCATTCAGCTGCAGATGTACGCTACATGAGCAGGCAGAAAGCATACTTGTGAATGGCTTGGTGACTGATACTCATTTATAACTCAGTCATCCCAAGGCATGCTAGTGCATCAGTTACTGATAGTATTAAAAACAGTGGTTAGAATCTAAATGTCTGTCACAGATTTTACAACTGAGCTGTAGAGATTCACTTCAGACTGAAATTTAACACAGAGATGCAAAGCTCCACTTTTGTCTTCCAGACCATGGCCAGACAACAGAGTGGACTTGACCAGTTAATTGAACTGAACCCACCTTCTGATGCTTCTCATGTGCCAGTGGCAACGACACCAAAAAAGAGATGTGCTCCTGTGGGCGAAGCATCCCAGATCAGCGGAAAGCTCTTGAACTTGATACAACTGGAATTTTATTTTCGGACAGAAGTGAAATTTGAAGCCCTTTATCATGAGATTTGTTTTGGGGAGGGGATTACATGTTCCAGATTTTTATTTTTAAGTTTTAGTCTTCTCATTCGGAAAATGATGGCTCCAGTTACTAAGAAACTGTTTAGATCTAATTGCATTTAGTATTTAGAAAAACGAATATCAAAACTGGAGCAAGAAAATTGTTGACATTTAAAATATTCCATACTATGTGACTTTTTTTTTTTTTTTTCCCCAAGAGCTTTTACCTATTGGAGTATATTAGCTCCCATGTTTCCCTGAACAGGTGACAAGTAGATTGGCTAATAAGGGAGGGTATCTATAGCTGTTGAATCAACTTTGCTAAGTGTAGTCCACTTTTAGAAATACACTTTTTTAACAGCTGTTAAATTTCAAAGACTAGGACTTCATTTCTTCCTAGGATAATGGTACCTAAATGATAAATAATTTTGACATTTTCCATCCTCTTCTTAGCCCCTGTAATTAATAAGAGTAGGATCATATCCTTTTCTGAGGAAAAAAAATAATAGTGTCAGCCTTTGGTGTCAGGCTTTGGTGTCAGCTTTTTTTTTTTTTTTTAAATTCTGAGATATATAGCTTAAAAGTACAAAAAACCAGCAGTTATCCTAGTCAACAAAAGACCTGTCAACTGCTCATAAGAATTAGGTGCATTCAGATAAAATTCTGTCTTTTGTGTCTTTTAGAAGTATTTATTGAGATTATTAAAGTGAGCTAGTCACTCAATATGAATGTATTCTTTTTTTTTTTTTCCCCTCAGTGAGGACTTAATTTCAATCAATGCAACTGTATAAGACTTACTCTATCTGAGAAGCTAATTAATTCATTATCTTTTGATGACTAAAAATCCCAAATGAGATTTTTAGGGGGTCAGGGGTAGCCTATAAATGATAATTGCTTAATTTATTAATGAAAGACATAAAATTTTAGGATAGATTGTGGCAGTATATGGCAGATCGACTACCAAAATACAGTTTCTAGGCAAAATAAAAGGAAATTAACATAAGCAAAGCAACTTATTGCCAGCTGTAAATGAGGGAAAAATCCTACAAGTATTCTACACTCTTTCACAAATTGACTTGCAATAGTTATTAATTCATAAATACTCTGAGCTACATTTAAATCATAAAGCATTACCTGGCTCTCCTTGCATGTTTACCTGTGATAGCAGAGCTTATTGGCTCTTTCTGTGTTGTTTCTTTATCCTTTCATTCATCTATGGCCAAATATTAGAGTTTTCATTATGGGATCTCAAATTTTCAGCTTTCCAGAAACAGGTTTATCACTACCTGCAATTCTAATACAATCAGAATTTTTTACTTCTTAAAATTGAGGTATTTGATAATTAGAAAGGTAGTGAATAAATATAGTAGAAGCTTGCATCTGCATTAGCAGTGTGAAGAGAATTATGTGTGTAAATATATACAAAGACATATCTTGGCATACAGATACTATAATACTAATGGCAATAAATAATGTAAATAATATTAAAAATTGCTATTCACAGATTTTTGTGGAATGAGTTTGTACTGATATCTATCTAGTTCTGAATCAGAAGCCTGAATTCTGTATAGAAGTATAGAAAAATCAAGAGAAAAGTATTCATGCAATTATAGTAATAGCAAAAAAGACTACAGATGCCATTGACTAAGCCACTGAATCTGGCCATACTTAATAGGTTCAGAGTCCACCCTTCTCAGTTGAAGCTTGCTCAAAGGAAGTGGAAAAGCTGCACTGTTGCTGATCATTCCATGTGTGTCTTGTGATTAAAACACCTGAGTTTGTTAGTTCATCATCTCTTGCAACAGATAAATCCAGGCAGAAAAAGCTAAAATAAGCTAATTTATCCAAATACTGAATTTCAGAAGGAACAATAGAGTATAGATTTTGAGAGAAAATAAAGTTATCATAAACAACTATCATAGCTAATAAATTACCACAAGACATAAAACTTTGTTTCCAGCCAATATTTCCATCATTAAAGAGAGTGGAGATGATTTTCACTATGCTATTCTCTGACAAAATTTGGTGCACCGTGCTTGTCATGGTGTACCATGCTACCAACAAATTCTACATTGTCTTTGTGATTCTATTCAATGTATTTCTGATCAGTACAAGTAAAATCTTTCCCCCTCCATTTGTTATAGTAGTTATCTTACTAAGGAAAAGAAAACGACACTAAAGGAAAGTCAATACAAAAAGAGTGTGAAGTGTCTGAGTACAGTATGTTTGTGTTATTCTTCATCTTTGAGTCCCATTGGATATATAGACAGAATTTTGAAAACACCTGTTTCCATTCCTTAAAAGAAAAGTGTAAGCAATGAATCGAGAGTATTCCAAACCAGAGAAATGCTGGATTTTATAACACGTTAGAGCATTTCAAAACATTGAAGATGATCAACAGCTTGTTAGGTAATTATATAAGTGTCATAAATTAGTTTACATTATGCAATGCAAATACATCAGCAGAACTGGTGTCTGAACAAAGAAACTAAGATTGCAAATGAGTATTTGGACCAAATCCAGTGTGCTTTCTAATTGCTTGGTTTTGTTTTGTTTTGGTAAGTCCAGAATTAATTTTTGCATATATAAATAATATAAAATACATAAATATATGTTATATAGATGTGTATATATTTCTTTTTTCTAATTCAAGTCTCTTATTCTCACTGAAAAGTTCTCTCCTTTTCAACAAATGAATAAAATGAGTAATTATTTTTACCACTTTTTAAGTACAACCCTTGCAAACTAATCTTGAATAAATGCTACAAAGTTTGTCTTTATAATTTGAACAATTAAAAAACAGTCCAAGACACAGAAATGTTTTCTGTTAACCTATGTTCATAAGTAACATTGGATGAAGACAAAAGGTTAGAAAAAAAATTGTTTAAATACAGCATAACTAATCTTCGGAAATAAGATTAAGCTACTGATCATACTGAAACTAAGAATTCTAATAAGGATTAGATATCTCTACAGATAATGAGAACTTTCACAGAAAAATAGCATAAATAGCATATAGTAAAAAACTGAAAAAAATATATATTCTCACGGGTCCGTTCATAATCCAAATACTATTTAATAGGTATCAGGAGGAAATTTCTGTAATTGTTCATTTTGAGGTTTCCAGATTTTTTTTTTCTATTTTTTCACGTCTGTAAAAGTAGAGAACTGTAACAGACTCCATTCATGGCTAGATATATTTCTGGTGTGAAATGCTGGTGTTGTATTCCTCTTCAGATTTGATCTTTCAAATCCACATCTCAAAGGGTGACAGGATTTTATGCAAAGGACAGTCTAACAGACTTAAAAATACAGTATCCATGTGCAGTGGCAACCAATGTGCAATTGGGGAAAATTTCTAGTATGACTCTCTGGCTGATGAATTAATTCTTTGGTGTGCATATTGTATTCTCAGTTCATTAGCCTGCAGATTCTTGTGGTTCAGGAGAATATGAATGAGGGTCAGAAACCTTTTTCAGTCTTGTTTGCAGGAAGTACTAAAAAAGAATAGCTTTTTGTCTGAGCAGTTCTCAGAAACATCTGAATGAAAGGTCTTCAACTAATATGCGTTTTTGTGTCCAAGAATTTAATACCAGAACAGTAAATTCCAGATTTGAGAAAGGTGACATTCATGCAAGAAGTTTATTTTGCTATGACAGAGTTCATATATATCTACTATTTGCCCCACTCCAATGATACAGTGTTCTAATCTCTTGAAACGATCAGCCTCCAGAAATATGTAAACTAGTTCCAGTTCTTTCAAGCCCTGATCCTAACTCCAGAACTGTGAATTCTCTTACACCTAGCAAGACCATAAAATACTGATTATAAGCAACATAAATCACTTCAGTGACTGAAGTGGACATTAAAAAATAAGGGTTATAGCTATCTCAAAAACAAAAGATAGCCTCAGGTACAGGTTTTGCGTCAGTTTCATAATGGCACTGGTATTTTTTCTCAATTTGCTGGAGTATTTTTTTCAACATATACATTCTTTCATTTAAATATGTTGTTTTAAGAAAAGTGAACTATGGTGCTACTTTATATTTTACTCTGTCCTCTACATATACAACAACTTTATTTGTGAAGTTATTTAAGGAAAAATATCTTAAAATGGAGGCATTTCTATTCTCCTTAACACTATCTTTCAAACACACAAAATATTCACAGATTGTGTTAAATTTTGCTGAAGATGTAGGACTACATCAAGCGAAGGTCATTCAATAAAAGTATGACATTCACACTAATAGAACAAGAGAACTGTGACAGCAGGAGTCAACCAGCATTACAATTAGAAGAACTCAAGTGCACAGAAAAAAACACATATTTATGTGATGGAAGCCCAACTGGTACCTGAGTACAGGGGTTGAACAGGTCAGCAGTAAAGAAAAATAGGAGCCTGCCCACATATACAAACACGAAAGCCATCAACATAGGTATAGTACTTCTGCCAGAGTGCTATCCACACAATCCAGGAATGAACCCATTTGCAAACTGGCTAAAAAAACAGTTATTCCTGTTTTCAACTGCTGAGAATCTTTCACCAGGTCAATCCAGAGATTTGATTTTACCAGCTGCTGTGCAGTTCCACACTGGAAGAGGAGATTTTTCAAGAAAATAAAGGTCCCAAGAATGGTTATGTAAAGAGATTAAAATAATCTTAAAATTAATTTGGATGTAAATAAGACACCAAATATTCAGAGTAACTGGAGAAATCCAGTAATATGTTTTTAACAAACTCAGTAGGTAACTCACAGGCTTCACAGAATCACAGAATCACAGAATGTTAGGGATTGGAAGGGACCTCAAAGGATCATCTAGTCCAATCCCCCTGCCGAAGCAGGACACCTAGGTGAGGTTACACAGGAAGGCGTCCAGGCGGGTTTTGAATGTCTCCAGAGAAGGAGACTCCACGACCTCCCTGGGCAGCCTGTTCCAGTGTTCCGTCACCCTCACTGAGAAGAAGTTTCTTCTCAAATTTAAGCGGAACCTCTTGTGTTCCAGCTTGAACCCATTACCCCTTGTCCTATCATTGTTTGCCACCGAGAAGAGCCTGGCTCCATCCTCGTGACACTCACCCTTTACATATTTATAAACACTAATAAGGTCACAAGGCTTCTTGGTGTTTCCAACGGCTATTATTTTTCTTGTGTTTTGATACAATAAATTTATCTTTCTTCCTCACCTCTGTTCCACTGTGATCATCTTCTATTATCTGTTGTATAAATAAGTGCTTGTTTTTTTATTTTCCCTTCCCTTCCCTTCCCTTCCCTTCCCTTCCCTTCCCTTCCCTTCCCTTCCCTTCCCTTCCCTTCCCAGTCAGGGAATTCTGTAACATTTTAGTAACACTAGTTGAATCAAACTCTGTGTTCTTTTCCTTCAGGTAGTATACAAAGAGGTCATCCTTAAAAATAAAAACCAAAATTAAAAAAAAGAATAAAGCTTAATACTCAGATTATTTTTTTCCAAATAGCTTGTTGCAGTGTCATAAATAGAAAGCTTTGACTATGACAGTGGAAGAAGGATAAGAAATTAATAAAATCAAATACTCACTTTCCTGCCTTGCATATAATTTTTCAACAGTGAAGAGAAAATAAATATCATAAAGCTTAGACCTGGGAAAAAAGAATTACTGATAAGTAAAAGGTTTTTCAGAGATTCCCTTGAAACACTATTTACCATTTCAGGAAGGTCACTATCAACAAGAAAAGCACTCTTCAGCTATAAAAAGGAATTTGGCTAGTAAAATCACCCCTTCTAAATGAGTTTGTATAGCCTCCTTCACAGATTATCTCCCTTAATTTTGAGTCTCTCTTCCCATAATCAGGAAATATGACGACATAAAATTTGCTTTTATATAGCTTTTGCTTTCTTTTTATTTTTATTTCACAAATACATGGTAAAACAGTATTACAAAGACAGAAAATCTTAATGCCATCACATCTGGGGAATAATTCACCTTTGTACCATTAGCTGCCATGGAAAGTCTGTTCTTTGCTGACTTCAGAAGACTTTTTTAATGAGTGTTTTATGATGTTTCTGTTTATACAATACTTTTACAACTGTTGCAAATAGACACAAATGCCATAAATTACCGGAAAAACCATCCCCAGCTCTCTCCATGCTTAATATGAAACAGTAACAAAAAGTGGAAATGTGCAAGTGTCACTAAAGCCTGTTTGATGAATTCCACATGTAGATTCAAGTTCAGACCTCAATTCATCGGAAAAAATTTGAAACTTCCTCCTTCATATCTTATTTAAAAAAAAAAAAAAAAGACAAAACACAACCATACTTATGAACTTATTGTAATTAAGTAATTTGAATCGTAGTTTTCTTGGGAGACTTGGATATTACCGAAAAATCCATGATATGCAGGGATTTTTAAAAATGTTAATTTCTGTGGTCCATGGTACCTGAAAATTCTTACTTTTAGAATCACAGAATGATAGAATTTTGGTTGGAAGAGACCCTTAAGATCACCGAGTCCAACCATTAACCTAACTCTGGCATTAAACCATGTCCCTAAGAACCTCATCTACGGGTCTTTTAGACACCTCCAGGAATGGTGACACCACTACTTCCCTGGGCAGCCTGTTCCACTATTTCACAACCCCTTCTGTGAAGAATTTTTTCCTAATATCCAATCCAAACTTCCCCTGGCACTACTTGAGGTCTTCTCCTCTTGTCTTATTACTTGCTACTTGGAAGAAGAGACCAACACTCTTCATGCTGCAACATTCTTTCTGACAGTTGTAGACAGTGATAAAGCCTCCCCTCAGCCTCCTTTTCTCCAGGCTAAACAGCCCCAGTTCCCTCAACTGCTCCTCATCAGGCTTGTGCTCTGGGCCCCTCACCAACTTCGTCACCCTCCTCTGAACTCTCTAGTACTTCAATGTCTTTTCCATAGTGAGGGCCTCGAAACTGAAAACAGTATTCAAGTTACGGTCTCACCAGCGCCAGGTACAATGGAATGATCACTCCCCTAGTCCTGCTGGCCACACTATTTCTGACACAAGCCAGGTTGCTGCTGGCCTTTTTGGCCACCTGGGCATGCTTCTGGCTCACATTCAACTATCTGTTAACCAGCACCCCCACATCTTTTTCTGCCAGGCAGCTTTCCAGCCACTCTTCCCTGAGCCTGTAGCGCTGCCTGGGGTTGTTGTGACCCAAGTGCAGGACCTGGTACTTGGATTTGTTGAATCTACTTGAGATACTTGGGAGTAACACATTTTATGATGGAGCAATGAACAGTACTCTTGAGGAATGAAGAGGCCTAGATCTCATGCAGGTAGAAACACACTTCATATTCACTAACTGTACTTACTACATTTAAATCCATGTCAGTTTGTATATAAACAGTGGTTCACAGAGAATTGAAATAGTAACTAGACAATAATCTGTGTTGCTGAATTAGGTTGTACTGAAGAAAATAGAGGACAATGCATCAGAGGGCATTGAAATGCTCATTTAAGATGAGCGCTGCCCAGAAACTGCTCAGAAAGCAAGAAAAGATGCCTTTGCAGGAGAAAGAGTCAATATTTCAAGTAATTCCATCTCAGTTCTTTTAAAATAAATAACCACTTACTGTTCATACCAATGGCCTAATAAAGCACATTTTTACAAGGTATTTGTAGCATTAATTTGTTTTCGGAGTTCCTATATCAGTACAATTTTCCTCCTTATGTTCTTCAATTACTTCCACAGTGTCCTTGACAAAACAACTCTTCGGATATGCAGGGTTTTATTTCTAAGATGCAAACCCTTATTACTATCAACCTGAGATAAACAGCCCGACTGTGATCTGTAGGGCAATTCCAAATCAGAAAGTGCTTCCTCTTTCAGTTGCTCCCACTCGAGGAACACAAAAGTCTTTAAAATACGTTTTTCTGTGACATGTTTTCTGCCCCAAAGATTCAGTATCTACTAACACTAAGATAGTAATACCTTCTGTCGAGTATAATACGACCCCAAATTATTCAGTCTCAAGTCCTATTTCCAGAAACAGTTTTTAACACTTAAATCTGAAGCATCGCATGTATATCCATCCTGTATCTTCATTAGCAATAAGAATTATTTTTTTTTATTTAGTCCCCCGCAGTACTTCCAAATAAAAGGAAGAAATAATTTTTGAATTATTACGGATCTTAGTTCTGAGTTTTTGTCTTTTATTATTCCTTTCCCATCAAACTTGTCAGAAAAGCAGTGAAACTGACAGATTTGTTATATGAAGATCTATGATCTTATTTGAAAATCATTCTATTTCTTATGGGAATAAACAAATGAAGAAGATAGTGCTGCCACCATCATTAAGTCTAGAGGAAGAGCCACAGAATTCCCAGTCATGAGATTCAAATATTATTGAGAAATGCAAGGGATCAAAATTTCTACCATTTTTATTTATTTTCAGAAATGAATACCTGTCTAAATCCCACCTACTAACCAAGAGAACACTTGCATGTCTTCATTTCCAGTCTTGCTTTGAAATTGTGCATACATCTCCAGCACTGGTCTACATATTACACTTTATTTGAAAGAGGAAGGGAACACATAATCCAGATCCATTGGTCCTCAATTAAATATGTGCTCCATATTCTCAGGTATGACTTGTATTTTCATTAATAACAAATAGCATACTAGAATGTGGGTGATATCTCATCAGTGCTCTGACTTAAAGGAACCGGCATACAGAGTGACTGAAAGGGAGAATGTGAGACTGTACAAAAATTTCCAAAATTATTTCCAAAAGATGGACAAACTAGTACAAAATTATTCTTACATTCTGTGAACTAAGCCTTCTCTATATTAATAACAGTGCATGTAGTTTGTTGTGCATCCTGATTTGTAATGTTAAAATATTAGATCGTTTTTATATTCTAGAAGCTGGTTATATGGTCCATGAATGACTAGAGTTCCAGTCAGTATACACTTCAAAAAATCTCTGTGCAAAACCACAAACCACTGCTTGGAGGAAAAAACCAAGCTCACACTTTAGCATATAATACTTCAAGGAAGTGAGATGTTTAGAAGGAATATAATTGCATGAAAGCCACAATATTAACCACACACAAGACCCAGATGGGCACTAAATCATACGCAATTTAGACACATCCATGATTTAATACTGTCAGACATTTGTAAGAGTCAGGAATGGAGTTGAGTTGGTGAATTACATCAAAATCATAATATCAAATTAAGAATATGCAGTTTTATATGCTGTATGAATGAAAAACTCCTAGACAGTTGAACAACATAACATGCAAGGAAGTCAGGTGCATGTAGCAATCTTTTTAAGCAAATCCTTTTTGACACAGTTTTGTTAGGAAAGAATGCACAGATGTACATTCAAAGAATCCCAATTTTTGCAATTAAGATAAAATAAATATAAACAAAGGAAATATAAATAAAAGAAACTGTGATTCTTTTTTGTTAAAACATCTTACCTTCATTTTTACCTCAGCTTCCCAACAATCACCAATGTGAAGCTTTAGTATACTATAGAAGTCCAGCACTCTCAGATTATTATCAACCTGAAATGATCTGCTAGAATATACTGCTATAGTACACCTTTAAAATCAATATCTGTCAGCAAGAATTTGATGCACATTAAGTTAATGATCTACTGGTGTAAGGTGTACCATATATACCAGGGTGTTCTATCAAAGGAAAAATTGAACTCTGGGTACAAATATACAAGATATACAATATAGAAGATTCACTTCCATAAAATAAAGACATTTATTAAATTGGCAGAAGAATATTATATTGATACATTATCAATATAATAATGATAATATATTGTCTTTACAGCAGTGTCAGTTTTAATCTACCACAAAAATGATAATATACCATCTGAATAAAGAGATTAGTGCACAACCTGAGGCCACAAAGAAGATGAAGTATTTCAACCAGTTATCAGCTTTATATTCAACTGCTGTCACATAAATCAGAGAAATAATAAGCTACGTGATGTGGGCACTGGGGTTTTACAGTAGAAAATATTATAGGTGCAAGTAAGGATGCCCATTTTTCTGGTTTATGAGGCAAGAACAAAGTCGATGTGGAGTCTCACCAGGATAAAAGTATATATTTATATACCTTTCTAAATGCATAAAATATATGTGCTTACAACACTGTTATACGGATATGAGAACTGAATGATGTGCAGCAGAGGTACCCTTCAACTTGACAACTTGTAACAGAAATCCCTTATTGTAAGTGATATGGTACTCATCTTTGCTGACTGTACTTCTGAGGACCTAGATAAGTATGTCCTGGGCCAATATACAGGTACCTACACAGCTCCAATACAGTGAACCAGTCAACCTGAGATTAAAAAGGGGAAATATTGTTGCCAGAAAAGTAGCTCAAGGAACACAACACCAAGTTGCCTGTATGCCTTGGCTGCCTCAAAGACAAAGAGCATGGCCTTGGACAGAAGAAAACTTGAGAGATATGTTAAGCAAGCACAAGCATTAGCAACCCAGGAACAGGTGACCTGCTGAGTGACACTAAGAATTTTGCAAGGGTATAAGCACAGATTCTACCCCACCTGAAGGGCAGTGATCTTGATTTACATATTCTTGCAACTGCACTGTCATCTTTGACTATACTGGACTCACAATAAAAGAGACTGATCACCTTCAAAAGTTACTAAATTTTAGAACGCTCCAGGAACAGGAAAAAGTTAACACAAGTGGAAATAAAATAAGCAAAAGACAACATTTTAATATTATATATTATAAAACTAGAGAAGTCTTCAACAGTAGAGCGACAAGCCAATTTTCTATGTTGTTTTCAGTTAGACTGTTAATCAAAAATTCAATAGAAGTTCTCAGCATTTTTCTATTTTTCCTTCATGCTAGCAAATCACAGAATCACAGAATGTTAGTGATTGGAAAGGACCTCAAAAGATCATCTAGTCCAATCTCCCTGCTGGAGTAGGAACACATAGATGAGGCTACACAAGAATGTGTCCAGGCGGGTTTTGAATGTCTGCAGAGAAGGAGACTCCACAACCTCCCTAGGCAGCCTGTTCCAGTGCTCTGTCACCCTCACTGAGAAGAAGTTTCTTCTCATATTCAAGTGTAACATCTTGTATTCTGTTTTGCACCCGTTACCCCTTGTCTTACCTTTGGTTGTCACCGAGAAGAGCCTGGCTCCGTCCTCGTGACACTCATCATTTATATATTTGTAAACATTAATAAGGTCACCCCTCGCTCTCCTCCAAACTAAAGAGACCCAGCTCCCTCAGCCTTTCTTCATAAGGGAAAGGCTCCACTCCCTTAATCAACTGCATTGCTCTGCACTGGACTCTCTGCAGCAGTTCCCTGTCCTTCTTGAACTGAGGGGCCCAGAACTGGACACAATATTCCGGAGGCGGTCTCACCAGGACAGAGTAGAGGGGAAGGAGAACCTCTCTCGACGTACTAACCACCCCCCTTCTAATACACCCCAGGATGCCATTGGCCTTCTTGGCCACAAGGGCCCAGTGCTGGCTCATGGTCATCCTGCTGTCCACCAGGACCCCCAGGTCCCTTTCCCCTACACTGCTTTCTAATAGGTCGTTCTCCAACTTATACTGGAACCTGGGGTTGTTCCTACCCAGACACAAGACTCTATACTTGCCCTTGTTGTATTTCATTAAATTTTTCCCTGCCCAGCTCTCCAGCCTGTCTAGGTCTCGCTGGATGGCAGCACAGCCTTCTGGCATGTCAGCCACTCCTCTCAGTCTGGTGTCACACAGTCCACCTCACTACCCGATCATCCAGTCCACACTTCCTCAATTTAGCCATGAGGATGCTGTGGGAGACTCTGTCAAATGCTTTACTGAAGTCAAGGTAGACCACATCCACCGCTCTGCCATCATCTATCCACCTCGTTATGTCCTCATAAAAGGCTATGAGGCTGGTCAAGCACGGCTTCCCATTGGTGAAGCCATGTAGACTGCCCCTAATGAACCTCTTATCCTTGATATGCCTTGAGATGGCACCAAGGATAAGTTGTTCCATCACTTTCCCAGGAATGGAGGTGAGGCTGACCAGTCTATAGTTACCCGTGTCTTCCTTCTTGCCCTTTTTCAAAACTGGAGTGACATTTGCTTTCCTCCAATCCTCAGGCACCTCTCCCGTTTCCCATGACTTAGCAAAGATGATGGAGAGTGACCTAGCAATTACTTTGGCCAGCTCACTCAGCACCTGCAGTTGCATCCCATCTGGACCCATGGATTTATGGATATTCAGATTACTTAATTGGTCCCTAATCCACTCCTCATCAAGCAAGGCAAACTCCTCCACTGTCTTGCCTTCCTCTGGGGCCTCAGGGGTACGGGGCTCCTCAGGGCAGCCTTTGGCAGAATAGACAGACAAAGAAAGCATTCAGTAACTCTGCCTTCTCTGTATCTTCTGTCACAAGGGCACGCACCCCGTTTACCAGTGGGCCCACATTGCCTCTGGTGTTAGTTTTATCTGCCATGCATTTGAAAAAGCTCTTTCTGTTGTCCTTGACCCCTCTTGACAGGTTTAACTTTAAGGCAGCCTTAGCTTTCCTAGTTGCCTCCCTACATCCTCTGACAACAGCCTTATATTATTCCCAAGTGGCCAGCCCCTCCTTCCATGATCTGTAAACTCTCCTCTTCCACTTGATCTTACCCAGCAGTTCCCTGTTTAAACATGCAGGTCTCCTGGCTTCCTTCCTTGACTTCCTATGTGTCAGGATGCTCTGATCTTGAGCTTGGTAGAAACAGTCCCTGAATGCTAACCAACTACCTTGGGCCCCTTTACCTTCAAGCAGTCTTGCCCATGGGGTTTCCCCTAGCAATTGTTTGAAAAGGCCAAAGTTTGCCCTGCTGAAGTCCAGGGTTGCAATTCTGCTTGCTATTCTGTTCCTCCCACACGAGATCCTGAACTCTACCACTTCATGGTCGCTGCAATCAAGGCGGCCCTCAACCTTTACTGCTTCCACCAGACCTTCCTTGTTAGTGAGCATGAGATCCAGCAAGTTCACCTCTCCTAGTTGCCTCCTCCATCATTTGCATCAGAAAGTTATCATCAATGCACTGGAGGAACCCCCTGGACTGTGGCTGGCTGGCTGGCTGAGTAGTCCTTCCAGTAAACATCAGGGAAGTTAAAATCCCCCACAACAATCAGGGCCTGTGACTGTGAGGCTGCTCTCAGGTATAAAATACAGATCCATTAAACAAATTATTTTTTTAATCTCTCTTGTTTTCAGCTACTCTTTGTCAGATAGAAACAAAATTAAATATTTAGTTAAGGCTTAAAAATACAGTAATTATTTTCGTCTGTTCTTGTCTACACCGTTTCATGATTGTGTAAGAGATTTTGATTTTGTTTTATTATTTTCTTACTATTTCAAAGAGAAGAAAATTAAAGCAGTTCCAAAACGAAGAATAAAAAAGATCTGATATTATCCAAATTTTATTCTTTAAGGAATGTACAGAATAATTCCTACAGATAATTTCAATTTTAAGACTGAGAATTGAAAAGATTTTCTCAAGTATATTGTGAAAATGCAAGTTGTGTCCTTCACAATTATACAGTGTACTAGTTTTTCCCAGTAGAATGCAAATACTTTAGTCTATTTTTTCCTTTGGCCTACTTTACATTTCTTCACAAATTGCTTCTAACAGATTTTTTCTTTTCTAATAGCTACTACTGCTGAATATTTTCTTTACTTTTAATTGTGTAATTTATTGACAAAAATATTGACAATCCAGAAAACAGGAAGGATGTATGCATTAAAAAGACTAAGAAATTAAATGAGTCAATGTGTTCACTAAGTAATAGATAATATTATTTTCCTTATTTAGATATCTCTTTCTTCTCTTAGTTCATGCACCTTTGCAAGTTTGCTTAAGGAAGAACAGCTTACTGCAAAAATATGCTTGTGTGGATCTATATACATACATGTGCATATAAGAATAAAATAAAGGCAATGCAGTATAAGTTTCATGAACAGATTTGCTTGGAAACTGCAAGTCAAACCATAAAGGCACAGATGTTTCAAGGTTTGCATATGAAAATCTTGAATGATAAATGATTTATATATTTTCATTTTATAACCCTCTTTATGACGGGAACAGAGGGAGGTGAATTGTTCTGTAAGTAATAAGTTATGAGATGTTGAAACATATGTTGAAAAGCTCAGTGTCTTGAATTCAAAACTCAGTTCTTCTGGCTTATTCTTTACAGCTGGACACACATAACTTCTGTTTCATGTATTTCACATTATCAAATACTATCATTAATCCCTTAAGAAGATGTTCAGAAACAACATCTTACACAACTTCTCAATAAAGATGGAAACAAAGTTGCATGATCTGTTTTAGCTGTATTTCAAGGAAACCTGGTGACATAAGGAAATATTAAGTGTTAGTGGTAAGCAAGAACTGGTTAAGAAATTATTTCACAAAAGTATGTTGAAGTCCAGATACATCCAAAATCTTCAGAACTTTAAAATCTTCACATGGATAGGCTTTACATTATACATGGTGCCAAGCCAGGTGGTTAGAGTGACAAAAGAGTTTCCAGTAGCATTAGGATATTTTCTTTTACTGGCAGACCAATTAACAAACTTGTGTCAGTAGTTTGATGTAAAAACAAGAATAAATTATATAACGTGTTTCATTAGAAAGACCAGCTGTTTCTGTCTTCTATTTCTGAACAAGAACTTTTTCTTTCCCTGTATTATTTCTATTCTCTAGCAATTTCTTCTTTTTCTTTGCCCTATTCTCAAACTGCTTGGGTAATGAACATTTTTTTCTTGGAAACCAAGAAAAAGTCTTTGCAAATGTTTTTATATCTTTAACATTTCGCATTAATGTCACAAGTAATTTTTTTTTTAGTATAAATTCATGGAAACAACAATTATTTATTTTCTCCAATTGAATAATATGTGTATAATTTTCCCAATTATAAGGAGACAAAAAATACACAAGCAACAGGATAAACACTCTGCTAAAAAAAAGAGCAGGGTAGGGATAAGGAAAATCCCAAGATAGTCAAGTCTGGTTAAGACTTGAAAATCTGTATTGAGCAAACTCTGCAAGCTAACTGCAGTAAGAAGCATTCCTACAGATGGATGTGGTGCCCATCAAAACAGAGAAAAGCACCATAAAACTACAGCAGTTTCTCCTGACTTAGAGGCATTTTGCAGTATCTTTTATCTCCTCTCCAGAAACTATACCATATTTTGTAAAGCTTGTCCGCAAACAACACAGTCCTTCACCATTTGAAACCAACTGTGTTAATTCTACACAGGTATAGGTCCTTTTTCTCTAAATACGCATAGGCAGTTGTTACAATTGCTTCCCACAGAACCAAAGTTATGGAGGCAAAGTTTCAGGAACAGGACAAGCAAAGTATGGCTGCGCTGTTTTGATACAGTGATCTATTTATAGGTTTCACTCCACGGTCTGTGGAGACGTGGTCCTTTAGAAGGATTTCACTCTTTTAAAGAAAAAGGAAATTAATGAAAGGTCTCAGGAGTATAAAATACAAGCGGTTCACAGAGATCTTTCTGTAAGTGGATGATAAACCAAGCATCCCATATTAAATCTATGGGGAAGGTATGAAAAACAAGACTAAGGTAGGAACAAAGGGTGGTGGGTAATGCTGGCAGCACAGAGAGAGAGCTTTGGGCCTTGAATTTGACATGATGAGGATAGGGATTCAATGAAGATGTATGAGAGTGATGTGATCAGAACAATCAACAAGGAAGATGGTTTCATAACCAACTGGAGAACATGGCAGACCAACCAGAGCAGTGACAAATACTCCTTAGCTGCTTTCCAAGATGAGAACCAGAAGGCCAACTACCTCAAGGGTACGCATGGTTGTGCTACATCTTTCTGCACCCCTCATGAGACAGCCACACGCCTGAGTACTTCGCTGAGGTGTCTGTACACCAACGCACATAACATGGGGAATTAACAGGAAGAATTAGAGACCTATGTGTGTTCACAGGGCCATGATCTCATTGCTATTATGGATATGTGGTGGGAGAGCTCACGTGACTGGAATATTGTAATGGAAGTCTATGTACGTTTTAGGAAAGACAGGCCAGCAAGGTGAGGTGGAGGAGTTGCACTTTATGTGAGGGAGCAACTCAAATGTCTTGAACTCTGTCTACGGGGGGATGACAAGCGAGTTAAGTCCTTATGGGTAAAAATTAAGGGACAAGCTAACAAGAGGGACACTGTTTTGGGTGTTTACTACAGGCCCCCTGATCAGGAAGAGGACATTGATGGTGCTTTCTACAGACAGCTGGCAGTAGACTCATGATCACATGTCCTGGTTCTCACGGGAGACTTAAATCACCCTGACATCTGCTGGGTGGGCAACACAGGTAAGC
Source organism: Pampusana beccarii (assembly GCA_013399365.1). Classification (NCBI taxonomy): domain Eukaryota; kingdom Metazoa; phylum Chordata; class Aves; order Columbiformes; family Columbidae; genus Pampusana; species Pampusana beccarii. The sequence goes on from VWYH01007502.1 coordinate 94,249, forward strand.
ACGCACAGTCCAGAAGGTTCCTGCAGATCATCGGTGACAACTTTTTGACACAGATGGTGGAGGAGCCAATGAGGAGAGGCATGCTGCTGGACCTTGTCCTAACAAAGCAAGAAGAACTGGTTGGAGTTATCATGGCTGCTGGCAGCTTCAGCTGCAGTGAACATGAGATGGTAGAGTTCAGGATCCTGCATGGAGGAAGCAGCACATTAAGTAGGACTAAAACCATGGGCTTCAGCAGAGTGAACTTTCGGTTCTTCAAGGTCCCGCTTGCAAGAATCCCATGGGATAGGGCTCTAGAAGGTAGAGGCGTCCAAGAAAGCTGGCTAATATTCAAACATCACTTCCTTCAAGGCCAAGACTGATGCATTCCCATGAAGAAGAAATCAAGTAAATGGAGTAAGAGGCCAGCACGGATAAGTGAGGAACTCCAGTCAAAACTTAGGTGAAAGAAGGATGTTTATGTAATGTGGAAAAAGGGACAGACCACCTTGGAGGAATACAAGGAGGTTCCTAGGTTATGCAGGGATGCGATAAGGAAGGCCAAGCTCCACTTGGAAGCAAATGTGGCCAGGGATGTCAAAGACAACAAGAAGGCATCTCTAAGGATATAGCAGCAAAACGAAGGTTGGGGAAAATCTAGATCTGCTGCTGAATGAGGAGGGTGCCCTGGTGACGGAGGATACAGAGAAGGCAGAGTTACTGAACGCCTTCTTTGCCTTCATCTTTACTGCTAACACTGACCCTCAGGTATCCCAGACTCTAGAGACAGGAAAGTCTGGCAAAAGAAAGACTTTCGCTTGATTGAGGAAGATCAGATTAGAGATCATTTACACAACCTGGACATCCGCCAGTCCGTGGACCCTAATGGGTTGTATTCATGAATACTGAGTTGGCAGATGTTATTGCTAAGCCATTCTCCATAATCTTCAAAAGGTCTTGGAGAACAAGAGAGGTGTCTGAGGACTGGAGGAAAGCCAAGTCGCTCCAGTCTTCAAAAAGGGCAAGAAGGACGACCCAGGAGACTACAGGCCAGTCAGCCTCAGGTGATAGAATGGCTCATTCTGGACCTCATCTCCAAGCACGTGGAGGAAAAGAAGTTATCAGGAGTAGTCAGCATGGATTCACCAAAGGGAAAACATGTTTGACCAACCTGATAGCCTTCTATTATGGTATGACTGGCTGGGTAGACAGGGAGACAGCAGTGGATATTGTCTACCTTGACTTCAAAAAGGTTTTTGGCACCATCTGTCACAACCTCCTTAGCAAGTTTGCTGATGATGCCAAACTGGGAGGAAGGGCTGACACACGAGAAGGCTCTGCTGTCATTCACCAAGACCTCGACAGACTACAGAGTTGGGCGGAGAGGAACCTAATGTTAACAAAGGCAAGTGTAAGGTCCTGTACATAGGGAGGAATAACCCTGTGCACCAGTACAGGTTATAGGTTGACCTGCTGGAAGGCAACACTGCAGAGAAGGACCTGGGAGTTCTGGTGGAAAACAGGTTGACCTTGAGCCAACAATGTGCCCTTGTGGCCAAGAAGGTCAACAGTATCCTGGTGTGCATTAAGAAGAGTGTGACCAGCAGGTCAAGAGAGGTTCTCCTCCCACTCTGCTCTGCCCTGGTGAGGCCACATCAGGAGTACTGTGTCCAGTTCTGGGCTTCCCAGTTTAACAAAGACAAGGAATTACTGGAGCGGGTCCATGGGCAGGCTATAAAGATGGTTGGGGGACCAGAGCACCTTTCTTGTGAGGTAGGACTGAGAGAGCTGGATCTGTTCAGTCTGGAGAAGTCTGAGAGGGGATCTCATAAATGTTTTTAAATATCTCAAGGGTGGATGTCAAGAGGATGGGACCAGATTCCTTTCAGTGGTGCCCAAAGATAGGATGAGGGGCAATGGGCACAGACTAAAGCATAGGAGGTTACATCTGAGTATGAGGAAAAGCTTCTTTACTTTGGGGGTGACAGAGCACTGGAACAGGCTGCCAAGAAAGGTTGTGGAGTCTCCTTCTCTGCAGACATTCAAGACCTGCCTAGACACATTCCTGTGCAAACTGCTCTTGGTGTACCTGCTTTAGGAGGTGGGTTGGACTAGATGATCTCCAGAGGTCCCTTCCAACCCTAACCATTCTGTGATTCAGTCATTCTGTGATTCTGTTATTCTGTGACGTGACTGCAGCATCCATTTAGGTTCTTGAAGAAAAGTCGATATATGAAGTAGTTCTGTGGGAAGAAACAGAATAATCTGGAGATTCTGAGGTAGAATGAACAACAGATATCAATATGGCTTTGACAAATTGGTCAAGAAAACTATGAGAAGTGGGCAGAAAAAAATATATTGTAGACACAAACAATGATAAGAAAATTGCTATTAACTGTTTCTCACATGTAAAAGTGGTTCTGGAATTAGGTTCTGTGTGACAGTTATAAATATGCTAAGCTAAAAATAAATAGAAAGCTTTACAAAAGGAAAAAAAGAATTAAGTGGTACATTTGAACTGAAAGCCTAAAGATTACGGGTTATTATATTCCTCTTAGTGATGAAATAGCATAGTTGGATTCACAGCAATTTCTAATGTTAATTCCTCAACTAGTCATAACATTCAAGCAAAATGGGGGAAAAGAGCATTAGTGGACTCAGTGTCATAAAAACTAAAAGAAAATGGGTTCTTTTTTCCTTGAGCAAAATTCCTACAACAATTTATCAGTGTCTAAATTTAGATTGCATGCCCTTTGTGGGAGAGACACTTTTATTTATATATTTTTATATATATTGGCAGTGGTTTGTAACTAAAATAATGTTCATAATGCCTCTGTTTTACAATCCAAAATGCATTATTAATTTGTTACAGATACAGTGATTTGATAGCTGTCTTCATTGTCAATATAGATAAATTAATCTTTTTGCTTAGTCGAAGGCTAACGAAGTTACATAGTAGTGTCTTTACATTACCATTGGGAAACCAAACTGGAGACAGTGAAGAAACTGTGCCACAATGATCTAGGTAATGAATCTGACTATATGTGGTTCAAGGTCCTATATTCAGTATATTTTAAGAAATACATTTTAAAATTATTTCTGAAGCTGGTAAGTTACATTTTTCTAATAAAATGTTTCCTTTGATTATAGAAAGACAGATTAGATATTTTCCTAAGTACTGTCTTGCACATTACACAGTATATAATTTAAAAGAAGCTTGCTGTTTGTGGCAAAGATTACTTTGTTTCTATTTCTATTTCACTTCATTTGCATCTAAACATTCTGGACATTCACACCCAGGACTGGACTTAGTACCTCCTAACATAGGAGAACAAAATTATAATTAAAACTAAATATTACAAATAAATCTCACTCTTTTTGAAGAAAGGAAAACCTTTTAGTCCAAATGAAAAATTCCTAAGTCAAAATCTTAACATTTTTATGAACAGAATTTAGAGGAAAAAACAATTTGCATCAATGAAAATATACTATTTTGATTTAAATTTGTTTGCTTGTTTTTAATTAGCTAGTATTTCGGAACAAATGGCATGTTGACTAAATTAATATACTTCATTTTTAAAAAGGCACAAGAATGTGTTTTGACAACTTTTGATTGCTTCCAATCTGTTTTTTAATTGTAAAATACAAAGAGTGCTGTTGTTATTCTCACAAAGATAGAAAGATTGAGGAAATTCTCATAACCATTAATCTTCCACTGTTCAAGAGAGATAGAATTCCATCAAAGGAACAAGGTGTGTGGAAGCAAATAATTCCTTGTATGTAAATGAAGGACATTATGAATTAAGAAGAATGTATTCCAGCCTCACCTATTCAGCATTAAACAGTATGCATTTTGGAGGCTAAACAATGTTGAAGCATCCTTGGTGCAATTAGGAAAGAATTTAATAGAGTTTCTTTCATTTTCTTGTAACGAAAACAATAGAAACTCTCTGACTGCTGTCTCCAAAAGAGTTAAAAAGAGCTCTTAGTGATTTTTTTCCGAATGTTGACTCTGTGTGTATGTCTGTGTGTGCATGCACATGTGTGCACATGAATGCACATGTTTATGCCAAATCCGTGCCAGGAAATCAAGGAGGGAGGGAAAAGTCTGTAAGTCTACAGACTTTCAACCAGCATAGGCATTTTCATTCAAGCATTATACTCTCCTCTTTCTAATCTATCTCAAATCCATGAAAATTCCTTGAGTTGGATTTTAGTTTTGTTTTGTTTCACTTAATTAAGGCAAAGGTCCCAATTTAATAGCAAAGTGAGAGGTTTTTGTTTTAAAAAGGATTCTAGAAGGGTTTTGTTTAAAAAATAGTTAATTTGAGAATGCTTCACAGGTGACAGGACACACATGAGGCTTCAGCTGCCCCCTCACCAACCTATTATACTGTCTCATTGTCTATTCATAATAAAACAAAAACCTTTACATCATACCTGATGGATATGACAAGTGAAGATCTAGTTTAACTGCATAACAATACGATTTCAGATTCACTAATGCACCTGAAAGTATGAAGATTTGATTATCTCACCTAAGAAAATGAACTTCAATGAATGCATAACATTGTCTCAGAATCACAAAGCCATAGAACTATGGAGTCACAGAATCACAAAGCCATAGAACTATGGAGTCACAGAATCACAGAATCATAGAACGCTTGATGTTGGAAGGTACCTCTGGAAGTCGTCTAATCCCCCAGCCATCTACTCAAGCAGGGCCACCTGGACCAGGTTGCCCAAGACCTCATCCAGTCAGCTTTTGAATATCTCCAAGGATGGATATTCCACAACCTCTCTGGATATCTTGTGCCAGTGCTTGATTACCCTCACAGCAAAAAAACAGTTTTCTGATGTTCAGAGGAAACATCCAGTGTTTCAGTTTGTAGCCATTGTCTCTTGTCCTGTCACTGGAAACCCCTGAAAAGAATCTGACTCAATCTACATTACACCCTCCCTTCAGGTATTTATATACATTGATAAAGTATGCAGCGGGATGAGGGAAAGAATGGGAATGTAAGAGTGAGGAAACTTGTGGGTCAGGGTAAAGACAGTGTAACGAATAAAGCAAAAGCTGAGTGCACAAACAAAGCAAGATAAGGAATTTGTTCATTACTTCCCAATAGCAGGCAGGTATTTAGACATTTCCAGGAAAGCAGGACTTCATCAACAGTTTCTTGGGAAGAGAAGTGCCATAACTCAAATGTTCCCCTTTGCTGCTTCTTTCCCCTACCTATTATTGCTGAGCATGACATGATATGATATTGTATGGAATATCCCTTTGGCCATTTTGGGTCAGCTGTCCCAGCTGGGTTCTCTCCCAAGTTGAGAGCTCAACAACGGGAGATGTCAGGTTCCACACATGGGGAAGAATAATCTCAGCCACCAGTAGAGGCTGGGGGCCAAATGGCTGGAAAGCAACTTGATAGAGCAGTAACCAGGAGTCCTGGTGGACAAAAAGCTGACCATGAGCCAGTAATGTGCCTTTACAGCACTGAAGGCTAAAAGCATCCTAGGCTCTATTAGGAAGAGCACTGCCAGCAGATTTAGAGAGATGATCTTTCTTCTCTACTCAGCACTGGTGAGTGCTGAATATCTGGAGTAATTTGCTCAGTTCTGGACTCCTTATTACACAATAGAGGCGGACATACTGGAGTAAGTCCATCAAAGGGCCCTGATGATTATTAAGAGACTGGAGCATCTCTCATACAAAGACAGGCTGTGGGAATGAGGATTATTCAGTCTGGAGCAGAGAAGGTTCATAATGGATCTTATCCGTGTGTATGAATACCTGAAGGGGATGAGGTTAAGGAATACAAGGCCAGGCTTGTATTCAAGTGGTACCCAGAGAAAGGACAAGAGGCAGATGAGCACAAATTGAAATACAGGAAATTTCATTTACATCTAAGGTGTTTGGGTTGTTTTGCCCAGGTTGCCCTGACAGGTTATAGTCTCCATTCTTGGAGATAACAAAAACTCTACTGGATGGGGCCATAAGTAACCTTTCCTGAGTGGCAGGCTGGACTAAACCATCTCCAGAAGACCCTTCTAATCTCAAGTAATATGTGATTCTGAGCAATAATTCTGCGTAAATCATACTCACATTCCTACCTTTTAGCGAAATTCATATTCCACCTTCCTTCTGTTGCATATTCCTCAGTTTGTCTTTAATGACTAGAACACAGAAACCCCCAGAGCACCCCTAGCAGAGACACAGAGTATACCATGACTTGCAGGACATGGTAAGGAGTATGACATCCATAAACAGAACACAGAAGCCATTATGCCATTCAGAAAAGAAAAATACATAATTAGGATTTAGAGTTTTCTATTGCAATATAAGAATATTCTTTAAACAATTAATTAAATGTCTTTAAAGTTCAGAATAATTTTGTTCTGATTCATTTGGAATTCAAATGCAAGTATACTTATTTTTATTGGGTTCACACTTTCCTAATAAAACCCTTCAATGGTATTCAAATGAACATCCTCCAGCTCAACAATCTCTGCACATTTCACCAGAATTTGATCTGCAGTTCTCAAGTCACTTAAAATTTTGTCAATATGTGTATATGAGACTCGATATTTGCATATGAGTGTCTTTTTAAAACCTCACTCTTCATGGACCACTTAATATATATGAAAATTTTGTTCCTTCATCATATGTTGACAGGAAACCAAACCACAGATTCTAGGACCATTAGATGGAGTCACACTCAAAGACAGAAGTAGCTGGAAAGATCCATATGGGGATGCTGCACTCAAAACAATATGGGAGTAAAGAATATTCTGTGCTAGTAGAGCTGGGACAATAGGTCCAGAGGTTGATCTGTGTGTGTATGTGGGTGGGAAGCTGTGGCTAGCTGCTGTAGACTGTCTTTAATAAGAGCCATTATTCCCTCACCTTTATAGTTGTTATGTTCACCTGAGTGCACTTAGATCTGACAGCACTCATCTTCCTTTCAAGAAACCTTGATTGAGAAAGGAAAGGTGTCTGTAGTACATGCAAGGTATAAAACGACAAAATAATCTCTGCAGTTCAGGGTTCTTGAGTCACTTAGAGATTTAATTGATCCTTAATGCCGAGGTGAATTCAGGACAATGAATAACAAAGCATCAGCACTAACTGTATTTAAATACTTGATCTCTGCACTTAATTACTGTGCTGTGCACTGACTGGGGCTCTATATAAACACTCTGAATACCACAGGCTCATCCAAAAACACTAGGCAACCGTTTGAAATTTGTGACTGCTCTAAGTTCTCCTAGAAACTAAGCCTTGTGAGTTAAGTGTAGAGAGTGTGCGTGTTCTATAATGTCTGTAAATTTAATCCAAAACAGAAAGAAAAATTAACAAAACTATAAATCCACATAAGTAATGAATCCTGTACAATTTTTGAGCCTTTTTTTGGCTCAAGCCTGAAAGTATACTGGTTTCAGCAGGGCTGGAGTTTAATGTTATGAAATAATAATGTCCTTTTTATCTGCTTTACGCTTTTCACTTCTTAATTGCATCAGATGACTTCCTGAGGAAAAAAAAAATGAATAGGATTATCTAATTTATTTGCTCTTTATCAACCACTATGTTTCAGTCATTCCCTCTTAAACTAATGAGAAAAAGGTTTTTCCTAACTTGACTAACTCAATTATTTTGAACCATGCTTTTCTTTACAGAGATGCAAGAGATTGCCTTATTCTCTGCTGATATAATGGAACAGGTCTATCCTAAGCGGAGCACATCTTGAAAGAAATAATCTCAAAATAAGATCTAGAGAATGTCTCTTGTCAAGTTTTATAATCATAAACTCAATTAATGCTTTGCTCATTTACTCTCTTTCTTCTGAAGGGTGAAAGGAGAGAACCAGACTGGATGGAAGGAGATTTTTTGAAGTGTTCACACTTGTAGAGGTTAGAGTGAGTGTTAAACTCTTTTAAGCCATAAAATCATCCGAAAGAAACAATTTCCTTATATAGTGAGTGTTTGTTTATTTTCAGATACCACATCACCTTGATCAGCAAGGCACTAATGGACCTCAGAGTATTTTCTGTTCACTGACACTGTTATTTTTGCATTAAGACTCATCTTATGATTGATGAGTTTGACATAAGCAGAACAGCCTCTGGCCCAGAAAGAATGTGGTTACTGAGACAGGTGGGCATGGCTAACCAAATGCTCTCCTGCTGAAACAGAACTGTTGGATAAGATTTCAGGGACTTGTTTGTTTAGAAGTATGGATGATACGTGCTTGAGGAATTGGGATTAAGGCAACTAGGGAAACACTGAATCTCCTGTTAAGGTTATCGGCAGGGTTTCTTATTCTTTTATTTGTCTTTCCTCAACTTCTAGTGGCCTAGTTGCAGGGCAAAACAGCATCACCAGGATAGCCCATGCTATTTTGTTAGGTCCTATTATATTTGACTGGCTGACTGAGTGTGCTGAAAAAATATTTGTTGGAAGTAACTATATCTTATTTATTTCTTATCCAGAAGGGCCTCTCTTAGTCACTTTGTCATGGAAACCCATTTTTAACCCAGTCACTACAATTTCTAGTTCCGCAGACTTTTAGCCTATATGATAATTTGCCTTTTTTCCTAGTCATGGTGATTGGCACAGGGCAAGATGTGTGTCTTGAGGAAGCTGTGATGGGTGGGACTGAGGGGGACAGAACTAAGCATGCATCAAAAACATGGAGATTTGGTAAGTAGACCACAAAGGTCACCAAGACACAAGAGAGTACATGTGTTCAGAGAAAAGTAATTCCCACACTTGCTCTCATAGCAGATGGGGTGCTTAAAGAGGATGAAAACACATCTTGGGATCCAAAGAGAATCAAAATAAATGCTCATAAATGGGACTTAATGTGTGCTATACTAAATACAAATGTTAAATGAAGAACAACTGTAGCATTCATAACAACGTATTTTGGCTGTGCTTCACAATCATTGTTTATGATCTGCAGCTGTCTTGACGGGAGGCAAACTTGTTCAGAAGCACCCATCAGTCAGAATAACGGCTCTCATTCCTGCTATCAGCTCAATGACTAGGATTGATCTACGTAGGTACCAATGAGCATATTCTTGGATCAGATCTAAACTCTACAGAAACTTAGATTGGAGGAAACTAGTGATTGACTCTTTCTCCATAATAGAACTAGCTGCAAAAGTCATACTCCAACACTTGCAGACTTCCTTCTAGTAATCCCCAGAACACAGCTGTACAAATACAGATATTTGTATACAGAGATATTTTTCAAACTTGTCTCAGAACAAAATGATGATTTAAACCTGCTTTCATCTGCAGGAGTCTTTGGGATCTTCTTTTACACAGGTAATCTGCCTTGGCCAGAATCTTCTTGTCTGATGAGGAGCACTGATGAAATTCTATCATTATTTTCTTCCATCTGTTATAGCCTAGAGAGAGAACCACTTTCCTTCAGGCTAGCATTTTATTGTCATTGATATTTACTTATATGGCAGTAAAGCCAAAGACTGAAATTGTGCTTCTTTCTATTTGGAACGAAATATAAATATATAAACATACATTTAATCATAATTCCATTAACAGCCTACAGAATTCTTGCATGTGAACAGATGTCTTTCATAAAACATTTCTCTCTAAATCATTTGGGCAAGTAACGGTGTCCTCACGGTGTGTAATCAAGTGCTGAAAAGTTTCATTCAGGTAAATACAACAATTTTTAGTGCTTACCAAGAAATCTTGAGTGAACTTGATTCCTAAAAGTACTGTTCTATACGTGGGCAACTGGAATAGAAGATTCCAATTGGTAACACATATTTAGAAGTTAAATATTGTACATATTATTGTAATATGACACATATATATATATATGGTACGTTTCCTAAATTCTTCCTGTCTCAAAGTAGAGGCATATTATTCATAGCAAGTAGTTTATTCTTATTTACATGAGAAATATATGACAAGGAACTCTTCAAATAAACTAATATCAATATTTTGTTGCTTAAGAAAAAAGAGAGAAAGGTACCCATCACTAGAATCTTCTGTTGATTTGAAGTAAGGAAAGTATTTTCAAATGTTATTACAAAGAACTCAAATTTCGTGTTATTACTGCACTAAAAAAAACCAGATTAAAACAGTTGTAAAACACAAAAATAAATAGGAAATGTTCCTCCACTCTTTCATTTTTTTCATTTTGAAAATGGTGAATGTGCATAACTGTGTTTGCTGCCTTTATAAGTAGCTGATTTCTCAAGGGTAGTCAGTGTGTTTTGCATAAGTCAAAAAACAATCCAATCAATCAATGGAGACAGCTATGTACTGTTGAACAGTTGTTCCTTCTGACCAAATGAGAGTGAGATGAACTACTCAGTGAATGTATCTCTCTAATATTGATCATAAAATGGATTCTACATGAAATATGTATCTGCTTTTTAGTTTTATAAAAATAAGTGAAAGCAATGCCACTTTCAGTATTCCAGACATAATAAGAAAATATCTCATTGTAATAGCCATATTTACCACATATAAGATATTTGAAATTTGGCTAAAATGATTGCTATATAACTAAGTAATAAAAAGGGAGGTGAAATGGGAAGAAACGAAAGTGCAAAAGCCTTCATTTGGAAAAGATGCATGTTGAAAGCAAAATGTGACACACCTAAACACTAAACGTAAAAAAAGAATCCTTCACATATAAAAAGCTCACATTCTGATAGAAATGTTATCCTTGGCGATAGAACCAATGGAAAAAAAAAACCCCAAACAAACACAAACAAACAAACAAATGAAAAATACCTGAGAAAATGCATTGTTCTGTAAATATCTAGGTTACAAACTCCTTTGCTTATTCTAGCTTTCATAATTTTTTACCTTGGCTTCCTAATAAAATTTATTAACTCAAAATATGAAAGTGACAAAAGTGTAATACAGTTGTGCATAAGCTTGTTTATCATATTTACAAAAAAAGTCCTCAGCTTTATTTAAAAGGGTATTTCCTCAGCAATAACGAAAACATGACTGCTGTAGTTGACAGCTTTCAGTGAAAGACAAAATGTGAATTTAAGTGTGGAGAAAGTTTTTATCTAAATGTGGATTTGAACATAAAGAGATAAGGAAGATCCTTTGCCTCAAAGGATGTCTTAAACATGTGGGGTGGCATAAGGGACAAAGAAATGCTTTAATGTGGACTGCTGCTGATAGAGGAGAAAAAAGGTCAACATTTGAAGAGAGAAGAGAGCACATGGGGTGAAACAGCTCATTTTACTAATCCACATGAGAAGAGTAAAACCTAGGGAGAAGTCAGTAATCTCCAGATCGCAAGGGACTTTGCTAAAACTTCAGTGCTTTTCACAATTTGTCCAAGAGGTGAGGAATGAAAAGTGCCACTGAAGAGAAAGATAATTACTATGAAGAGTAATCAAGTACAAATGTAGCTTTTTGGCCAATTCTGTCAATGTGAGAAGTTATTTTTATAACTGATTTTAAGTGGCTCAAGAAGGACTATTTCTTCTTCACCTAAGAATAGTGCAATTTGACTTTAAAAAAGACAATTAGATTGGATGAAATATGAACTCCATTAAAACAGTAAATGTAAACACCAGCGAAATTTTACTCCTATAGAAGACTGAGAATAATAATGGGTTGATCATAAAACCAATACTTTATGTGCAGAAATGTCCTAATGACAAATGAAAAAATTTCCATCTCCTTCCTCTGTTGGCAACAACCTCATTTCCAATACAAGGCTGAAATTTCTTTATTTCTATATTATTATCAGGAGTCATCAGTCCCAGGTGGTTAACTGTCCCTCCTTTTAACAGAATAATCTGTTTTCACTAGGATTGAAGATATCTGATTACAATTTGTCAAATAAAACTCTCAATTGCTCCCAGGCAACCATTACATTTTGGTCCACTATCTACATATATTCTTACGTTACAATTTTATATAAGTGTAGCTTTTTTATATTTTTCCAGCACAGGGATTAAAAGAAGGAGAGATTAATATTAGTACTAGCTTTACCTGTTGCTTTCTTTATACAAACTTATTTGAGGAGAAAAACCTTTCTGTTAAAGATAAACCTGAAGTAAATGTTTAGACACATGGAAAATACTCACAGAACTGGAGAAATAGCAGAGGAAAATCAAAGTGCCACAGCTGCAAAGTTATACAAATGAGTGGATGGGGAAAGAGAATTAAAAAGCTGTCCCAATACAGCGTGGAAACCATTCAAGCTTCTTGCTGAGTTTTATGTAAATCCTTCCAGTTTGACAAGGCTAACTACTTTAAGAAAGCAATTTCCTGCTGCCACAGAAATTTGATTAAAGAAACTGAAACACAAATAAGTAGAGATGGCTTGTGGCCCTCCCCTAAGGGGGAGCACCCGGGGGAAGTGAGCTGGGAAAGTGTTGACCAGATTGGTGCTAAACAGTCTGACTTCATTCTGGAATTTGTTAAGAGTGTGTTGACCACCCTACTGCAGCATTTCGTAACCAGTGTCTCTAGTCTACATTATTTAATTTCAGGTCAAGTTTTACTTTCTTACAAAACTAAAAAGAAAGACTATTTTCTAACTCAGAAGCTACAACTCTATGCCAGCTAAGAACATCCTTATGCATTGCGGAGTATGTTGAATCTTAAATGCAAAATATAAAATTCAAATTCTGATTCCATCTGTTGCCTGGAAGGGTTCTATTATCATCTGAAACTTTACTGTTTGAGCAGGAAAAGAAATATGATTTTTTAAACAGAAGAATTATTGAGTCATTCACCCAAATGGCTCCTTTTTGATTGGAATCAAAATGGAAAAAAACAAAAAAAAATTCTTTTAAAGGGAGTGTCTCCTTCTACATAACAACCTCATAGTGCTTTATGTACATTAAAATTTATAACAACAACTTCCCTTTTTGAGTTACTCACTCTAATTACCTTGTTTTTCAGATTATAAATCTAGAAACTAGACAGATTTGAAACCACAAGAATATTTGCTGGCATGTTTCTGTTGACTGGAATTTGACAGGTAGCACTAGGGTAAATTTAGGAGAGAGGAGGAGAAGATTTATACCGGAGAAAGCCAGACAGAAAAGCCTTCAGCTGAGAAACTTATTCTTCTAGGTCAATCCTATCTACTAAAGCTCATACAGAAATGGCCTGGTTAGGTTTGCGTACAAACTACATGATATATATGTTTGCTTGGAGCATTTATGTAAAAACAGATACATACACTGTACACACAATCTAAATTTATCATGCTTATAGGTTAGCAAATATGTTTAAATATAGTGAATACTATTATACAATACCATAATACAGTATCACTACAGAAAAGTCCCAGATCCTCTCAACCAGGACAATAAAGGCCAAAGTAGCACCAGGAAAAACATTTCCTAATCCATGTTGGACTTCTAATTTCACAAAACAATAAAACAACACCATTCAAACAGAAAATAATGTAGTTTGCCCTGCTGACAGGCACTACATGCATTCATGCACACACCAAAAAAAAAACCTTGCAGTCTCATTTAGAGGAAAACTTCCTAGCTACCATTTAGGGAAAGATTAAATACAATATAGCAGCTGTTCTACAGGAAAACAAAGGATCTATTCAAGGTTTACAAGAAAAAGATTTCTAGGTACACCTACATTCAGCATTGAAATAAGGTATGAATTTACTGTGGATGCCCTGTTTGCTGAAAATTGTCAGTTAACTAAATTGTGTGTGTCTGCTAGACAGTTTACTATTGATTAAATGCTCTGACAGAGTAATTCAGTAGTGGTTGTTGGACACCAACCCGCCCTCCACAAATTCTAGGGATTCAAGTATGGAGAAAGAGCATCTCCAGATGCTTATGTAACTCTTTCTTACATCAAAGGATGTGATGTACACTTGTAAGTAGCTTAGACCCTATGGTATACGTAGCATGCAAATCTTACTGGGTGCACTAACATGTACCTTAAGAAGCAACAGATGCCTAGGTGAAAACCTGACAAAAGATGTGATACTGCTTTGAATGTACTTCAGCGCTAGAAATGGGTGCATAAACACTGATCTCCATCAGAATGTTAATCACAGTGCAGATAATTTATTAAAAACATCTTGTGACGAACCTCTTTGTGCAGGTTTAGCTGACATTATACAACGTATTTCTACTCTGCAAATTCACCACGTAAGAACAAATTTAGAAATCACGGAGTGCCCCCTATTAAAGAAGTGAGAAATATGTCTTTCCAATTTTGATCTTATAGAAAAATGTGGCAAAAAAAACCCAAAACAAACCCTCATCATATTTTTCTGATTTATTTTAGAACAAAACATCTTCAGAACCTCCTTGATATGGTTAAAATAACTGAAGAGTTATTTCTGTCAAACTCTGCACTACTGAGTAACACAAAAAAAAAGCTGCAGTGGATTATTACTCCTTGGTAAACCCTTGATAAATTAATGATCTCTTTTTGCCTTTTTTTGTAAAAAAAAAAAAGTCTTTCGTAGGAGTAATAAGAAACAGTGAAGTGAAACTGAACATACTGAAATTTGGCACAGATATCAAGGAACACACCTAACAGCAAAGTTTGTTAGGACAGACGTTAATTATCCTTTTGAAGGACAGAATGACAGAAAGCTCCGTTAAATGAAATTAGAAGCAGATGTACAAAATACCATAATTTTATGAAACAGGGAAAGGACAAACTCTGCCAACATACCTTTACTATCACTTCACACACTCAAATTGTTGTAAATGCAACAGCGGTAAAAGTGGTGCAGAAGAAAATATCAAGTAAAAATAATTTGTCTTTCTTTTCCCTACCTTACTTAATCACCTTTAGGCATGTTTGAAGGGAGAGTAACCTTGTATTGACTTTTACAGATATTTCTCTTTCTTTTGTTTTTTTTTGGGGTACACATTTCTACAGGTGGGCTCTTTGCATTTTGATAAATATTTCCTGAAAACTTTGTTTAGGAAGTTGATTGTATAATTTTCTGGTAAATTTTGATTCATTCAGTTTGCCCTAATAGTCCTCTGGATAGGTTATATGGTTTACCTGGATTATGAATGTTAAAAGGATAGCTTTTGATCAAATGTACAACGTGAAATGTAATGTGAAGAACTATAGAAGGTAAACCTTTATGCTTAAAGATTTTCAGATGCAAAAGCAATCAAGTACTTCAATATTTATAGAGAAGAAAAATAATTGCAAATAATTGCAGTACCAATGTTTACAGAAATCGATGAAGTCTTTTAAAATACGTATAACAAACATTTCTTCTCTGTGTTTTACCCTAAGAACTTTAACCTGGAAATACTGAAACAGCTGGCATTCTGAGCCAAGGAACCCGTTTCTGCTAAGTGGATACATTCAAGTCTTTGTCATGATTGCCCTAAATTATAGTTACAAGAGATGGGGATCACAGATGTAAAAGACTTGGCACTTTCACAGTCTGTACTGAAGAACAGGTCATACAGAAGCTATGAGATCTGTTCTGTGATATCTGCAAAGCTTCCTAAACCATTAGTAAGGGAGTTACTCAAACTTATTCTGGCTAGATCAAAACTGCCTTAATGGCTGTTCCCATGAAGTGTAGTTGACTAAAACCAGACAACTAAAGCCAGGATTTGAGGAGGCATCTAAATACAGAAATTGCTAAAAAAAAAAAAAAAATCAGATGCAAGGTTGGAGAAGTTATCCAATTCAACTTCTACAGCTTTGAATACAGGTTCACGAGCACAGTTTTCTCTTTGAGGCTGAAACACTGAATTGAAGTAGGTCAAAACTCCATATCTGAGGCAAAGAAAGGGTTTGTATTTCAGTTTGAACTTAGCAGCAGAATTTGTATCAATGTTTCTCACAGTAGTGAGGAGTTACATTGCCATCTGGAGTTGATCTTTCTCTGCTCACGAATCCCAGGAGTTACTGGGGGAAAAAACTGCAGTAAGTAGCAACTTATGTAACGTGTTCAGGTAGGGTTTCGGCCAAAGCTATCCTGGAATTAAGAAAGGTCAATTCAGCAAATTTGCATTCAGCCTAGGCATGGTACCCAGTTCTGAAGTTGTACAGTTTGAGAGGTTTGTACAACAAACATCATGCTGGGTTGAACATATTATGCCACACTACTGTGTCTAACAAAACAGGACTTAAAAACTGCAGTGAGTCTAAAAGTACTAAAGCAGGCCTAGAACAAAGACACTGCAAATTTCCATTTAGACTCATTGGTGCAATTGTATTTCAGGCCAAGGAAAATGTAAGCTGAGGACTGAGCGTGTTTGTGAGTGGAGTGTATTTGACATATAACAGGAATCGTGTCTGGCTAGTGGAAATGTTGTTTGCTAAAGTCATTATCACCTCTTTCTCTTATTCTTTTATCTAAGCTTTCTGCCATTCTTCCTCTTAAACCTGGAGCACATGCCTTAAACCAGCATGTTCTTTGTCGTTTCAAACCCCTCCTATCTGATGCAATTAACTGGATTGCACATATTTTAGGAATTAAAAAAAAAATAAAAATAAAAATAAAGCAAAATTAAAGTCCCAGACATGGGAAAATCACATATTAACTTTCTGCACTGATCCCTCCAATAAGTCTTTTTAATACTATGAAACAATACCCACAGTACTAACAATACAGTCTCCACTGCGTATTTTTTTTTAAGAGTGAAAGCAACTAGTTGGAAACAAAATGAAAAATGCAAAACCACATTTACTCCAAGTGTCTTTTTACTTCAGTCTAAATGCATTTTATATAGCTAAAAGTAATTTTATATTTCCTAACTTGGATAATTTTTAGAGACAGTTCTTGTGGCTATATGCTGTCTTTCAATCAATAGCCCATTTTGGTTAAAAAAGCTTTTAAAAAATTGTATATGCTGCAGAAAATATTGTTTAATAAACGAACCACATTCTTGCTGCATCTCTAAAAGGAAACCTCCTTGTGCAGGTGGATGGTTTCAGGGTTTGGTTCTTCTTGCACCAGCAGATACCTGTAAATTGGTCTTCTAGCTCCCTGTCTCAGTACAGATGAGAATTAGCCAGAGCACTACACATTCAGATTTCTCCATCATGTACTGTGACATTTTGAAAACCGGTTGAAATCTCCTCATGGAAGAAAGCTTTTCAGAAAAGTTTCATTGAAATTGCATCTACTAGATTGCCAAATGGCAAGTACCTGATTGGGAGTAGTAATACCTTACTTCGTAACAGGCCATTTGTTCCTATGAGACATTTCTGTTATAGAATTAAGTTAACAGGCAATTCATTTTCTTGAAAAAAGTCCAGTCAACTTTCATATTGAAGGATATGCAAATAGACGTTTCCACAAACCTTTGTTACAAATGGCTTCTCATTTATTAGTTACAATAATGTGATTATATTTTTGTCTGGAATTGCCACCGTATCTGAAGCACTGCGTTTTCAGAAGATTAACAAAAAATTCCAAGTTATCCATTAATTATAATGTTTGGATAAAAAGTTGGGGGAAATCCACCGCCAAACATAAAACTGATGTAGAATCATAGAATAATTTGGGTTGGAAGGGTCCTTAGGAGTTTTTAGGAACATTGCTAACTGAACGATGCAGTGCAAGATGTTACTCAGTGTTACTCACCTCCTTTATGCAATGAAATAATTATTATGCAGCTGATGCTCTGTCATCTGAAATTCCCTCTGCAAATGGCTTTTGTGCAATGATCCCAGTGAGCCCTAAAAGAAAGAAAAAAAAACCAAATAATTTACTAAATTGTCTTGAACTGCCATTTGATATTAGCAATGGCAAGAAGCTGAAAAAACGCCTTTCAGTCAAATCAATAAACTAAGACATACGTAGCTGACATTTTCTGATAAATACTGATGGAGATTTTCTCACACCTTTTTTTTTGTTCTATTAAGGGTGTAAGTTGCTGAATCTTGAACAGAAACCTGGTTTTCTTATAGGTAGAAGAAAATACTGGCATTTATACCCACGAAGAGAGAAAGGTTTCAAACCTCAGCTGAAATCAATAAGATGGAGATGTTAAATATTTCTTCCCTGAACCCTAGATTTCCACACAATGTTGTTCCCTAAATTATTACTAAATATTTGAACAGATTTACAAATACTGACATTGTTATAATGAGACTAAAGGAACATTATTTAAGGAAAAATACTAAAATTGGTTTTCATAGAAGAAAAAATAGGTTTTTAGAATGGTCTTTCATATATTTTGAAGCAACATTAGAAGTTAAGCAGTGTGATAGACACTGTTTAATGTATAAACATATACATAGTATCTTGTCCAAGATGGTAACATCTGGATGATATGACAAGCTGTCATTTAGAAAAAGAATGACAACTGTTTCTCTTCTCAAAAGTCTTTAAATGGAAACAAATCCCCTTTTCTCAGTGTCTCATCTAAACTTCATATAATTTGTTATCAAGCTTTATATCCGTTATTATATTGCTTTGTGCATAGTTTTCATTTGCTCAAGAAAGGTCTGTAATGGCGGCTTTTATTTAGTCATCAATGAATAGAAGTTTTGGTTATATCTGTGGTAGAAATGTAGAATCCATGTCTTTCCTTTTAGTTTAAAAGGTAGCTTACTGGTAAGTAAAATATATGTGAAAAACTTACAGATATCTCTGCTTATAGTCAGCTGTGATTTCAGGAACATTAAAGGATGCAGTCAAATGCACTCAAAAAAAAAAAATCTCATAGTGTTGACAACTGATTTTCTAGAGCTTTAGTTGTGGAAACCAGAGAGAGCTATCTTGTAAATGGGCAAATATAGTGGTAGCAGTTGTGAATTACAGAACATTCTGGCCATAATTAAATGACTCAATGACTAGAAGTCAAATAGATTCCGATTTTTCATGACACCAAATTGGATAAACAAAAAAAAATCAAAGCTCTGTAAGTTCATTTTAGGTATATTGGTTGAGATCAACAATCAAATATTTGTAAAAGAGTTTTCTACTAGATTGTTTTGTTCTTGTTTCAAAATTCCTTATGATTTCTGTGTGCCCATCTATGTATTTTTTTAATCAATCTGTTAGGAAGATGTTAGGCCAGACACCCTTCTGAGAGTAAAGCAGTATGCTACCAATCAAGTCAACAGAACTTAGCACACCTGAAAATACTGTCTCTAACAAACAATTTAAAGCCACATTTATATTTAGCTTAAAAACAAAAAAACAAAAAACCCCACAAAGAAAAACAACCAAACAAAAAAAGCCCACCACGACCTGATTAAGTTTTCAAGTATGGCAAACATCATGAACTCTAATTCGTTGAGCATGGTTATTGTCCCTGCAAGAGAAACACACAAACACAAGAATACATCACACCACCAACAAGCTATCTATGCATATTTAATATTCTATATTTATTATATAGCTTTCAAAGAATAATTACCCCAAAGTTCCTGAGTGAAGTTCTTCCCAGTGACAGTGGAAGCATATCAACCTTTCATATGTGTAAATAATCCACATATTAAACTGAATAACCACAATATGTTTAAATATACTTGATTTGTTCTAAACGGGTCTCATGTCCAAAGTTGCTGGCTATTGTGCTCCCCCCTGCCTCATCTCACAGCTACCTGACTTCAGAGTGAGTCACTTCAACTTCCTGATCCAATAGAAAAATAATTCCCAGCAATCAAAAAGATTAGCTTGCCATTAGACCAGACAGATCAATTGATTCATCCAGGCTGAACAGTTTTACAAGACCTAGCACAAGAGAGACAACAACAACAAAAAGACAGAAGAGTGGAAAGTATAAGAACACACATGCTGCTTTTGATAGCAGCCAGTTAGCTTTTGAGGAATCTGGTCAAAATAAGGAAAAAAAGGATAGGAGAAACAAAATGCAACTTGAAAAGCTAATCAGCACGCACTCAAAACAAGCCATCCACCTATTGTTGATTCTGTGAAGTATTCTCCTAAACTGTGCAATGCATAGTTCCACAATGCAAGGGCATTGATAAAAACAGCAATGGCCAGCAAACACTGACCAAAACTAGTTCCCTTCCTACCACAACCACATCAAGTTAGTAGAAGCACTCTTCTGATAGAACATTAGTGGCAAAGCTCAAACAAGCCTGTTATCCTCCTAACTTTCCTCTATGTAATGAGGTAATATATAATTAGAAATTCCATTTAATCTGTGTCTTTGCCATTATATTTAAATCACTGACTTCAAAATACACCATGCTTATCCTTGTATGGATTTGAAGACCTTCAAATAAGTGCTAAATTGCAACTGAAAGTGTGGAAAGAAAATTGCACCTCAACTCTAACCACCAGCGTGTTTACAGTGATTCTTCAGCTGCAAAAGGTTGTTTGGGTTTTTTTGTGTTTGTTGGTTGGTTTGAGTTGGTTTGGGGTTTTGTGTGTGTGTGTGTGTGGTGTTTTTTGTTTGTTTTGTTTTGTGTTTGTGTGTTTTGTTTGTTGGTTAGTTTGTTTTTTGTTTGGGGGTTTTTTGGTTGTTTTTTCCACTTTAGAAAGGCTACATTTAGCAATAGAAGCATTTAAGCCTTAGTGGATCTATTCAGTGCCACAGAATATACTTTCTATGCCTGATTATGACATGGTTTAGAAGTTACTCTAACGCGCAGTGAGATCACATTCGGCATTGCTGTCAACTTATATCACAGAGTGCATCTAACAAACACAGCACAGGAAAAACTGTGTAAAAGAAAACAGGGCAAGTGCTGTGTCAGTAATACATCGTCATGCTCACTTCTGGGGCCAAGGATGACTGAGGAATATTTAAGAGGGTATTTAATCCTTTGCAGCAATAGGAGGAAGATTGGAAATTTATAATGTAGCAAATTCTGCTTGTCTTGAAATACGGAATGAGCTGTGCTCTGATGCATATACTTGTGCATTCTGTTTTACTGATGTGTCATTAAAATAAAAAAATAAACCCATTAAACCCCAATCTTTACCAGTTTTCTGATATTGCAGAAAGAGAGAATCACAGCAAAAATATTCTTATATTTCTGTTGTTGAAATTTTTATCGGTGGTAGAGCGGATAGGGGATCTGGATCCCACTCATGGACTAAAGGTCTAGAGAAAGATAGCACTGATTTTTATCGTATTTATATTAAGTCAGAAACAGTATTGTTTACTGGGAAAGACATAAAACAAGAGATAGAGTTGGAGTTCCAGTTGGGTCTGACATTTCTAAAACTATCCTTTTGAGCTTTCAACATAAAACAATTTAGGAGCATATCACCTTCATCTCCCTTCAGTCCTGGACATTCTGTTCATTTTTTAGGTCAAAATACAAAAACACTTTTCGCACAGATTGTGCATTCCTGAGCACCACTGGTTCCCAGCCTATTCCTCAAGAAATTGTACCCAAATGAGGCTAAAGATGACCAAATCCAGAAAGAGCAACAGAACTGCAAGCACTCAGTCATGTTGTCCTGGTTTTGTGTAAAAAAAAGACCAGTTCTTTTTTAGTGATTTTTCCTTTCAGCTAAATTCAGCTAAGTGCCTTCTAAATGCCTGTATATTTTTCCTCGGACACTGTACTTGGTGCTGATAAGAGGACCAACAGAATGCTGAAGAAGTCCATGTTTAGGTTTATTACTATGGTAACCAAGGTTAACTGATAACGGAACACATTTGGAAGGAGGGGCGGATGGAACAGGTGACTAAAACTGACCAACTGAGTATTCCACCCCATAATCTTCATACACCCTATATAAGAGGGCAATCACGAGGGTCTCTCCTCTTTGACTATGGCTGGCATTTAGAGAGGACCCTGTCTGTCTGCCTGCAAACTATAGGCCTCAGGGCCACATCCCTGAAATCCAGTTTCTGGTTTGCTGTGAAGTCCCGCCCATGACTTCCAGGTGCCTGCCATGCAGATGCTGGAGCCATGCCTGCTCCTAGCTCTGCCGCCGCTGAGTGACACCAACTCCATATCGGGCGTTCAAGATTGGTTTTGTATATTTTGTATGTAGCCTGTATTTATTAGTAGCATTAGTAAAACGCTTTAAAACCTTCCAACTTGAAGCCTAAGTCTCTCTTCCTTCCTTCTTATCTTCCTTATCATCTTTCCAATCTAAAGGAGAGGGTGGATGGAGGGTGAGGGGGTAGCAGAGAGCGTCTGCCATGGTTTATTGTCACCTTGCTTTAAAGCTTGACATATGTCACTAGTTTTAAACGAACTTGTCTTGGATTAAGTTTTCTTTGGATGGAGCAGATGTTCCTCTGATACAAAGGAAAAACTATTATTTGGAGTTGTTATGAAGGCATATTCATACAGGGAACAAGTTATTCTACCTTAAGCCAGTGTTCGGTCATCCAAAGGCATACAAATAAGGAATAAATGTCTAATCTGACTTTTGGTTGGTTGACAGCGATGACTAAGGCTGTATGTGCGGTCTGGAGAGTCTGCACCATGTCACCTAGTACTAAGGCATTTGTCACCAGTGCATCACTCTGCTCAGCAGCCCTGTGTTCAAACAACTGTCCTGCCCTCCTCTGTGGTGTCCTTATCACTGTTTCTCCAGCTCAACACAGAAGTGGGGACTTTTCTGTGCAAGACTGAGGATGAAGGGCAGCAGAGGGAAGTGGCCATCTCAGAACTTTCTCCTGATTCCTGAGCTGTGCAAATGGTTCCTTCTCCACCACCTTTTCCTGCCTGCTTAGTCTTAACCTCAGGAGTTCACAGGTGGCATGTGGAGCTATGAGAGGAACCAACAGATCCTCCATGGTCCCTGGTCCCAAAATGATTTGAATATAAGCAACACAACCCTGCCAGTAGGGTACACTTGTAGGCAACATCACTAAATTCTCACAAATTTATCCATTGTGTGATCTCTTTTTTTTTTTTTTTTTTTAGTTTACTATTTGCTTGGTTTATGTTTAGAAGTGGAAAAAAACAAGTTCATGGAATGCAAGGTGAGAGGTAACTTCATCTAAATTCAGTCATAGCTTCTCCTGAGAATAGAAACACTGCCTGTACTGCTTTATGTATGCCATACTACAAGCTAAATTATAACTGTACCTGGTCAGAATGTTTGTGGCTGTATGAAGGATTTATACTCTTCTAATTCATTACATATTAGAATCACAAAATCGTAAATTTTTCAAATTACTCTGAAAATCCTCATGTAAAAACATGTTACATATATAATCAATTCTTATTATTTAACTGTATCCGAATTTTAAATAACAACGGAGAAAGAATATTATGATTGGGAATACTTGTAATACAGAAAGTTTCTGTCCATGAAAAATTACTTATTCATTTGTATTCAGGTTGTCCATTCATCTAATTTTGACAGTGAAATCTCTCAATGGCATTCAGTGTAGCACCCGTCATTTTGTAGTGAAATCAAGTAGCCACTCAACACTAAATTGCTTGGCTGTTATTTGACTGTGTTCACTCTTAATGCTTTTAAAATCCATTAGCTTTCATGCATCTTATCTCAGACTGACAATGTTGTTGTACAGAATGAACAGTTACCATTAAGTCAAATGGAAAAAAAAACAAAACAAAACAAAAAAATTAGCTGTGAAAATGTGAGAGTTTATATGTATTGATCGGGAAAGGCCTGCTACAAATGTCAAGTGTCAAACCACATTAAAAATGTGGAAACATCAATATGTTTCCTGGACTCAAATAATGAACATTTGTATCAGGGTGCTCTGGGTTCCTCAGAATTACTTTTTCTGTTTTCACATGGAATTGAAGGAAGAGACTGTTGTCTGGTATACTTGATTAGGTATTAACATCAGCTGGAGATGACATGAGGGGATAATGGTAATGTGTGTGATTTACTATAGCTATATACACTGTGAAATGCTACACCAACTAAACAATAATTACTGGCTATATTAGCCCTCTGCATTGAAGCTGATCTCATGGTTGATGCGCTGGAATTTATTCCTCTCACAAAATCTCAACCAGGCTAATCTATTCCACACAATTTAAACAAGATGTAGAGGCTTTATTATAAATTACACCATAATAGAGAATAAGTTTGTGAATCACCTCTACAATATTAGTCTCTTCAGTTTGAAAGATGGGCAGAGAATTTTCTCAAATCTTAAAGTAAGTACAAACGTGTTTTGACTATATAAAAAAAAAAACACAAGTAACTATTCCTTCTCAGAAGCCTTTTCTGTTCTACGGAATTCTGAAGATGCTACAACAACAACAACAGCAACATCATTAAGTATAGCTTAAAGGTATGATTTTTTAAAAAATTTTGAATAGACCTGGCTCCACAATAAAGCTCTAGTGCTGTACAGGCTGACCTCATGTACACTTGAGCCCAGACCAGGCTCTGTGGCTTACTGGAAACTCTGAACAAGTTCAACTAAAGGCATAATCCAAACTCTTTCAAATTTTGAAAACTTTGGGGAAGTTCGTATTTGAATCATAGCTCCATTATGTTGGACTGATAGTGATCTCATACACCAATAGTCATACTAGGCAACATGGAGTTTTAGTAGTAGTTATAGAGTATTTCCGCACAGAAGAAAGCAGGTAACTTACCTGTGCCTCTGGACAGTTCAAGAGACTTTGTTTATAGATGACAACAAAGAAAGATAAAACTCTTTAATCAGCATAGGTTATACTTGTCTAGCTCTACTTCTAATAAAATTAATAAAGGTCATCCTTAGTATGCTGGTGTCAAAGAAGACAATATGGACCTAAGCTGTAGTTCATTCTCCCCCTGCTTGAACTGGACTGGGAACTGCTGAACACGAACATAAGTGGATGCTTACTTCACTGTTCCTTGATCATGTGCTAAATTTACGATTTGTGAAAATATCCTTATTACTTTCCATATATCTAAGCATAAGCAGAATTTCCTATGAAGCTGCATACTAGGGGAGAGTTTTGGGAAATTCCAGAAAAATGCCTAACTATAAGTATATAGAACCAAAGTAACATAATTCCAAACTTCAGCTTTCTCTATCCGCCACAAGACATTTGCATTGATGTAAGTGTACTACTAACTGATTCTTCTTGCAATAACCAGAACAAATCTTCTGCAGATAAACTCCTTGCATATATGAAACTGCTTTCATAGCATTTTTTTGTGATTGATAAGTTTTCCCCAGTCATCTTTTTTACCTTAACTTTCAGGCTTTTCACTGAGCATCTGTTAGCTAAAATGAAGCCTATAATAAACATTTATGTCCCTCTTTATGCTGATTGTTGTTTACACCTATGTGGCAAGGCTGTAGGAGTATATTGAATATTGATGTAGCAAGAATTTGCACCTCCAGCCTATTAAACACTGAGTGGAGCAGCTGGGATTCTCTAAATACATTCAGGCCACTAGCTGCATCTATTATTTATCTACATTACAAGCTGCATTTGCAGAGATTGTTCACTCTTCCTCCTCTAACACCTGACGACAGCTGAAGGGGAATACATCGTTTTTAACTCCTTCAACATCCCCATCCATTTTGAATTACATTCTGATTTGCATTCTCATTATGATTAAGTAGCAACTTAAGAAAGCGAATGCTTTTTAAGAGAAAGATGCTATTATGGAGCCTGCTGGCTACTGTTAATACTTATCTACCTTACAAAAGCATGAGTCAGGGATGTTTTTATTAAGCAATCTGTTGTGTGCTTTAGTAATTCTAACCGTTGCATGAGGTAGGCCTTGTCCCAAGAAAGTCACAATCTAATTTAAGACAGAAGTTAGAAGCATGGCATCAGAGAGGAGGAGGAAAGGAGAAAAAATATGAGATCTGCTGGTTACATGGATCTAGTTCAGAAATGACTTATGAATTCATTGCCTGGCAGTTGTATTGAAATAATTGAAATTAAGAATGTCATTTTTATTCCTTTAAAAAATTCTGATATATGCCAAATTATTTAAACTGCTAATTTATTTTTTTCCCTGCATGTAAACTTTATTCTGTCAGGGCTATTCCCAGTGCTGAGTGACAGTACTCAGCATTGAAAAGGTAAGAAGAGGGAAAAGAGGAGATTGTTTCAAGTCCATAAGACTAGCTGTGAGATGAAGAGCAAGCTTCAAAGTCAGCTACAGCTCCTTGATTCTGGCGTTTTACAGCTACATTGTTGGTAACAGAAAATCAGTTCATGCTTCCTAGGGAGAAACAAGATCAGGAACTTCGAGTACAAACTCATATTGCTGCAGCCTGAGTTATTGTTTCAGGGGATGAAGATGACTGTGGAGATTAAAAGCAAGGACACTGTAAATCTCTGCTAGTAAACCTATATTGTATACATATATAGCACAAGATAACAATCCATAACATATTTGGTATTTCAAATCAGTGATTAATATACCTGTTTGCTGATTTTCCCAATTGAAGAAATCAATGCTGTTCTCTTCAGCGTAAGTTACAAGACTTTGTCAAATGGTTCCCCACTTAAAAGCTACCTAGTCATTTTTTTTTTTTAGCACTACTGCTAGACTAGAAACATGTTATCTTCCAGATAGCTTCTGCGTGAATTTCTGTAATGCAAGGTAGACCTTATTAGAATATGTATATTAGGTGATACTTTCAATATAGTGAAAATATTCTTGTTTGCATTCATCTTGTCCTAGTTTTGTATCGAAAGTTTCATAACTAGAGCAGTTTTCTTTTAACAGGATAATAATATCCCCTGCAAATCTAATGTATAAGCAAAAGAGTGTCCAAACCAAAAATTATGTAGCTCAAGGGTGAGCAATGAGGAAACATATCCCCTGATCTGTGCTAACCCATGGCCATGAGATGGTAGAGCACATGAGGGCAATAAGTAGGATTGCAGCCCTGGACTTTGAGAGAGCTAACTTTGGCCTGCTTGGAGGATTCCCGTGGGTTAGGATTCTAGAAGGCAGAGGGTCCAGGAGAGCTGTTCAATATTCCACTGTCACTTCTTCCAAGGTCGAGATCACTGCATCCCTACGAGCAAGAAATCAAGCAAAAAGAGCAGGAGACCTGGATGGATGAGCAAGGAGATTCTGACGAAATTCAAACAGAGGAATGAAATTTATGGAACAAGGAAAAAGGGACAGAGCACTTGACAGGAATAAAGGAACATTGTTAAGAGTATGCTAGGATGCTTGAGGAAGGTTGAGGTCCACTTGGAATTAAATCTGGCAAGGGATGTCAAGGACAATAAGGCCTTCTTCAAGTATATCAGAAGAAAAAGGAATACTAGGGAAAACATGGGTCAGATGCTAAATGAGGTGGATTCCCAGGTCATGGAAGATATAGAGAAGGTGTGGTTACTGAATGTCTTCTTTGCTTCAGACTTTACTGCTAAGTCCCACCCTCTGGAATCCCGGACTCTGGAGGTGACAGAGAAAGTCTGGAAAAAGGAAGACTTTCCCTTTGTTGAGGAGAATCATGTTAGATGACATTTAGGCAAACTGGACACCCACAAATCCACAGGCCCTAATGGGGTGCACTCATCAGTGCTAAGGAAGCTAGCAGATGTGATTGTTAAGGCACTTCCCATCCTCTTTGAAAGGTTATGGAGAACAGGAGAGTGCCTGAGGACTGGAGGAAAGCCAAATCATTCCAGTCTTCAAAAAGGGAAGGAAGAAGGATGCAGGAAACTACAGGCCAGTCAGCCTTGCCTCCATCCCTGGAAAGCAATGGAACAGTTTGTTCTGGATGTCATCTCTAACCATGCAGAAGAAAAGAAGGTTATCCGGAGTAGTCAACATGGATTCAGCAGGGGGAAGTCATGCTTGACCAATCTGATAACCTCTTATGATGGCGCGGCTGGTTGGGTAGCTGAGGCGAGAGTGGTGGATGTTGTCTACCTTGATTTCAGCAAGGCTTTTGATACCGTCTCCCATAACATCCTCATAGGTAAGCTCAGGAAGTCTGAGTTATACGAATGGACAGTGAGATGGATTGAGAACTGGCTAGATAAAAGAACTCAGAGGGTAGTGATCAGTGGTACAGAGTCTAGTTGGAGGCCTGTAGCTAGAAGTGTTCCCCATGGGTCAGTACTAGGTCCAGTCTTGTTTAACCTATTCATCAATGACCTGGATAAAGAGACAGAGTGTGCCCTTGGCAAGTTTGCTGATGATACAGTACTGGGTGGAGTGGTTGGCACACCAGAAGGCTCTGCTGTCATTCACCAGGACCTGGACAGACTACAGAGTTGGGCGGAGAGGAACCTAATGTTAACAAAGGCAAGTGTAAGGTCCTGTACATAGGGAGGAATAACCCCATGCACCAGTACAGGTTATGGGTTGACCTCCTGGAAAGCAACACTGCAGAGAAGGACCTGGGAGTTCTGGTGGAAGACAGGTTGACCTTGAGCCAAAAATGTGCCCTTGTGGCCAAGAAGGCCAACGGTATCCTGGGGTGCATTAAGAAGAGTGTGACCAGCAGGTCAAGAGAGGTTCTCCTCCCACTCTGCTCTGCCCTAGTGAGGCCATATCTGGAATTCTGTGTCCAGTTCTGGGCTCCCCAGTTTAAGAAACGCAAGGAACTGCTGGAGTGGGTCCAGCAATGGGCTACAGAGATGATTAGGGGACTGGAGCATCTTTCTTACAAGTAAAGGCTGAGAAAGCTGGGTCTGTTCAGCCTGGAGAAGTCTGAGAGGGGATCTCATCAATGTTTGTAAATATCCCAAGGGTGAGTGTCAAGAGAAAGGGACCAGACTCTTTTCAGTGGTGCCCAATGACAGGATGAGGGGCAACAGGCGCAGACTGAAGCATAGGAGGTTACATTTAAACATGAGGAGAAACTTCTTTACTTTGAGGGTGATGGAGCACTGGAACAGGCTGCCCAGAGAGGTTGTGGAGTCTCCTTCTCTGGAGACATTCAAGACCTGCCTAGACACATTCCTGTGCGATCTGCTCTTGGCGTACCTGCTTTAAGAGGTGGGTTGGACTAGATGATCTCCAGAGGTCCCTTCCAACTCCAACCATTCTGTGATTCAGTGATTCTGTGATTATAAACAGATAGTACAAACAAGGGTAACTAATTGCCCTATACTCCAATAGCGACAGACAGCAGAATGCTACACATTCCTTCAAAGTGAATGGAAACTTTCTTCACCTGCTCACAACAGTTTCTGACAGAGTCAACGTCTACTTCACCTGGAGATGTATATATGCTTATATATAGGAAGACTTTACACATAGGTTAAATTATCTGATATAAGGAACAAAGGCTGTATTGCATGAAATTAGAGAGATGAAGTTAAGATCAATCTATCCCACACTGTCCCTATATCTAGAAATCGTATTAAATGTAGTCCATTTTTATTTCATTCTTATTAATCTTGGAAGCAGGTTCTAGAACCTTATTAGCTTATACATTTCTTTCTTATGTGAAGTTCATTAGTAGAGGTTTGATTTCCACTCTGCATTTGTTTCTTTACTTATTTCCTTCATTGCATATATTATGTAATTATAGCTAAAAATCCATGAATTTTAGGTGATGTCCCATTTTTCTAGTAAGACTTGCTAATGAAATTACTTTCATTATACAGTGATTCCTCACCTTTAACTTTTTAATGGAATTCTAGGAAATGTACTTGCCCTAGTTCAACTCAAACTTTGTGTGTCAGTGCAGCTTAACAAGTGATTCTCTGCATTTAGAATCCAGTTTCTGCCCTTTGCTGGTCTTAGTTTCTTATGTGATTCTTATGAAAGCTCAATATAAAAGCATCCACCACTTCTCCATGATGGTTTAAAATGTCATGCTTTTATTGCTGTGTTACGTATGCTTAGCTGAGTATGGTATGTTGTTTATGGTACTTATGTATTTATTGGTTTTGGTCCTGATCATACCAGAGGAGGAATGGATTCTTATGATAATATATTCTAGGAAGACTTTTCAAAGAGGCATGTCAAATTCTGCATAAATGCCATCACATTAGAAAATAAAACAATTACAATAATAAAGAAAATCATTGATTTTTCTGAGACAACGCAAACAGCAGACAAATAAAACGTGTGTCTTTAGTATTGTAATTGTTTTATTTTCTAATGTCATGGCATTTATGCAGAACTTCACATGCCTCTTTGAAATGTCACAATTTTTGGAAGAGCTAATTAAAATATTTTTGGGATCTTTTTTACCACATTGAGATGTAATTTCTTGTATTATAAAGTACACTAACTTCTCCTCCTCCTCAAGCTTCTTACCTTAGATTTCAGAGCAACCAGCTCTCAGAATTTTGTCATGATTACTGTATGTTTCCATAAAACCTGAACTGCTGAAATTATCTTTCATGAGAATTGTAGCATTACCACTTTCAGGCTCTTTTCTATGTACATGGGGTTTAAAAAGTGCTTAGGGAGGAAGCTAAGAATATTATATGTTCTGCAGAGGCTTGTGCACAGGTCAGCAAGTATATGAGTTCATTCCAAGCAGAACCCAGTTCCATGTTTGCTGAGGCCTCTGAATCTAGTCTTAACAGCAACCAGAGCTGCCCTGGAACCACTAGACAAAGGTTGTCCGTGTATATTATGTATATTAGGAATGTCAATCGTTACTGTCCTTAGGAAGTACAGAAATGTTCTCTCCCAAATTGTAAACATAGGAAAATAAATACCATAAATAAATGCTTTTGACCATGATAATACAATGCTTGTTGCAGAGGTCTGGCCTAAGAGATACTCTATAAAACTTTATTTCTGCGAGTATTCAGAAATAAAATTAGGATAGAAGTCGTATTATTATTTTCATTCTTTATTCATGTTTTGATATTGCCCAGAACTCAATTAGAATCAGGCCTCATTATACTAAGCACAATCAAAGCCATATATCAGAAGAAATTTTGTGCCATATACATGAAAAAGTCTTTAATTGTGCTTTTCAGTGCTGTGTATACAGTCTTGCAATCATTTCTACTGACATTATTTTTATTCATAAGTCGTCAGGCCAGTAACATTTTTTTAAATTGAAGGTTTTATTATGGAAGAATAAATTTCATTCTCCTGCTTACAAAAAAAGCAGCATAGAAAACCAGGTCAGGCAATGCCAGTTCTGAGAACTGTCACTCTAACCCGGTTACTTGGATTGTCTGTAATCAAAAACCCAGCTTCAATTACCTGTAATCAGAGCTGTTCAAAATGTTTGTAATAAAGTCTTAAGTTCCACTGGATCTCGGAGCATTTTAGCACTTTAGAAAAATCAGTTCTGCCCTCTGTGTTGTTGACATGATGACGCAAATGATGCAGTATCCTAACCAGCATATATAGAGTACACATTACCACATTTACAAAACTTGTTTTTTCACTGTTTGATATATGTTCCTCCTTCTTGACAAATCTATGCAGTATCCCTTCTAAATATCTTCCTTTCCTACCTTCACAGACACTCCTGATTTTCCCTCCAATACCTTTATGCTCTTAGGTTTCCTCCATCTTCTAAATTCTGTCTCTGTTCCTCACATGGACAGAGAAGTAAGTCCAAATGAGCCTTCTACTTCACCTTATCCAATTTTCCTTTCCTTCTTAGTTTGGCTCTCCCCATATTTGTAGTTACTGAAGATGTGATAAAATTCAGAGTGAAGATCTTATATGGTAAAGATTTTAAACCAAGGGTCATCATGCTCTGGATTTTTTTTCAAGAGATGAGAACAAACTTTTAAAATGTTGAAATATGCATATGTGCAATAGATAAGAAGGAACTGCTATAATCAAAGTCTTCCACATGTTGCCCATGTGTCTGCATGTGTCTGGAGGACATCTGTCTCTTGGGGTAGTTTTATAAGGGAAAGAAGAGGATTGCAAAGTCTCAAAATTAAATGTGATGGAGTACACAGTTCATATTGTATGACGAAGGAAACAGTGAACATCTCCCAGGTGTTCTGTCAGCAGTATACCCTCACCCAGCTCCACCTTGCTTAATATGCTAGTTGGAGATGAAACACAATACTCATGTCAGCCCACAGAAAAGTAAGAAATAGGAGTACCTTAGGACATCTTTCTTTTCATGTTTATGGACACAACGAATCAGAGAAAACTTTTTTGGAAAGGAAAGATAAAAGGAGAAAGAAGAAAACTAAATATAATTAAAATATCTCATTCTTAAGGAACAAAACCCACATTCATCAAACGGTAGATCCACTATGGATACTGGAGGTAATTACATTTTTTTCAGCTTTCAGTATAGACTCATATGACATAGGAACAAATGCATTCCTAGAATCATAGAGTCATTTTGGTTGAAAGAGACCCTCCAGATTATTGAGTCCAACCATAATCTAACTCTAGAACTAAACCATGTTCCTAAGAACCTCATCTATATACCTTTTAAACACCTCCAGGGATGGTGACTCCACCACTCCACTGGGCAGCCTGTTCCAATGCTTCACAACCCTCTCCATGAAAAATTTTTCTTACTATCCAATCTGAACCTTCCCTGGTGCAACCTGAGGCCACTTCCTCCCGTCCTATCACTTGCTACTTGGGAGAAGAGGCCAACACTCTCCATGCTACGGCTTCCTATCAAATAGTTTTAGACAGCAATAAGGTCTCCCCTCAGCCTACTTTTCTCCAGGCTAAACAGCCCCAGTTCCCTCAACCATTCCTCACAAGAGTCATGCTCCAGGCCCCTCACCAGCTTCGTCACTCTCCTCTGAACTCTCTCTAGTACTTCAATGTGTTTCCTATAGTGTGGGGCCCAAAACTGAACACAGTATTCAAGGTGGGGCCTCACCAGTGCGGAATACAGTGGAACAATCACTCCCTTAGTCCTGCTGGCCACACTATTTCTGACACAAGCCAGGATGCTGTTGGCCTTTTTGGCCACCTGGGCACACTGCTGGCTCATGTTCAGCCGGCTGTCAACCAACACCCCCAGATCCTTTTTTGCCAGGCAGCTTTCCAGTCACTCTTCCCCAAGCCTGTAGCATTGCCTGGGGTTATTGTGACCCAAGTGCAGGACCTGGCACTTGACCTTATTGAACCTCATACAGTGGGCTTCATACATTGAACCTCATGCTTTGGGCCTCAGCCCAATGATCCAGCCAGTCCAGAGCGCTCTCTGTATCCTTCTGACCCTCCAGCAGCTCAACACTCCTACCCAATTTGGTGTCGTCTACAAACTTACTAAGGCTGTACTTGATCCCCTCATCCAGATCACTGATAAAGATATTAAACAGAACTGGCCCAAATACTGAGCCCTGGGGAACACCACTTGTGACCAGCCACCATCTAGATTTGGCTCCATTTGCTACAACTCTATGGGCCCAGTCATCCGGTTCTTTATCCATTGAAGAGTACACCCATCCAAGCCATGAGCTGCCAGCTTTTCCAGGAGAATACTGTGAGATATGGTGTCAAAGGCTTTACTGAAGTCTAAGTACACAACATCCACAGCTGTTCCCTCTTCTATTAAGTGGATCACCTTGTCATAGAAGGAGATCAGGTTGGTCAAGCAGGACCTGCCTTCATAAACCCATGCTGACTGAGCCTGATCCCTTGGTTGTCTTGTATGCGCTGTGTGATGTCACTCAGAATGATCTGCTCCATGACCTTCCCCAGCACAGAGGTTAGATTGACAGGTCTGTAGTTCCCTGGATCCTCCTTCTAGCCTTTCTTGTAGGTGGGTGTCATGTTTGCCAACTTCCAGTTAACTGGGACCTCCCTAGTTAGTCAGTATTGCTGATAGACAATGGAAAGTGGCCTAGTGATCACTTCTGCCAGCTCACTCAGCACCCTTGGATGTATTCTATCTGGCCCCATAGACTTGTGGGTGTCTTAGCAGGTTGCTAAACATTTCCTCTTGCACTATTTGGGCTTCATTCTGCTCCCTATCCCTGTCTTCCAGCTCAAGGGAGTGTGTACCTGGAGCACGACTGTTCTGACTACTAAAGGCTGAGGAAAAGAAGGCATTTAGTACCTCACCTTCCCTCATCCTCTGTTACCATGTTTGCCATCACATCCGTCAGGGGATGGAAATTCTCCTTAGCCCTCCTTTTGTTACTGATATATTTATAGAAATATTTCTTGTTGCCTTTTACAGCAGTAGCCAGGCTTAGTTCGAGGTCGGCTTTGGCCCTTTTAATTTTCTCCTTGCATAACTTCATGGCATTCTTGCATTCCTCTTGAGTATCCTGCCCCTCCTTCCAAAGGTTATAAATTCTCTTTTTATTCCTAAGTTCCAGCTGAAGCTCTCTATTCAGCCAGTCCAGCCTTCTTCCCTGTCGTCTCGCCTTTCAGCACATGGGGACAGCCTGCTCGTGCTCCTCTAAGATTACCTTCCTGAAGAGAGACCAGCCTTCCTGGACTCCTTTGTCCTTCAGAACTGCCTCCCAAGGGCCTCTGCCAACCAGCCTCCTAGACAGATGAAAGCACATTGACCAGGGAGTTCTTTGTGTGGTTATCCTGAAAATCATCAGTTGGAAATCCATATGCTTTTTGCACTGGGAGGGATCATACACTCCTTCTGTGCTCTCAGAAACTCAAGTATTTCCAATGTAGTTCATTCTTATTTTCATTCTTCCGATCCCCAGTTTGAGCTATCTAAAATTACTTATGTGCAGCATGATTTTCATATCATTCATTAACAATACTTATTATATAATCCATCTCTCAAAATTGTATTTAATGGAGACTTAAAACAGTGGTTACAACTGTTGCCAGGGTACCCATTCATTACATATTTCACATGCAGAGAGTATTTTGTTTAATCACCACAATTTTTTGCTATCAATCAATTTGCATAAGGGCTGGACAAGTGATCAAGATGAAAAATTGAATCCAGCTGATGTTATTGATTAGGAAGATCTGACCTCCAAACTAAGCTTCATTAATTATTCTGTCTTCCACTTTAGAAAGCAGAAATCTGAAAGCTTTCGTTACATTACTTCATTGCATGAAGCATCAATATCATTTATGACGTCTGTATCATTACAGACTCGTTAACTCTATGCGTTCTTTAATGTGACAGGTACTGTGTCATCAGCTTATACATAATGATACAATTTGGGAATAAACACAATTCTGGAAGTGTCTAAGTTTTAGGATTGCTAAAACTATACAGCGATGACTGCAATACTAATCCAAAGGTACAAGAAAACTGGTTAAAGACTCTGCTTTAGGATTTAGGTCTCTTGCAAACACATTTTCAGAGTAGCCCATAAATCCTACTGGTTTCATCTATGAGACGTAGGCACCTAGAGTACCAACCACTAGCTTACAGTGGATTTTCTACAACAGGAAACTGTGCTAGACAATGTTGCTAAGTTTTAAATGAAAGATACTTTACTTTTTTACTCGACACAAAAAGTAGAAAGATTGAATATGTGACCCAAGTGCACAGTGACAACTGAGAAAATTGAAGGGGAAAAAAAAAAGCACCAAAACATGTGTCTCTTTTAACTTTCATTATGTCTTAATTCTGCAACACACACACACACACACACACACATTCATCAATTATAGAGTGTAAGGAATATTGCTAAATACTTTGGAGGTAACAGTACAGCCAAATCCAGGATTCCATATAAGGTTCTCTTTTTCTCCATCTTGAAGCGACTTCAGAGTAAACAGCTTATCTTCTGTTATTCTACTTGATAGATGTTTGGGATATAACTTGTGACCTGTCATTGAAACCACAAGTGGTTCCAAAACATGGTTTTGGCCTTAAACACAGAATTTTCTGTGTTTTTTTCCAGTGTATGCTGACTCCAGCATTTTCATTGCCTTTAGCATGATGTTACGGGGGATGATTATATGTTCATTCTTTTCAGAAAACTGTGCAATTATCCATGCAAAACATGGTTGTGCAGAGTTTTTTATATTGAAGAAGAAAACAGAGGAAGAGATTCATGGCAGACCAGAGAGAGGCATTTAACTCTCAGAAACAAACATAAAACATTGATAGGCTTTAAGGGAAATGCATGGGATTTTGCTGTCTGAAAATGGCACTTAGACACAAATTATGCTTCAACAATCCATGGACATATGAAAGCAGCGTAACATCAGTTGTTCTGCTTCTAGATCAGATCTTGTGCAATATCAGTGTGCAATATCCCAGTGGATTTCAATGTTTGCTATTTGTCACTTAGGTGAGCAGGACTGTTACATAGAAAGCTCAGGAGGTAAGTGCCTTTGCAGCATCAAACTTCAAATACACCATAAGTTAAATAACTATGCTTAAATACTACTGAGACACTCACCGTATTAAGTCAATTAACAATTCATATTTCAGACTATCTAAAAACATTTCAAGGTCTCTGCTCTTAAAATAAGCTGAGCAGTCTTTTGCGCTACCATTTTATTGCCTTCAGGGTAGAGCGGACAGCTCTATCTTTATGAGACTTTCCACACCTGTAATTCCACACCCTACAGGCTTTGTCAGTAGGAATTTGTGCATGTCCTGCACGTGTGAGTGATAGACGGTTAGTGATTATATAACTAGGAAAGCATTGAAACATACGCTGTGGAGTAAAGGTATCTCTCTGACCAGATGTGAATTCCTGTTTGACTGTCAAACCTAAATTCAATGAGATAGGTTGAAAAACTCTATGCCTAAAACAACAGCTCTGTCCTCAGGAGGAGGGGTATTTGCTAATAGGATTGCTCTGGCTTTCTCCCTGGAGAATCGGAATTTGGCACAGGTTGAGCCCAAGAGGGAGGAATTCATACTGAACCCAACATCAACAGAGAGATATTTCTGGGTCTAGCTGCAAAGTTACTCTCAGTATAACAGATCTGACTGGACACTAGTCAAGACAAGCAAAAACCTAATTTCACAGATAGATCCAGGTAGCCTGGTGGCAGCCAAACTGATGTCTCTCTCATCCTTAGAACAGCCAACTTCACATTGAAACAGTATCTGGTGGTTTAGATTTATCCAAACTGGAGAAGACGTGGTCCCATTTCCATGACCATTACAGCATGGCTTTTTGTGACTAATACTTAATATCTCATCAAGCCAGATACTTCAGACATAACCAACACCCTCAACTTCTGATTCCATTTTGCTTTATTTACTGTATGCAAATATACACATAGTTATCTCACTTCTTTTGATTATGTCCCCCTCTTTCCTCCTTTATCTTTTTCTCCTGAATAACTGGGCATATTTGTGAGCATGCATTTGTGTTTCTAATTTCAAGGCCATAAATATAATCAATTGGAAACATAAACAGTTACTGGTTCCTTGTAAAAAAACACAGGACAGTTAAAGATTATTGTATACAGAAGTTAAATTTCAATTTAACTGTAGCATATAGGAAGTCCTAAAAGTCTGATCTCTTTAAAGAAAAATTATGGGACTTCAATCACGACTGGTTACAGACCTGCTATACTGGGTTTCTCTCTCCCTACCTGATAGGTAAATACGACTTCTCATTCTACCCTCCAACAGACAGTTACCTACATCTCACTGTTTACAGACAATATGAGACAAACAATTCTTTACAGGACACATGGGTGGGAATTCAGATGGAGAATCTGGAGGGAGAGAGATTTGCTGGAGCTGTTGCTGCAGACTTGCTGTGCTGGCAGAGCTCTGGAGGGATAACTGGAACAGCCAGAGATATTATCGTAATATCATAGAATATTTTGAGTTGGAAGGAACATATATCCAGTACTGACAGATACGTGGGGGGTCTCAAACACAGGAAAAGCAGACTGTACTGTAACTGAAAAGTGAGATGAATTTAAGCAGAGTCAGTTGCTCACTGATGTTCTCAGTTACTTAATCCAGAAGCATCAGATTAACATATTTTATAAATTCGAGAGGGAAATGCTTTAAGCACATCCATTGAATCTAGTGTCGTGTAAGGTTGGCTCGCAGGCTTGAGCCTCAGGAGAAGTCAGAGTTCTTTGAAAGCTGAGAGAACATCTTTGTTTTCTTTATGTTTCCTCTGTCAAGAGTTGACAAAAGCTCAGCTAAAAAGAACCAGCCAAAATGTCATTCTCTGTGTGACTGAGAGGTGAGGAGATTTGCACTTCGAATAGTAATAAGCTACAGACTCCATTCCTAATTGAGGGCTTTATTCCCTCCCAAGATGGACTTTTTTTGCTGGTTAAGCACCAAAGGATCCTGCACCTTTACATTAGGCTGTTTCAGAAGATAGAAATCAGTCAAGACAAAGGGTATGTAAGATGTATATATATATTTTCTCCCAAAGAGCTTTTAAAGTCATTTAAATATTTCCTGTTTAGTCTGTCTCCTGATGAATCTGAGACCATGTTATTCCTTAGGCATTAGCAGTGTTGTTGATTAAATCAACAAGCTTATTGCTAACAATATTTAACATCAGCAGGATTTGCAAATTCCAAAATCGCAGTTACACCAGCTTCCTAACCAGCTCAATTAGATTCACGTGGGCAAATTTGTACAGGATGTCTTCAATACAGTTTCTCTCAGGTGGCATTTGCAGTGCCAAATTTTAATTTGGTCTACAATGGATTAGTTCCAGGTTTATTCTACCCCTGAAATCCATCCTGGTCTTTCCCCTGCTAAACGATGATGGAAAAGGTCATGCCAGGTATTACTGTATTTCCTTTGACGGATGGATATCTGGGATATGCTTTGGCTCACAGTTTAAGCAAGACCAACACTCCAGTTTTGCACAGCAGTAGCTGTAATAAATGAAATTCATGTTATATACAGTCATGTTCAAAAGTTTACTGAAAGGATATTACCTCTTATAAAATCTAACCATTATTAAAATCAGTGATTATAAAGAATGGTGTTACACTTATAGAGACAGTCAAGAGAAATGATAGGTCAGATCCCTTAGGTATATATTTAATTCATAAACTCTGTAATAGGCTCCTCTGTGCAGATTACCTACTCAAAGCACTTTTTGTCCTGGTCTTGAAATTTATCTGGAAAATCAATTACCCCATCACCCCATGTGAGCTGAAGAGAGGCCTCTCATTCATTGACCTTAATATACTGTGGAGATCTCACAAAACACCTGGGGACTGACCTGTCACAAGGGGTTTGTCAGATAAAGTCATCTTCCTCCTGCTATATCAATAGAAAGGTTAGTCTGCTTTGATACATCCACAAATGGAACTGGATAGTCTCAGTTTGCATCTGTTGTGGTCGCAGACAAGCAAACAAAAGACCCAATCCTTCTGTAAGTACATACAGTAACTACAATTGGGTCTCTGCAAGGACTTGGAGAAGGAAATCATGACCAAAATAAAATACTGTTAAAAGGAATGGAATACCAACCTTATGCAGGCAGTGCTACTACTGGATTTTCATGCCTGAACACAGACAAAACACTGTCTACAAAGTGTGGGATTTTGTATTCCAGTCTAACCATTGCCTTCATAAGGCAGTTGCTAGTGATCCTTCTATACTTTTATTTAAAGAGTGGTTTCGTGCTAGCCTCTAGGTATATTTATTTTTCATCTTTTTCCATCCACATAGTACAGCTACTTATAGTTGTGCTGATTGCATGTTTTATCATTCAAATGATAAAATTTTACTTCTCTATTATTTTTAGGTGTCTATTGTAAAGGTTAGGTGCAGCCACAAAGTTGGATTTCTTCAGGCCAATTTAAAAATCTGTTTTCACAGATTCTCCCTTTTCTATATTGTAACTTTTACTTCTTAGGTTATAGGGCTGGTTGTACTGGGATTTTTATTACAAAGTTCAAATGGATAGAAACCAGAGCTAAATTCCAGTTGCTGCCATTGATTTAATTTCTGTTCCAATCCAATTTAGGGGAGAAGAGTGCATCAGAATACAGACACTGCTGCATTCCAGTTGCATTGAATACAGTAGAAAATTGAACTAGAGAAGTTCTCTGATAGTTTGTAATTTTCAGGCACATAGTTTCAGCATTTCAGTCACTCTTAGACATCCTAATGAAAGCCTAAAGAGATACACTGTTGGGAGATGAAAATAAAAGAAAGCATTTGCTAAATAACAAGCAAGCCTTTCTTACACTCGCATGCAGAGAAATGCCAGTGGAATGACTTCATCCATTAACGGGTAGGTTTTGTTTCCTTCCTAAAGAGAGACTTATCCATGTGAAAATTTCTAAACAGGCTTCAGACTTGCCTCT
Source organism: Pampusana beccarii (assembly GCA_013399365.1). Classification (NCBI taxonomy): domain Eukaryota; kingdom Metazoa; phylum Chordata; class Aves; order Columbiformes; family Columbidae; genus Pampusana; species Pampusana beccarii. Next base: position 134,142 of record VWYH01007502.1, read on the forward strand.
AAGTTTTATGCTCACATTCATTGTCTGGGTACTTGGCTATTCAATTTGTGAATGTGACTGATTATGGTTGCACAATGGTGAGACTACCGTTATATTATTGCAGAATAGGGGTCAGTTAAAGGCAAAACCAACTAAAATCATCTCAAGAATAATTATATTTAAATATGTTTTTATTTAGAAACGTGATCACTGTAATAACAAGAAGAAAATTATGACTATTGATAGATCAGTTTGCACCTAATTTGTTTCCTTAGGGCAGTTTCTTGGAGAATCAACTCAGTCCTTATACATGCAAATACGTAAATCTGAGACTGCAAACTGTTGGGATGGAAGTCCCTGTACAGGACTCTGGTTTATGAAGTCCCCTTGCAATGGTTTGAGTAGTTCCCTTGGCTTTTACCATACATTACCATCAGTATGAAGCCAAGAGCCCATACATTCCTAATGTTCACTAAAGAAAGCTCCTTCAGAGCTGTATGGGGAACTGCGCACAAGAATCTCTCACTAATTGAGAGTGCTAACAGCCCTGTGCTCAAATTTAACTTCAGCTTTCCTACAACAGGGCCAAATAAAGTAATTCTTTCCTATACTTCGGTATATTTCCCAACTAACCAAATTCCAATAAACTAAATCAATAGAGCCTGATTTTGCATGTGTATACTGCAATGTAAATCCAAAATGATCATTCCCATCACTGGCGCTATACTAAATAAGCCTCGTCAGGACTGGGCACAGAACTGTGCACCATCTGTTCCTAGTTAAATATCTCTTCCCATTTTGATCTGTTACCTGGGATTGCTAGATCATGCATTGTGGGTAACAGAACTGCTAACACTTAAGCTTCTGAGCATGCACCTCAGACTGTATTTCAGGTGATGTCGGAACAGGATGAGGGAGAAGCATCAAACCATACCATCAGCAATCTAACAAATGCCTAGTGAACCTCTGGCTCTTTTAAGTCCCCATTTAATCACATACTTACAGTAAAAAAAGTAGATACAAACATGCTGTTCTCGTTCCTGTCCTTTCTGTGTACTTTTTAACGTAGTGTTGTTACTGGGAAAGCACCAGACACTCACATCTGATAGACTTCCTCCTTAACCCCAGACTGGGGGAGGGAAGAGAGATTTAAACACTGGAGTTATTTAAAGCTTAAAGCTGAAGGAGGTTCTCTGGAGACACAGATTTCAATCAGAAACGAAATTAATGTTGCAGTGAAAAAAAATCTGGTCCCTGATGAGGAGACTGCAGAACCAGTGTGGGGTTTGGAATTACTAACATGCTAGTACTATGTTCTTTAACAGTGTTCAGACTCCTTGAGCTGACCCAGTCCATCAGAACTAAAAGGCTGCTAGAGGCTGCTAGAAACATTTAGACATTCCTGGACAGAATGAGTGAGATGTAAATACCATATGAGACATTAAACCTGATCACATCTCCTGTTCTTGCACTTCTGATCAAAATTTTTGGTCTTACTTACTTCATGGACGGGAAATGCTGCTTTCCACAGTACAGGGAAGCCACTTTGGGCTTGTGGTAGATCTTGCTATGCCCTGAAAAGAATGTCATTCTGGAATATCCTCATTAGAATTCAGAGCCTCACAGCTACTTATGGTTTGTCTGTGATGTTAGGATGGTCCCCGTAACTAAATCCATACCTGAAAAAAAAAAAAAAAAAAAAAGAATTTATCCTCTCTACACCTGAAAAGGTTGGCTAGTAGTATCAAAAACTCTACCTGTCATGTTGGGATTCATTGCACATGTCAAATGCTGCTGAAAGAATGGCTAGCTATTTCCTTTTGCCCATGAAGACTTACTGTTTCCTATTTTTATGGAGTATTTATTAATTTCCTCAATCTGAAAAAAAATCATCCCATTGATGTTTTGGGGTAGAGTAAGTGATAATTCCCTGTGAGGAAACCAACAGCCAATAAGGAAGGAACAAGTCTAATATTGTGCTGTTAAAAGGAAGCGGTATGGGTAATTCCGTGTAAATCAAGACTATACAAATGGCCTAGAATATAAATTTGATAGATTATGTTTTCAACTGTGTGTTGTCCATTTTTTCCTGAAATGAATATGGATAGATTATGATATACCTAAATTTATTTATTTGAAACAAGGTCTCGTATAATTTCTGCAGATTATTATTCTTATCTAGATTTAATTTATGAATGCCTTGCAAGTATTCAAAAATTATAAAAACAAGCACACTTACACTTTGCATTTGGTCAACAGTGCATATCTGTCTCTGGACTATGTGGAAATAAACTCACTGTTTGGTTTCACACTTCTGTTCTAAAGTATGCAATATGTGTTATTTAAATGAATTTGAATCCTAGTGACTTTTCAGAAGATACAAAAACACAAAGATGTATAACAGTTTCAAAGGAAATTGTTTTCAGTTTTGAAAAACATTTGGCCTATTTTTAAGAGTGCCACTGAAATTAAAGATACTCTTTTTCTGTCTCTGTGTGTAAGGGTCTGTGTGTTGTCTTTATGTCCTAATCAAACTGCAGTTTGAGAGATTATACACCTCTTAATTTTCCACTGTTGTTATAAGGTATTCTTTTCTACCACTCCAGTTCTTACTTGCTAAAGGCCCTTGCTGTTGATAAAAAAGATTTCTGAACTGTTTTGAAATGTTTCACAATAGATACAGACACGATGTGTTATTATTAAACCTGAGAGAATGTCTTCCTCACCAGCTGATCTCTAAAAATACTCAGTGAAAAAACACAATCAGTTCTTTCTAAATCAGCGTTTAAGTTAAAATATAACAAAATAAAATAGCCCTCAATTTTACATGTCAGTTACTGTTTTGCCATGAGTTTCTTCATGCTGACAGTAGTAACTGAAGCAAAACAAGTGTATCAGTGAATGAAATGGTGAAACAGCAGCTAACATTTACTAAATTCAAACTCAATTCTGCAACCATCTGTATCCTATTTAAAGCAGAACAAACTGTTGTTTAGGATTTTGACAACAGTAAATTACAACGGGTTCTAAACTAATAAGATGCCTATTTTGTAAACTAGAAATCAAAGACTTATCTGCTTGCAAAATAAATAAATCCTACTCTTTTCAAATCACTTTGTGGTAACTCTAGGTTTGTAAGGATAATTTCTTTTCTTTGAGACTGTGGCTCACTGGTCCCTCAGTTGTACATCCTAATTTGCTTTGCATTATTTAATGACCTAATATTTACTGTCTTTTCTTTCAAAGTACAGAGGAAGAAGTGATGGTGGGATGGCTCACAGGCAGCTAGACATAAAACATACCCATCATTTTCAAAATAGAACTACAGATATCCAATATGTATGTTACATGCATTTGACCACCACTGTGTTATATCTTCTTGGCATTTTAAATATAATTTTTGAGAATGACCCTGCATTGTTACTCCTTAGGAGTGCAGCTGGGATTAGTATAATATGATTCACAAAGGAGACCCAGGGGAAAAAAACATTTGCCCTGGTATCAAATGCTAGCTTTCTACAGTGTTGTTGCAGGAAGTCTGCAGTGCTGGACTCATCCTCTTCCAGGCAACTTATTTTTCAGGTAATATCCAGAAATTGCTGTTACATTACATGATGATTGCATATACATTAATGAATTGTACAGACAACTTGTTTACATGCTGTCAATCTGTCCCTCGGGGCTACAAGGCACAAGACCCAGGATGCGGAAGCAGCCCAGGTTCAAGGCTGCTCACTGGAATGGTTTGCTTAAGAACAGCCCCTGGTTCTGCTTGTGGAGGTCAGAAACACAATTACCATCTGAAAGGAGAAAACAAAAAAGGATGCTGGGAAACAGGAGGGCAAACTTAATTTATTGGTATGAACCAATCCAGTTTTGATTGTTTTTGTTAGAATACAAATCTGCTCACAGAAGATTCTATATTTCTTAAAAAATAAAAGTACATACATTCCCCATTAAAATATCACATGCGAATAAGGTTTGAAGACTGTCATAGAATGTTAGAGAATGAATCTAAAGAGCTTCTAAAACAGTCTGAGAAATAATGTAATTTTTTATCTATATGTTGATTTAAGCCTTGTCTCATAGGGTTTACAGTCAAGATATTTTCTAGGGAACTCCACTGTTGTCCACAAATCATCCTATAGATTTGTGAGCTCTGATCAAGTCACATACTGCATGTGGCCACTGTAGCCACAGCATGCTACTTATATGCTGTGCAAATTAATAGTAATCCTATATTAAGGATGCGTCATTGACTGTGTCTTTCTCTGATCTTACATTGCAAGGAGTCTGGAGTACCTGCAGGACTTCACAACACAATTGTTCTTTTTCTCAACAAGACTTAAGTCAGTCTATGGTCATGATGAAGTGCACCTTTTTTTCTGGGAATGGAGAAGAAAATAGAATAAAAGTGTAAAACAACAACAAGAAAACCCACTCTTACTCTATTTTCTGTGACCAAAAACTCTTGGTTTAGATGGTCAGCTCATAGGACTCTGCTGCTGGCTATGTCTGTATGTATGCAAGCACATATGTGCGAACCAAGCTGTCCTGCTTTGCTGGACTCCTTCAGCTTCTTCATACACTTGGATATGCTTTGCTATGATCATTTCTGTGTTTAGATGCATCCCAACCTATTACTCATATTCTGGCCAGCTGCAGGGCCACCTGTGTGATTGACTTACAGGCTGTTGAAACCTATAAGAATGAGTAAAGGTGAAGTACCAAAGAAACGCTCTAATCACAGCTGGGCTGAGGGGCTGTTGCTGCTGCCACTCTCTCATGTGCCGAGGGAGTGTCAAGAAGTCAATGATGATTTAGCAAGATAGAATGGATCCATGTAAAGTAAGAGAAACACTTCAGAAGCTGACAGCCTACAGCTCAAGCTTGGAGGCAGCTGGGTTTTACTGCAAATGATTCCAAATTGCAAATGACGAATTCACATTTTCCACTAGTGATGGACTGATATAAGACCGTGTATGTTATTTTATTCTCTCCCTGTCACTTCTGAAGGCTGATGTTGCAATGCCCTGGTATAGATGTGTTACAGACCCCTTACTCTGTGGATGGGATGGGAGGACAGAGGTGTTTTAACACTGCCCACAGCTTTATTTCAGTTGGAAAGACTCATGCATTTTTCTGTAACTGTGCATGGCAACTGATATGTTGTTCAACATGACAGATATCATCCTCCCATGAAAGGAAACTTAGGAACTCTGCATCTTTCATGTCCTGACTAGCTAGTCAAACAAACTTTGTTTTGTAGTGGAAGGGAAGGATAAACATTCAAAGGACTATATATGTACATGATATGGGGATGTTCGAATATACAGATCTGATGTGCTTTAGAAAGGTGACTTACCCATTTTTGCAGGACACAGAAGTAACAGTATAAACTTGGGGTTCAATTACATCCCATTTAAGTGAGAAAATAATTCAATAACTGAATGATTTTGTATCTGAGTTATGAACTATAAGCTTTCTCAACCATAAAAATTATTTTAAAATCCAATAGAGAAACAAAGCCCAGTACTTATGGTTTGTGAAGTGAAGCTAAACTTTCTGCTTAGCTGATGGCCTGCCTTGCACTTGTTGACATCCTGATTTTTGAATATTCATTTCAGAGGTGGAAGATGACATTAAGATCCAAAGACTTGGGTTTATTTCTTATAGTTTTCCATCCTAGGGCTGATGTTGGAGCCTATCAGCTCTGATTACATAGAGCAAACATTTTTATCAAAGTCAGTATGTCATATCTATGAGATACTTCAGCAGCACACCAGAAGGATTATGGATTATTTAGGTTCCAGAAGCTCCACAAGTTCATATTGAGAAGCTTATCTGCAGTGTAAAATTATTCAAGTTCAAATAATAGAGCTCTTATTCTGACTACATGTTACAAAACTGTCTGTAGTGTTAATCTGTAATTCTATTTTACAGGCTAGTATGTTAGGAAGACCAACCCCCTTTCATGCAGGTGGTGAAATATAGTCACATACACAAAAGAGGCTTTGTAAAGCAGTGAGTAGAACAGGGGGAAGGCGGAATATATATATATACACACATATATATATTTTTTTGGGGGGGGATTTTTTTGCTATGGTACAATAACATCTTCCATTTTAGCATCTCAAGCACTGTAATTAAGTTTCCAATCTCTTCACGTAGTATTAAAGCTTTTTAATGCTTTTCAACAAGAGAAGAGACAGAAAAAAGGGTGAACAGGGGATAAACCGGTGGTGGTCATCTAATGCATAATGAGAAGAAAAATATGCACAGTTTAATAATTCTTTATATTTTAGCTTTTCATAAAGAGCAGTCTTTCTCTTTCCAACCTAATTATGAGGTAGGTACACACTAAACTGTGTAAAGATGTACAGCTCAGGATCACCCATAGCATGTCAGGTTAATTCCACAAATCTTTCCTTCCTCACACCTTCTAGCATTTTATAGAAGGTCTAAAGCTCTCTTTTCATCCACTGTTGTCTCCTGGTTTAGTGCTTCAATTTACTTTTCTTGACATACTTTCACTCACTCAGGTGTGTGTTGATTACTCTTTTGTTATGATCGTGTGAACTAATCTCAGCAGAGAAAGGAGAAAAAACGAGATAGACAAGATATGTTATATAAATTGAAGACTAAGGAGATACCCTTCATGCCAGACAAAACGTAAACAGTGAACTAGATGAAAGGAATCTGAGAAATAAGAGAACTTCATATGGTTATGAAATTACTTGAAATGAACTCATAAAGTGAAACAATTTTGTTGTCTTAAAGAACAGTTTGTCCTTTTCTCACCTCTATTGCCTTGATAGTCTACTATGAAATCTGCTCAACAGTGGGCATTTTCATGTCAGAATGTGGTATTTTCAGTTGATTGATGTATTCTTTACCAAGGCAGAGGGCTAGCTGCGTTTCAATATATTGTAATTATTTGTACTGTGAAAAGACCCAGAGAATCTAAAAGGTGACCGCATGTTATATCTTCCAAAATGCACTATTTTGAAACAACAGGTGTATTAAACGCTTGTTTTGTTTTGTTTTCCATTCTTATTGGTATCAATACATGTTGTAATTAATGACTACACAAAATGAGTTTATTCAGATACCACCAGTAGTACTGACTCAGGAGCAGTAGTAGCTGTGGCTCAGTAGGGATGGACAGTGGCCTGGAACCATCTCCCAGCTCTGCTGCAATGAAGGAAGCTAAGAGCTGGTCCACCTGCTGTGTCAGACCTCTCCCACGAGGTTCACACAACACTACTGGCACACGCCAACGGTTTCTGATCACATTTTTTCACTTGTTCCCTTTTGTAGCTGACCCCCTGCCACCCCCCTTGATCCCCTGAGAAGCTATCAAGGGGACCTGCTACATGAAGGGACATTTAGATGGTGACAGGGCACAAGGACATATATGCCCTTAAATTCAGCAGAGTTCTTTTTTTAGTATTTGAGGTTTATGGGATTTATGGTGCAGTTCTTCTCAAGGATTGCATTTTGTTTATGTAAAAAAAGCATTTTTTAAGTTTTTATATGCTCTGTCTATTGATAGTTTTGTGGCACAACCATCAGAGTGAGTTACAACTGTGTTAGGTATATTTTGTACTCTACTTATGATGTAAAAGATAGGGACTTGCAATGATCACCGAGAGACTGAATGCCTTAACCAGCTTCACAACTTAACCTCTGCAAGTCTCAGTGCATCTGAACACACAGACACGCTCATTACAGTTTTCTCTGCATTAAGTCAATACAAGTGCTTCCCCACACTTACCTAAAAAGACTGAGCGACAAACAGCAGCATTTATTCATTAAGCAAAAGAAAAGGATCAGCTTTGTAAATGCCCAATTCTGCTCAAAAAAAATGTATCCCTCCAAATCTGTTGAATAAATCCAGAGCCTGCTCTTCCTCTCACTGATGTCGTAGTAAGTGACGAGTCACCAAGTGAAGTCTTTAGGGCTACACCAGAATCAGAATTGTTCCCTAGTCCCTCCTTCCATTCTCATTTCGACAGGTTTTACACTCGTGTATGCAGCTACGAAGTTCAATGAATTTGCTCCCCATTTTCATTCATGTAACTGAGATCCCCATCTTCGGGATGATGTGTCAAAAGATAACTAAAATAACATATCATTCCTAGCTAAGAGATATCCTTGTGGGCAGGAAAGTTAAAGTTGCTATGCTGCCAAGCTGTTTTATCTCTCTCTCTTTTTTTTTTCTTTAATCTTTTTTTGGAGGGGGTCGACTCCCCATTTGTAGCCCCGTCATCTCCTCAATGCCCTAGAATTTTCTCTACAAATATAGATGAAAAAGAATATGTCAGTAATAGAGAGATGCTCATTTGCATGAAGAATGACAACCTTATCAAGCTCTTAAAAGCCCTATCTGATCCATTCAAGCACCATTTCTCCATTTGAAGTAGCATCCAGGTGCCTGGAGAAAGGAAGGCCTGAAACTGCCAAATCACTTACTGCAGTAAAAATAGGCAAAGAAGAAAACTAAATACAATTGCTTACTAAATTTAGCTGAGTCTAAATGCAGCTGGAATGGGGATGAAAGGCAGAAGTGTGTAAGGGAATGGAAGTAACTCTATCACCTCCCATTGAGAATGCAATTAACAGAGGGCTGCAGCACAAAACCTAAAAACCCACAGATGGATTTAAATTGCCTCCAGTGTGACACAACCTGAAAAAAAATCCCTTCTCTATGGATTCTACAATATTTTTTTTTTGTTCTCCAAACCAACTGATGTCTATGCTGCACATAATTACTTGTATAAACAATAACTATGATGATGCTGAAAGCTCAAGGTTATTTTATTTGGTGGGGGAGTTCTGCTCTAAGTTGGACAACAGCAGACAGCTTTACACCTTTCTGTCCCTCACCTTCCTTCAAGATGCAAATACCGAGACATACACAGGTTTTGTCTCTGCTACATTAATAAATAAATTCCTTGATCTGGCAGAGATCAATACACAATCTTGCTTCGTTTAATGTTGAATTTTGAATATTATATATAGAATGCTGTAAAAAGTGCATGCATCTTTCGTAAAATGCAGAAAATTTACAGGTAGGGTGTTCACAAATGAGCTGTTGTCTTCTCCCTTAATTTGCTGTTAGCAGCAGTGAATACAGGACGGCTCAAGTTCTAGGTCAGACTCTGCAGATGGATTCATTTCACAAAAAATATCAAAGCTAAGTTATTCAATATTCACTAAAAAGTGAACAAAGCAAAACCATAGGACATAGAAATTTCTCATTTTTCAAAATGTTATTTACGTAAACGACTTTAAAAAAAAAAAAAAGGTCATCCTGCTTGTTACATAAAAAGGTTGGTATTTTACGAAGCAATATCTTGCTAAGTCCATATTCTGCTGCCTTCTTCTGGCCTCCCATAGCATATTAAGAGTGAGAATAAATAACAAGTATTTTCTTAAAACTAAGTGAAGCCATCAGCAGTGAGCTTACCACTCTGGTAGACTAGAAGGCGAAATGTAAAATGCTTATGTTATAGGGTCAGTATTAACAGAGTTGCAGGGGACTAATTTAATCATGTAAACTCAGTGAAATAGATAGTAAAGAATCTAAAGGAAAAAATCAGAGAGAATGATTACTTTTAAAGTAGTCACATAGAATTAAATTGTTTAATTAAATGCACATATGGAACATATATGTACATATGTGTGTGTGTACTTACATCTTTGTATTCATAAAGAAAGAAAGAGCAAGAGAAATGGAAGGAGACTTGCAATTCTGTGTTGTTGTCCCTTGATACATGAAACCATAACTGTTCGCAAACCCCATACTGGCAGCAGAAATGCTCCCACTGGTCAGGTAGGCTCCTGCAGCAGGAAGATGTCACTCCTGCATTTTTTATGGGATATGGTTCAGAAGAGCTATGGGATGCTGGGCAGCAGCAAGCAGAGACTCTGAACCATCCACTGGACTTTCTCTCAGGTGTCCTTACCCTGACTTCTTGTTGAGCATTGCAGATCATACAAACCAGAAAAAGGGAAAAAACATGACGCTGGAAAACAGGAAAAGCTAGTGATTTTCTATGTTCCAGGTTTGTTTTCCACATAGGTAGGAATATTTCAAACGAGTGAGAAAGGGACATTCGTAGTCTATCAAAATGAATGCAATATGTGTTGTTATTGATGCAGAAGATATGTCATCTCTTGGGGGAGTTATTCATAATGTTATTCGTGGATATAATTTAATCAGTAACTACATGAATGGTTACAGTCGTTAGTCATGTTATACTGCTTCACAGCCTTCTCTAGAAAGTCCTTCTACCTTTTACAGGCCATGATAGATTGGTCTGTCACCTTTTCTAGTTCACATTGCAGTGATCTTGCTTCCTACCTTCATCTTTCCTCTTCCACCTCCTCCTCTCTCTTCAATTTATTTCCATTTGGCTTTCATGGAAGTCATTCATTGTAACAGCAGCTCCCCTTTAATCAGAGCACTGCTTCCATCTGAACTAGCCAGTCAGATGACTGAGGGTCCATTAAGTGAATTATTTCAAGTTCTTGCCCCTTTCACAAATCTGCCCCTAAAGCAAAACAGCAAGTAATAAATTTGAAGCACCTCTCAGCATAGTGAGGGAAGCAGACTGCATTTTACAACTAGCAATTAGCCTTAGGGCTTCAAATATTTTTCTTTTCTCACCACAAATGAACTTGTTGGTTTGGTTTTTTTTTAATTAATATATAGGCCTTGTCCAGATAGCAGTGCCTGACACTGCTAGCTTGTCTTTGTAGTCTGTCCCTTGCTTTATAGCATCTTAACATATGGTGACATTCTGTAACATTTTCTATTGACTCAGTGATGAGGTGTTCTGGGAAATTATGATCCAGTAAGACCAAATATCAGGTAGATTCAGTGTCATCTCCACAAACCTGTTATCTCATTCTACCCACTGAGGTTCACATAGTTTTGGGAAATGTAGAGGACAACAGGACAAAGATGTACAAGGTGAATTTTGAGAACTAAATTATCCTGGATCTTAATAAATAACAGGATTTCTGTTTTGTGGTTATGCAGCACAGTGATGGCAGTCATAACAACACCTAGAAGTATGTGAAAAAAAAATCTTTTTATCATGTCATACAGTTAAACAGTTTGGTCTCTGACAGTAGGATGCAGAAGGAATCACAGACGAGCTTCTTGTTTCTTCAGTATAACACTGCGTCAAAATGTAGATTACTTCACTGGCTTCTTTCTCAGCATTCTAATTTGACACTTTTTCTTTCCATTCTCTTCTTTTTTACCTGAATGTATTTTGTACTTTTAATTATCCAGCTCACCAACCTTCTATTAGCCTTCTCCCTTCCCCTTGCTCAACATTTTTTCTTTCTTTTTTTCTCCCCTCTGACTGTGCAGGCGAGAAGAATTCTTTTATCTCTCTTTCGGCTACATCTTGTAGTACTTTGTTCTTCTCTGTTTCTTTTTCCAGCTCAATTCATATGCTTTGTGATACAGCTTTTATCAGCTTCACACGTACTGTTGGTATTGCTTGTTCCTGATCATCTGTTTATATGTCATCAAGTACAGCATGTGCTCTTGGCAGAACATCTGCAATTACTAGATAGTTTCTCATCTAAAAATGTAGGGTGTTATCAGCTGCTATAACTGAACTGATCTATGGCTATGGACTGTGATTAGGGTCTTTTGCCTGTGACAGAGACTATAAAGAAAACAGGAAAAATGTCTCTCTACTTTTTCCTGAAAGGAAAGGTGAGGGCTTCTTATCCAGGCTCAGTCAAGTACAGAACAGGTAAATATGCTAGAGTCTTTTAATTTTGTTGTCATCAGAGAATAATCAGTCCATATAAATGAGACAGACATGAGTTTGATTTGGCATCACAGTTAGTATTTTGTTGTGCGAGAAAGGCAAACAGAGAAGTGACTGTTAATTTAGGGGGTATTCTTCCCTGTTGCCAGTGATTTACTTCAAGAAATATTGCTCAATCTCAAATAAAATTGTTGTTAAGGCAATATATAAATGCTTCTCTACTTACGCTGAAGTCAATAGCTGTGGCCACTTCCATTTATAAATGGGACCACTAATTATTGGCAGACTGTGATCTTACTGTTTTCCTTTACTACCAGGCAGGTAGTGGAATTCAGTAATTGGTAAATGCCTCTTAGCCGAGAGCTGTAGATACCATGTAGTTTTAAACACAATAAAGACAGAAATACGTAACAGCTATGCAAAGACCAAACCAAACTCAGCACCCAAGCAATTTCAGGTTTCAGAGGTAGTGTTCTCCCATTAAAGCAATTTTAGCAAGTCAGTCTTGGTACAACTGAAAAGGATGAGCTAACCAAAATATGTGCAAAAATTTTAGGAGGTTTTAGTTGCTGTTGGCCAATAACAGGTGAATTCAAGGAGATCAGTGTTGCCATTATGAGCTCCAGTGCATGCAACAATAGTTCCTAATTAATTATATATACATGTATATACTTAAAATACATAAATCACTGCTTTAACTAACTCAAGTTACTATGCACAATGACAAAGTTCTTGTATTTTTTTGACACTGAAGCCCATATGCATCATGTAGTTTTATTTCTTTGAAAATTTATTTTAAGAACTGAAAAGCATCATAAGGCAATGGTAATTCTGGGGAAACTTTTCAGAAAAAGCATTGTATTCCTTTTCATTAGCTGTCACTTAAAATATTGCTGAACCAGCTTCCCCATTCTCTGCTAACCAGGGGTTCATGTAAATTGGGGAAATTCTTAATGAATACCCACTGCATCTGTCACAAAAACTATCGGCTTCATCCTAGATAACATCTTTCAAAAACACCAGCTACTCTGAGCTATTAGAGAGCCTTCACCTGTTTGACAGAGGAATTGTACTGGGAGGAAAGAAGCAATGAGGGGCTCACAGAATTGCACTGAAGAGATGATTCACTTTGGTTTTGAATTGTGTTTTGTCTTCGAATCATGCCGTGGCAGCAGGGCACACAAGTGGTTGTTTGGAAATGTTATCTTTTTAAGGTACGCTGGTGTACAGGACAGCTGATCTGCAGCACTTTTCTACGTTCCCAGTTTTCAGTACTTATGATTTAGCCTGGTCCAGCCCACAAGTCTGCAGCAAGCTTTCTTTCATTGCTGTCTGGATGGAAGTTCTCCTTTTCTGATGCTTTCAGCCTTGAGAGAGCTCCCAGGTGGCTTTAGAGCTTTTACAGCTCCCTGTCATTAATTGTAATTGATTAGCTTTCTTCTTCTGACACATTCCTGATCAGCTGCAGCACATCTTCACATCTTTCTTTCCCTTATGCAAAGACTTTTTTTTTTTTCCTTATCTCTGTTAGAAATCAGAAGTGGCAGGTGTGGGAGTAAAGAGTTTCCTTGATGAACTCTCAAGCTTTTCTACTGCTACCTAAAGCTTCTGGCCTTTTAGAAGGTTTGCTTTCTATGCCTGTCTTTCCATCTCCTTTTTTCACCAGTCTGCTCCTTAGGACCCTAATACAATTTTATTAATTACAATAAAATTCATAAACACACTTCTCGTATTTATTCTCACCTTCTCGCAGTCCTCTTTTCACTAGCTCCCTTTGCTTTCTGCAATTGCAGTGTTTGGAGTCTACCCTGTTTCAGGGCAATGGTTTGGTAATATTCCAGTCACCCAAGGTATCATCAAAAAGCCTTGTAGTTTTCACATCATTGTTAAGAAACATTTCTGTGTTCTACCTCTGAAAATTCCATTTTCTAAATATCACAATGATAGAGGACCTGGATTCTACTCAAATCCAAGTCATTACTTTTTACCTACTTAAAATTACTCAATTGAATTCCCAGTGGGTGAAGTGAATCCCCATCCCTTGTTCTGAACAGTGGGCTTAACAATCAACCTGGATAAAATAGCCACTCACTTAGAACACTACTGAAAATCTGGAACATTTTATTTCTGCTGTACCTACCTCAGGAAGGGCTAATTTCAGACCCAGCAGAGACTATAATTCATAAGGAAATCAACTGTTGCTCATAGTCTGCACACTGTAAACCAGTTACATTGCAGTTGTCTCCCCTCTGCTGCTTTTGTTCAGGAAAATGTCCCAATGGGGCTTCTCCCAAAATAAGTGTCTCTCAGATACAGAAAGGAGAGCGGAGTTAGACCTTTCATTAGGCAACAGTGTAGATAAACCTAGCATAATTTCTCAAGATGAGAAGTTCTAGATAGATGTCAATAGTAAAAATAATATTGTTGACAATCTAGCTGCTCATGCTAGTGATATGCTTAAGTAGTGAATGCCAATTATTACCAGAATTTGAAATATTCATGACAAAATCACAAAAGAGTTTTCTTGTTCTCTGCTTCTTTTAATTTTAAATGTCATTCAAGACATTCAGAAAGGGCTTTGTTAGAGAATCAAAAGTTTGAAGTGTACAAAGCAGGTACAAGAAGCTGTGGTCTTACTAGGATTTTTGTTTGTTAGCTTTAAACTTACTCAAGCAAAACATTGGAGTCAAAGACAGTATTGACATTTCAGCATCCCAGTCCTGTTTAGATCCCCAGAACATCGCATACATATGACATCCACTCTCTGAGAACTTTCATTGAGTGTACCTTGCTCTACAGCAAGCCTTTTATCATTCTTAGACACATCCTGATTAAGTATCTTTTCTAAATTTGGAATAACATTTCGTAGATTTTAAACTCCAGAAACCCATGCAAGCAGTGTGAATCTAAGGAAGCCACACACCAGACATCCCAAAAACCCAGAACTTCCCCCTTGCTCTTACCAGGAGAGGCTGCTAGACCAATTATATCCAGGCAATGCTAATATATGCACAGTGAATCATGTTCATGGAGAATTTTGCTCATTATGAGCATTAAAAACAACTAAGCTTAGCGACAAGAACATTATTGCTTTGTTGAGAGCTAAAAGACACAAAGGTAGACACCATCCATGAACAAAAGATCGTCATTTTGGGAAAAACCCCTCTCCATGAGTCCCTTACTTGAGAGCATTTCTGATTCATGCCAGATCGTTGCTCTTTACACCATAATGGAAACCTTAATTTCTGCTGCCACTCTGCATACGCTTTCTCTCATCTGGTATAATTTTTAACAAACAGATTTCCTCAGTCTTTTTGAAAGAAAGAAGGAAAGAACAACAAATATCCTTCATCCACCCCCCAAGGATATTTATCTTTGTTAACACAACCTTACATTGTTCCCCTGAATAACTTAAGATTTGTTTTGTTGTGCCCTGCATGGCTTCTGTGTCCCCAGAATCCTAGAGCAACGGCAGTGCCAAGCTGGCACACTGGAGCAGAAATGTCATTTTTTAATTATGTGGTTCTGAGGGGAATCTATTATCTACTGCTGAGATGCTGAAATCAGACGATTTATCTCCGAGGCAGCTCTGTCTACAATCTAGAAAATATATCTCTTGTCACTGCAGGCTACAGAATGAAAGGATGTTTTTATTTCTGGTGCCCTACGTTTATAAATTTATTCATTTAAGCTTTGCAAGCAAGGGGCATAGTAAAGAAAAGTCACGTTCTGATGCTTCCCCAGGTTCTCTTGATCTCCCCAGTAGATTGCCCCAGGTCAGAAGGGATCTAGGTGCCCTTCAGTTATACACACCCTCAAGATCTCACGTATCAACAGTAACTAGCTCAGGTATTATTAGTCATGGCTCTGAGGACTCTAGGATGAGGGCATTGTATGAGTGAACAGTATCAACAAATTGGCCAGGCAACCCATTTACCTTAATTAGTATAAATACTAACCTCTGCTTGACATTTCAGGCTAGATGCCTACGACAGTTTGAAAGCATCTCTATTTCTCACACACTAGGCATTTTCATTTAAATGTAAACTAATATACCTACCAGCTTATTCACAATGATTCTGAATTATTTCTGTTTCCTCCCTGAGGTATCAAAGCAAATGAAAGAGTTTAGTACACGTTCTTTTTTATCTTCAAAATTCATTACACAAGACATTGTGTGAAGCAGGATCAGAGCTGCCAGCAATTCATATATATTAACAAACAGGTGTATTCCAAATGCTTTTAAAACAATCCTGCTCAGGTATATTTTAAATTAATATATGTATTCTGCATCTTATAAAAGTTTACAAAAACGTTGCAGGGGAGGATAGAGGGAAAGAAATATTGGAATATCCCATCAGAACTGTAATTCTTGCATTGCCCTCTAGTGCATACATGACAACATGACACCTTTTTTTTTTTTTAATCTCTTCATGCTATAAATTACTAAAATGAAACCTTTAATGTTATTTGATGGTTTGCTGCATTTAATTTTGACAGAAACATTATAGACAGCTTGTTTGAAATGCATGATTAAGTTGTTGCCTTCCCCAATCCCTTCTGGCAAATCTGAGAAACATCAGTTTGATTTGTGTTGCTGGCGGAAATGATGCAGGCCACGTCTTTTCAAAACAAAATAAGGATCATTCAGAACAATCCAGACCCCAAGTGCATCATGTATAAATTAGAGAGTGCCTAAATTCTTTACTATATGAGGGCAAAGAAAAGTCTTCAGGAATATGTTGTTAAGCTGTATACACTTTTAAAAGTCAGCTGCCAACTCCACATACAGAAAGATCAGCATATTGAAGAGCACAGGGACATGAATAATATTTAAAGTGGACATAGATTTTACATACCAAGATGAAAAATATTGTAAAACATAGTAAAACATTGTAAAAACATAGACAAACATTTGAGAGACTATGGATACAAACAAGGCCTTTGTTACTTAAAAGTTTAGCTGTAAGAATCCATAAGTCTCTGGCCAACCATTTGTGACTTTACATTTAGTAGAAGTAAATTAAGTACCAATTTCCTCTGGTATGACATAAATTAACACAGAAAGTCCACTTCAATTCATTATGAGTTCTAGTAAAAGAAAATATTTTACAAAATGTTTAAGGAAAAAACAAACCAACCAACCAACCAACCATCAGGTTACAGTTAGAAATGTTTTAGAAATGCATTTTTACCTTTGTACCTGCAAAATATGCTACTGATGCATTTTGTGCACTACAGTATAGACAATGTTTTTGCATTTGAGAGGTTTAATGACCTTATATAACCACCTCTTCTTGACATAGTCCTTAAAAACATAATATTCTTACAAGTTTTTATGTACTGGTGCACAAGATACCATTAAGTAATTTGTCAGCCTTCCACAAAGAACCCTTGTCAGGATTTCACAGCTTTTGCTTTCAAAGCCAAAGGTACACAATAAATGCCATAAGATCTCTCATCATTTTTCGGATGAGTAATTGCACCTTACACTCTTGGATAAGCAAGACAGTGATGTGCTTGAACAGTTATGCTGTTCTCCCATGCAACTCTAGAATGTACATGGGTACATACAGGAGATGTAGTTGTATCTGTACAGGTAAGAACACTTGTAGAACACCAAAAGCCTGGATAGAATCAAGATTTGAATAGCAGAAGGAAAGAAATGGGATGCTATGGAGACACATGGCTGTAACTACATGTGCAAGCAGGAAAGCATCTACCATCCTCGTGCCGGTAGTGAAAGAACAGCTGCTGAAGGAGTTCCTCAAGTAAATCTATGCCTGGCCTGTGTACAGCATGATATGCAGTTTTGCCACTACCAATGTCAAGAAAAAAATTATATGCCATTTTAATAATCCCAAACTATATTATTGGAATACTGTGTGACAGTGCCCAATGCTGACAATCTCAATTCTATATTTGTGCAATAAGCTTCATTAAAGACAACTTCTGGACAACATTTGACAAGTGTTTTTGTTCTTACATTTCCATGTAATCCAGTGATCCACATGTCCCTGGGTTTACCTCATTCTTTTGTATGAACCTCTCCTGAAGTAATAACAGTTCCTACCTCACCAGTTTTGTCTGCCAAGGTTCTGACAAACTTGTTCCTAATGTTTTGAGAGCCTTTTCTGGACTCCATATCCCAATAATTCCAAAATAATGATAGAAAGAGTAGCAGAATAATAGTTCATAATAATCGTAGGATAGTAATAGTCGATTTTTAATTTAATTCTTGAAAATATGCTGGCACATTCAAAGCTGTTAGAGGATCATGAAAAAATAACAGAGGTTTTGATCAATTTTCCTGTTTACAGCTTTGGAACAACCCTAGCAAGAAGCCAGGGGAAAAAAAAAAAAAGAAAAATGTCTCAGGATTGTACTGCCTGCCAGGCACAGCCCTTGCAACATTGCTGCCTAGCCTATGGTTTTCACTCCACAAATCTTTTCACAAATCACCTGAAAAGAACAAAATTGTCATCAAGAGAACACAGGACAGGCGAGGCCTTTCCTTTTCTTTTGGTGTAAAAAAACAAATGACTGGCCTGTGAGCAATCTTCTTTGAGGTAGTTTTCATTTGGCTATCACAGAATTATTTCTTCAGGTTGACAGATAAATAACTTATTGTTTTAAAATCTTGTGCTCTTTGTGCTTACAATCTCATGCTCACAAAACCAGGCTCTAATCACACTAAATCGCCACCATACATGTGCCCCACATTTCTCTGTGTCATTCTTAAGCCTGCCTCTCTCATGTCAGGAAAGCAGGGTAAAAATAGAGAGGCGCCGTAGCTGGAAAACAGGCATAGCTGTAGAGCTGCTCTTTATGTGAAAGGGATGCTTAGTTTCGTATCCCATTTATGTGGTTTCACCTCTTGTTTCTGCGTATCACACCAGCAGCAGAAAAGATTTCAGTGATTCAAGATCTAGCTACTGTTCTCATTATCATGTGCAGCAATTTTTCCTCTCTGCTTGAAAGGCCAGTATGCACCTTCACTGGGGAAAATCCAGTCTTGATCTTTTTTTCTGGATGATTATAGAACTTCAGTCTTCCAAATTCTGACCATCCACACCTTGTAGCTCTGCTAAATTTCTTTAAAGAAGAGAGAGCTTATATCATTAAAGTGGAAACTCAGCACAGTTAGGGAACTTGATGAAAAAATCTCTAAAAATCTGATATCAAGTGTCATAGTTCAGTTATCTAAAATCAAGACATTTTGTCTTCAGAACATCCTGAAAGTTTTGAGGCCTCATGTGGCTGATTATGAATGCATTCACAACCACAGTCACACAAAATGCCTGTGGATTTGGTTACTCTGTTTTGTATACTTTTGTACCTTTTGTTGTTTTGTTTTGTTTGGGGTTTTTTTGTGTGTCGACTGCTCTTCAAAATGTTAAGGTTTTTTTCCCATCCATTCCAAACTAGGGACTGGTTTTGTTCTGTCAATCAAGAAGCCAATGATAAGCATTCAGCCAGATTAAGGGAAAAATCTTGTGTTTAATTCAAGCACTTAATTTTAACTCTCCCCTAAGTTAGACTTCTGGTCGCCCCACCTAGAAAAGACAGACACTTTTGGATAAACCAGAACTTCCATATGCTGCAGTGATTTCAAGGAGAGCATCAAGTTCTCTTTGCTGCTTCTTGATTTCTTTCCCTATTAATGTTTTCTTTTCATGTTTTATTTCAGCCTGGGATTTCATGGACACAAATCCAGATTTGCAAGCTTTACCTGTGAGAAATTCAGAGGCCATAACTTTATTATCTGCCTGAAAGCCTTATACTTTATTTTTCCGCTCATAATGGTAAAATGTGGCATAACAAGTATGATAATGAAAATAATAACAAAGGATTTTTTTGAATCATTGTGTTTCCCTCTGAAACACCAATTTCAATTCATTAGTATTCCCACTGATATATATTTCCCCCAAAGTAAACTCTTGGCAAACTCTGATTTTGCTAATGTGCCTCTCATCAGTGTCAAAATGTAGTTTTCTATAGCACATTCTGGGAAATTACTTTAACAATATTTTTCATTATTATTTTCTTTTAAGCAATTAACCTTATTTTGAAAACTATTGAGTCTATAGGAAAGACTGGTGGCTAGAGGACTATAAATATTCACACATTCCCACAACTTTCTCATCTGAAATACGCGTGCTGACCTTAAGCTAAGGACATGAAATAAGAACTCTGGTTTGCATCAGCTTAGAATATATAACCAACAGTCAGCTGTAAGCACTTGTCATACATCAGCTCCTTTCCTACAAGGACCCAACAACAGAGAATTTCTTCCAGCTCTGGGATAGCTCTCAAATTAAATGTCATTGCTGTACCTGTTGATGAAGATCAGCAGTTACGATTCATGGATCATGCTAAGGTCACAAAATTTTTCAGAAATACTGTTTAAAAAGAACCAAAAAAATAAAACGAAGGCAGGTTGCTTTTCACTTATCTCCACATCAGTGTTTGTGATCACAAAGTGATGCTCTGATGAAGCGATTTCATGTATTTGCCTATTCTTACACCATATACACAGATCATGGAAGGAGGGCCTGACCACTTGGGAAGAGTACAAGGCCGTTGTCAGAGCATGTAGGGAGGCAATGAGGAAAGCTAAGGCCTCCTTAGAGTTAAGCCTGGCAAGAGGGGTCAAGGACAACAGGAAGAGCTTCTTTAAATACATGGCAGATAAAGCTAACACCAGAGGCAATGTAGGCCCACTACTGAATGGTGAGGGTGCCCTGGTGACAGAAGATACAGAGAAGGCAGAACTACTGAATGCGTTCTTTGCCTCTGTCTACTCTGCCGGAGGAAGCCCTGAGGAGTCCTGTTCTGCTGAGACCCCAGTGGAAGTCAAGTCAATGGAGGAGATTGCCTTAGTTGATGAGGAATGGGTTAGAAACCAATTAAGCAACCTGGACATCCATAAATCCATGGGTCCAGATGGGATGCACCCGAGGGTGCTGAGGGAGCTGGCTGAAGTCATTGCTGGACCACTTTCCATCATCTTTGCCAAGTCTTGGGAAACGGGAGAGGTGCCTGAGGACTGGAGGAAAGCAAATGTCACTCCAGTCTTCAAAAAGGGTAAGAAGGAGGACCTGGGTAACTATAGACCGGTCAGCCTCACCTCAATCCCTGGGAAACTGATGGAACACCTTATCCTTGGTGCCATCTCAAGGCATATCAAGGATAAGAGGGTTATTAGGGGCAGTCAACATGGCTTCACCAAGGGGAAGTCATGCTTGACCAACCTCATAGCCTTTTATGAGGAAATAACGAGGTGGATGGATGATGGCAGAGCGGTGGATGTGGTCTACCTTGACTTCAGCAAAGCATTTGACACGGTCTCCCACAGCATCCTGATGGCTAAGCTGAGGAAGTGTGGACTGGACGATTGGGTAGTGAGGTGGACTGGGAACTGGCTGAAGGAAAGAAGCCAGAGAGTCGTAGTCAATGGGGCAGGGTCCAGTTGGAGGCCGGTAACTAGTGGAGTGCCTCAAGGATCGGTATTGGGGCCAATATTATTCAATATATTCATTAACGATTTAGATGAGGGAATTGAGTGTACTATCAGCAAGTTTGCTGATGACACTAAACTGGGAGGAGTGGCTGACACGCCAGAGGGCTGTGCTGCCATCCAGAGAGACCTGGACAGGCTGGAGAGTTGGGCAGGGAACAATTTGATGAAATATAACAAGGGAAAGTGTAGGGTCCTGCATCTGGGCAGGAACAACCCCAGGTTCCAGTATAGGTTGGGGAATGACCTGTTAGAAAGCAGTGTAGGGGAAAGGGACCTGGGGGTCCTGGTGGACAGCAGGATGACCATGAGCCAGCACTGTGCTCATGCGGCCAAGAAGGCCAATGGCATCCTGGGGTGTATTAGAAGGGGGGTGGTTAGTAGATCGAGAGAGGTCCTCCTTCCCCTCTACTCTGCCCTGGTGAGACCACATCTGGAATATTGTGTCCAGTTCTGGGCCCCTCAGTTCAAGAAGGACAGGGAACTGCTGGAGAGAGTCCAGCGTAGGGCAACTAAGATGATTAAGGGAGTGGAGCATCTCCCTTACGAGGAAAGGCTGAGGGAGCTGGGTCTCTTTAGTTTGGAGAAGAGGAGACTGAGGGGTGACCTTATTAGTGTTTATAAATATGTAAAGGGTGAGTGTCACGAGGATGGAGCCAGGCTCTTCTCGGTGGCAAACAATGATAGGACAAGGGGTAATGGGTTCAAGCTGGAACACAAGAGGTTCCGCTTAAATTTGAGAAGAAACTTCTTCTCAGTGAGGGTGACGGAACACTGGAACAGGCTGCCCAGGGAGGTTGTGGAGTCTCCTTCTCTGGAGACATTAAAAACCCGCCTGGACGCCTTCCTGTGTAACCTCACCTAGGTGTCCTTCTTCGGCAGGGGGATTGGACTAGATGATCTTTTGAGGTCCCTTCCAATCCCTAACATTCTGTGATTCTGTGATTCTGTGATATGCCCATGAGACGATCTTCATGCAAAGCAGGTCCATGCACCATAAGACTGAAGTTAGTCCTTGAACTATGTGTAATGTGAAGTAATATGTCGTTGGTTAATGTGATATTGCATGCGACGCTGCTGGGCAACTTTGTCAGGGCTCCCAGTAAACTGAGAGTTGTGCCAATCATTCACAGATAAATTTGACCCTAAAATCTTCCTATTTGGCTCTACTTAGAAAATATTTAGATGATAGGTATCTCTAGGTGCTAATATAACATGTAAGATAAAATGAAAGGTTTACATCACTAGTGCAATGTGAGAAACAAAAGGGGAAAAAAAAAAAAAAAGAAATGTGATATACATTGTCCGTGGCTCAGTGCTCTGCCTCTTCTTCACTAAATACTGCTCTGTACTAAATGTGCAGTGAAGTCAGTAACAAATGGAATCACAGAGAGAAGGAAAATGTAAACAGAAAGCTTTACGGCAGTGATTGATTCTAGCTTTGCTAACCAAAATCAAGAGGGCTTTGTATGAGATTGACCTTAGGCTAGGATTTCCTTTTTATCCTGTTGAGTAAATACCCGTCTTGGAATGCATCAAAGATTCCTGAAATGCTCAGTTGAACTCACGTTGCAAAACATGTTCCTGGTGAGATCATTCTTGACCAAAGCTAATGAAAAGATAAAAAAGGGTGAGAAATGTAGATATAGTGCACAGAAGGTCATACAATTAAAAAAATATATGGCACAGACATTAGCTTTTGCTTATATTTTCTAAGTGTTGGTATCTGAATCTAAGATATTAAGGAGAAAGACTAGTCATAAATGAATTCATACTGCCGAAAAAGTATTGTTTGCTGTGTTTACAGTGAGAGTTAGGTCCTCACAAACATCAGGATGAACCATATGGCCTTGCACTAGCTGAAAAATCTGATCCTAATCTAATCCTAGGTGTTTACACATCAGACTTTGTGGATATAAGGAAGATATTAAAAAATCCTGAAAACAAACAAATATGAGTCAGTCCAGGTCTGTGAAGTTGCTCGTGATTTGCACTGGAGCAAGGAAGACAGGAAATTGTCATGTAGCCATTGATTACTATGTACTCTTTATCTTCTGTGTGAGATTCCAATCCCAATTTTGCTTTTAGTCTTGGACAAACTCACCTGCTCAAGTAAGCTACTTAATCTGTCAAACTCCTACACGCTGTCAGTGACATCTAATTATTCCAATCTTGCAAGTATGATGGCAAAACAAAAGAGAGCATAGGTCATGCAGAAAAGGGTTTAATTGCATTTGAAATCATCTTTTGTTCTATTTCTGTCATTCTAAGAACCTGACAATTACACCCTTAGTATATAAAGGTATCATAGAGGTATCATAACAGTCCTGATAGCACACCCCTGCCGGGTCAAAATTTTAGAGTGGAATCTTGTCTTATTTACTTGATCCTAAAAGAGATCAGCAGTTTCTTTTTCTTTGTTTTTTTTTTTTGCCTCCCTGATTTTTTTTTTAATACACAAGCAAAGCAGAGAATGTTTGGGAGATTATATCATTAGGACAAAACTCTGGTCCAGTTACCTTAAGAAGTCAAGTTCCTCAAGTTCCCCAGAAAGTTAAAAATTACCTCAGAGTTACCATTCACCTATACAGGAGAACAGCTGAAGCTGAAGACTGAGATATAGAGAAACCTGAAGATCCTACCTGAAATACCACAAGAAATAAACAGATCCCAACAAAATAATAAGCACCTATATGTATTTCTTTGCACTAGCTTTTCCTCTAGGTCAGTTCTGAAACAACTTCCAAGTGACATAAATAGAAACACAAATGCACTTTACGAACACATTAGCACTAAAATTAAGCCTAAATTTTTCTTCCAGTCAAGAGAGAGTAAAGGGCTTTTGTCCATTTGGAAAAAAATTTTGCAGAAGGTTGTTTTGCAGATGCCAATACAAACCCCATGTGTCTAACGTCTTTTTAGTTTCAGCCTTCACATCAACAGAAAAGAAACTGTTAACACATCTGAAGGTAGTTAGAAACTCATGTTAAAATAGAGACAGTATTCTAACTGATAGCAACCACACTACCATAGGAGATTAGTTGCTTGAAGTTACTTAGTGTGATTCCTAGCCATAGTCCATACATTAAAAAATATTATTGGAAATTAGGAGCTTAAGTAGTACAGACCTGTTGGATACTCAGAATAGCAGAACAAAATAATCAAATTATTTCTAGTAAACAAAAAAAGATAGGAGATGAATAACAGTTGGTGTGAATTTGTCAGGAATACATCTTCGTAAACCAATCAAAATTCCTTACATAACTTATTATCCTATTGTAAATACATGGGAAAGAATAGTTGGAATACACCTGGGTTTCAGTATCCCTCTGCCATTGTTTCACATAGCGTTTCCAAAAGTAGGTTGAGAAAACTGTCTAAATGAAGATATTAAGTAAATCCCACATGTGCTGGAAAAACACTGTCATGTGATAGCTTCCAATTGTTAACCAACATCAGACTAGAAGAGGTATCAAATTGAGCCCTGGACATGTCTGATCTGAGCTTGGTTCAACTTAATTTTGTCTGTAATGACTTGAATGATTGAATAGATAGTCCTCTGATTACGTTTACAGGCAATGCACAAGTCAAGTGGAAGGTAAGGAATTTGAGAATAAAGCTTTTCATTTCAAATAGTATTGACAAACTGCAGAAGAAAAAAGAGTGTATACACTAATAGGAATAAACAGCAAGCAAGCTATTTTTTAAAAAGATCACTGGTAAAAATATTACTGTTTTTTTCCTTTTTTTCTTGAATTACCGCCTTTTGCTTATCTAGAGGAGTTTCTATCATTGAAAATCTCATCCTCAGAAATAAACCTAGTCAAACTGGCTTTTCATTATGTTGAAATGTACTTATCTAAGTCATTAAAATTTATTAATTCCCACTTGCCTGTAAGGGGCAGAGAAACTCATCATTAAATACAAAAAGACAGAGGTTATAGCAGGTCACAGTCAGAAGGTATAGTTCTCTTCCCTCTTGTCAGCAGAAAAGATGGTCTAAAACATTCTTGCCTGTCTGGGTTTTGACTGCATGATGACGATGATGATGATTATTATTATTACTATTGTTTTATTTTATTTTATTTTATTTTATTTTATTTTATTTTATTTTATTTTATTTTATTTTATTTTAATTTTGAGCAGTCATTTAGTAGATTCCAAAATACAATGAAGGAATGAAAGATTATACTAAGATATACATAGGCTTGACTCTGGATAAAAAAGTAGCATCAGCTTGCTGTACTGACATACAATACACTGTCAATGCTAAGACAATGGCACATTTGAAACCAGATCATGAAGTAACAGGTGTCAATTTGAATACAACATACTGTGTAAATATCCCCTAAATTTGAAGAAAAGCCTTGCAGAGTTTGGGCTGATTTGCTTTTTCAGTAAGTAAAAAAAACCTCAGACGTGTGGGTTTTTAGTAGGTTTTGGGGTGTTTGATTGTGTTTTGGTTTGGTTTGGTTTGGTTTGGTTTGGTTTGGTTTGGTTTGGTTTGTTCTGGTTTGGTTTGGTTTGGTTTGGTTTGGTTTGGTTTGGTTTGGTTTGGTTTGGTTTGGTTTTTTAACCCAGAAAGTTTTGTGATATTTCTATTAAAAAGACAAGAAGAGCTGTACCTCCCTTGTTTCTCAAAGACATTTGTCCAAGCTCTATAAAAATCTCCAAGCAAGGTTCCTCTACAGACAATATATTCCATTGTTTCAAAACTTATACAGTCCCTCTCTGAACTTTGAGTTTCTTATATAAAATGTATTCTCTTATCCATTGTAATTATAAAAAGCCTCTATTTATGTTTTTCATCCATCCTTAACCCATATATTTTTCAATCTCCCCTTGTATCTTCTATTCATAAGTCAAAATAGTTGGGATCCTTCAATTTTCTGTGCAGGGCCTGTTTTCGAAACTTCTAATTCTTCCTGGTTTTGCTAATTATTTTCTCCTGATCCACAGCATAGTGTCCTGCACTCCAGTTGGAGCCTGAGTCCCTTGGGAGGTAGCACTGGTTGTCTCGATCTCTGCTTTTAACAGACCTCCAGAAATCATCTAGTCCAAGTTTCCATGCTAAAGGGAGCCCTGATAAGATTATATAGCACCTTGTCTAATCACACCTTGAAAACTCCCAGTGATAAGAGAGTCTAGTGGGCCTGTAATTTCCTGTAGTTTCTTGGATCCTCTTTTGGGCCCTTCTTTTATGTGGGTATAGCATGTGCCCTCTCCCAGCCATCAAGGGGTATGCCCTGATCTCCATGACATCTCAAAAATGATAGAAATAGAGTTAGAAACTTAAGAAATATTGACACAAAAAGATGTAAAGCCTAGGAAAGAAAGAGGAGAATAAGAAGACAGCAAGAAAGGTCAAGGACCAGACCATTCCAGGAGCAGCGGAGAAGAGCATTCCCTTGCCTGAAGGACAGCTGCCTGTGTGACAGGGACTGAGCAGGTGTTTGCATTGGGGGTTGATGAGCAGAATAATGTTCAGCTTAGTAGAGTCTTAGTCCTAACAATCCACTGTGTTTTTTAACAGCTAAATGGTTGCTCTCCTTGCTTACACAGTACATATTCTACCCACACAACCCATCTGTGCACAGAGACTCACGCAAAAGCCACGAACTAGAGGAAAGTTCACAGTTCCAGCTCCACACGTGTCCTTGCCTATCACATCCTGGGATGCTGCTTTAGTGCCATGCCATATAAACATGAGGTTTGAAGGCTTCCAATTATTGTGAGCCCAACTAGAGTACTAGTTCGTGGAAAGAACTCCAAACTCATGGCTGAGATGCATCAAGGACAACCTGGTTCTAAGGAGATTTGACCCTGAAGGCATTTCAGGGAGATGGCATCAAGTGCAGGGGCTGGATGTTGTGAGTGACTGGTTGTTCCAGGCCACTTCTCAAGAGGTGGCCCAGCAGTTTGTCACTGCAAGGTACACCCACTGCACCAAAAGGAAATGAGGAAATTTGAGACTGATTACACTAGGCTTAAGAAATGGCACTCTCCACTACCTCAGCTTCCCAGATATGACACCATTTTTTAAAACGTCACCACTCTTGGTAGTTTAAAAACATCCCAACCCAGCATTCCTCTCCTGGTAGAGCATAACTCACAGATTCAAACTTCATCCATATTACATGATGTACCCTTGTTTCAATGCTTTCCCAGCTTTATCCTTGAAAAGTCATTTGTGTGTTCTTCCTGAACTCACAGCCTCAGCCCCAATAGCTTGAGCCTAAGCCTGCACCCAATTATAGGTTTCTTTTTTCCTTCCTACCATTCTCGCCTGACATGTCTCTCAAATGGTCCATATTGTGCACCCATCTGCAGTTCATGGTCAGCCTGCTCAGGGTTTGGAAGAATCTAAACACATATAATCTGGCATGGCAGAGCAGGATGGCTGCTCCCGCCTTCTTCATGCAGGGCAAGTTAAAGATTCAGGGCTGGGCACAAAACAGTACCTCTTCCACAGGCTGTCTGAAAAGTCCATGAGCACAGGTTATGGGATGCTACAAGAACACCATTTTCATAGTAAGCAGGCACTTACTCAGGTCAATAGTTGGACTGTTATTGTATTTGTCCAGCAGCAAGTTCTCCAGCTGCACACCAAGAGAAGCAGATCATGTACTCTTAGGCACTCCGGTAGGTTACACTGCCAGTATAGGCCTTGTTCTGGCTTTGTTGCTAGCCCAGATGTAGATTAACTTCCTTAACATGCTATGTGGTTGTCTCTCCACCCAGCAGATAGATGACGTTCAGAGGACTTTTCAGAATCATATTTCTATGCCTTTTTCTCTATGTTTTCCAAGAGCCCAGGTGAAGTAACATTATCTTCTTTTTCTTTTCTTTGATGCACTGGTCCTTTTCTACTGCCAGTCTTTTATCCCACTGAATTAATCTTTAAGTGTTATTGTGTCTTTGTTCTTGTTGCTTTTTTTCCTAGTGTTGGAGATTTGGTTGGTTGGTTGGTTTGCTTGTTTGTTTGTTTGTTTTCCTTTCCAGGTGGAAAAGCTTATGTTTCAAAAGACTAATACTTGGTTTTATTTTCTTCTCACATGTACCTTTTTTCCTCCACCTGAAATACGTAACTGTATGTTAGCACCACAGATAGCCCATTGCTTTATGTTTTGTCTAGAACCATCTCCCTCTATTTTAAGTCTCTGATATTTTAGATAAAAAGTCTTACTTGTAACATTGTATTTATCACTTTAAACAAGCATCATCTTGTGCTTACTCTTAAAAATATTTACCTGGGATACAGATACGCTAAAACTGAAACTATAAAAACTGACAGATTAACACATTCTTTGGCTGGGAACATGAATAACTGAGTACAGCAGAAGGAGTAAGCAGAGGTTTTAGATGCAGCAATTGCTTGTACTAGAAGCAAGAGTTAAGGACAAAGTTAAAGACACTGTTGGAATTTAAGGCATCAGCTGCACATTGTTTTGTGCCTTTTTTTTACCCTTCTTCTGAATTAGGCTTGTCTGTATCTTTGAATCTTCACTGAATTGCTTTGAAAACTCGCACCCTGGCAAAAAAAAGGAAAGTTCTCAGAATTTTATCATTCCCAGCACAAGAATGTCCTCAAGATCTATTTGCATATTTCATAGCAACCTGTTTGTACCACAAATTGTTTCTTACTGTTTGAAATGTGTCCCTAACAATTTGATTTTCTTAAATGTGTAGTAGCAGCTTTTTACTTTTTCACAAGCTGTTTATCTGAAATTAATCTCCATGTAGTTCCTGGACGGTGAATCTTTCACCACTCGATACTTTTGATAAATATGTAGATACAGATACAATTTCTAGAATTTCAGTGTTCCTTTTCTTCAATATTAACGTCTACTTATTTTGTTTCTGTAAACATCCCATACCAATTAACTACCTAGCCGGGTAATAAAATATAAAATGTAAAAAAAAAAATCTCATGACTTCTTTTAAGCATCTAAGCAGATATTCATAGAAATAATCCCTAGGCTGTGACAAATGAGTCTATGAAATATGAAAGGTGAGTAATTATTTTATTTCTAAATATTAATTTTACTCATCTCCATGTTGCACTTAAGATCATTAATTAAATATGAGCATCTTTTGCTGTCTTACTACATTTTGTACAAAGATTAATATAGGTTCAGTGAAGTGGAATAATTGTGGAGGGGCCAAATTATTGAAACTAATTATCGAG
Source organism: Pampusana beccarii (assembly GCA_013399365.1). Taxonomy (NCBI): domain Eukaryota; kingdom Metazoa; phylum Chordata; class Aves; order Columbiformes; family Columbidae; genus Pampusana; species Pampusana beccarii. Next base: position 163,630 of record VWYH01007502.1, read on the forward strand.
GACATGCTTATTGAGAATAAAGTTATATCCACATCTTCAGCATATAATGCAGCTGCTAGGCAGGTAAGGAATCTGCTCTGTATGGTTCCCCACCCCAACCTGGCCTACATTCTTGGATGGCAACGCATGGAGGAGGCTCAGGGTGCTATCAGTAAGAAGTACAGGGGAGTGGAGTGCTATGGGGATACCGCAGCCAGGCCCTGTGTGTAAGGCAAGTAGGGGAATCAGATGGTTAAATTAAAAAAGATAAATGTTCCATTCCATCCAAAATGCTAGTTTTGAGCCAGCAGATGTGCTGAAATTTGTCCTGTGGATGAACTTTGCTCATTAAAATATCATATAATACCATCACAAAACACATTTCCATCTCAAAAGACATACACCTTCATCAAGCCCCTATGCACCTTTGAGCAAGTACAGTGAAGTTTTTACCTTAAAAATCTAAATGGGAGTTTTTATACCAATCAATAACAAAGGTATGTATGACTACAGTTACTCAAGCTCCACCTAAATGTAGAAAACAGTATAAAATACCCTAACAATAGGGGAAAGTCAGGGAAGACAGCACACTTTTGGGTAAGATTTGCGTGCTTGTTATACCAAGTGTTTCCCTGGGACACTTAGACTTCAAGCTTGTATTTGTAATCACATTAGTAGCACTATGTATTCATCTTAGAATTCATATATATTTGGTACCAATATGTATTTTTTGCAACTAAAATGTATTTTGCAACTAAAGTGTGTTTTTGCAGACAATGTATTTTATCACTGACAATCTAAAAGAACTTGTACCTGTTGCTTTAATAAACCTCATTAGTCATGAGAATTTCTCATTGCATGCAGTCAGACTTATAGTATTTATTATACTATTTGTGAACCTGTGCAAGTACGTAAATTCAACGGTCACGACCTGACCCTGCACTATTAATGAATCGGTAAATCATGTGAATTCAACATAGTGTTGGACTGGCTGTTGAGCGCGACTGGACAGTGCCTCAAGTGCCAACTTGAGGTCATCTGATGTAACTGGGCATCACTCAGGAGTTCAGCTCAGCTGCACCCAGAGTCACAGTGAGATATTGAGGACAAGTTGGAATGCAAAGGAGCTTAGCTTTTGCTGAACTAGCCCTCTTAACGCAAGTAATTCATCAGAAAAATATGGGAGTTTTAAAGGTGAATTATAGAGGCATGTTTATTAAAATCCATGTAAAATTGGAGACTGTCTTTACCATTTTGAGCAGAATATTAAAGGTTTTATCTACAAGTTTCGTGCAGATTTTGTATATGTGTCAACTGGCACGAAGAGTTTGGGAGGAAAAGCAAAAACAAATTGTTATATACTATTTTTTTTATTTTTTTTTCTAATTTACAAATGGTTATGAGACTTTTTTTTTTTTTTTTTCTTTTTCCAATTACACTCCAACACTCTGCAGATATATGCCAGTTTGCATTCCTGTTTAGACCTGTAGATTGGGAGAAATATTTTATAAAAATATAAGAATTTCATGTAATTTTATTCTTATCAGCTGCATTATCAGCTGCATATCAGCTTCAGGGTTTTCTCCTGATTTATCTGACCTGTTCCTGCCCTTCTATAGCAATGCAGGGTGTCAGTCTATTTTTTACTTTGATTTGTGTTTGTGGAAAGATCAGCGGATTTATTGGGGTTTTTTTAGTTACAAGAGAGTTTGTTATACAAATAAAAAACAGGTAAGACTTGCTATAAGGATTCAGTTCATTCAATTTGCCTCCAAATTTAAAGTTACATGTAGAATTAGATTATGTTTTCTTACCACCACTTTACTGACATTTATGACAGTCTGTTGAACAGCGCAATCTACGCTTATGTAGAGCAAACAGCCAAGCCACCTTTATGGAATCAGAGATCATTTTCCTTGTCTTGCCTATACCTAGCAGGTTGAGACCCGATACTGAAATGTCTTGGACTTGTCTTCCTGGTAAGGAGACTAGAGCATAGACCTTAGAGAGGCAAAACTTGTTTTATTGTGTACCTCATCTGAACACCTATGGTGCTAGGAGCCTAGGGTGTATCACAGAAAACTCCAGCCAGATAAGAAAGTATGCAGCCTTTAAAAGGCTTACCCCCTGTAGCTTGATACTCACATTCATATGTCTTTATTTATTTGTAACTAATGCAAAATTATTAGACACAACATAAGTGTTTCCTCCTTGAGCAAGTGAGGAAACTATGTGATAAAATATTAGACCAAATAACAGTTATTTTTGCTTCACCAGGGCAAACACTTTCCCAAGTTTCATAGCCCTGACCTATCTCCCTAGTCCGTAATCACTAGTTCCTCTATCTGAGCCAATCAACTTGCAAAACTACAAAGTCTGTGGCACAAAGTTGATTATTTCTGAGTCAGCTCCTAGAAGTAGGGATATGTGTATATGCGTATTCACACACTTCCCATAGTTTATTGTAGCTGTATTACTTGCTTTGTAGGCTTGAAATAAGTTTTCTTCCACTTCAATTAAAACATGGAGTTTTGAGGAAATATCAGTTTAGCAAACTATTTCCAGGTTCTCATTTTGCTGTGATTTGCAATTGTATACTAAGCTGAGATCTTCCCTTGAAATTGTTACTATTGACAAGATAAATCAGTCTTTTTACATCTTCCTTCAATATTGTCATTTCATGCTTGAAGAAGCATTGTGTCACCATATGCTCCATTTTTGGTTTTCTTATCAGCACAAGTATAACCTCAAGATTAAAAATTACCTGCAATTTATACCTATTTGTTCTCTAAATCTACCCTAACACTGAAACCAAAAATTCACATATATTTTCAAGTCAACCTCAAGAGCCAAAGATCAAGTTACTTACGTGTAGAGCTGGACATAGAAAATTCTTGTTTTTTCTTGCCTATAGTGTCATCGTCTTCTGGCTTTGACGTTTTCCTTAGCTCCAAGACTTGCCTGCTACCACCCCAACCCTAAGTTTCCACCACAAAAAGCTTAGTACTGTCAAATATTAAATGTTATCATTTAAATTAAGGAATCTCTGAATATAGGTCAAGGAGAAATTACTGAGACACTGAAATAGTGGCCAAAATAAGGACTGTGGGTGTTTGTTAGAAGAGACAGATTTAATATGTGCTGGGCTTTCATTTACATACCTTACCACTATTCGAAACCTCCAAATCATTTCTGAAACTCAGTCAGTTTTTAAGATCTTCAGCCCTGGTCTACATCTTTTTCACTCTATGTTATTCCATGTTAGGATAGAGATGGTATCATCAAGCTGTAGATAAGTGAAGATAGAATTTGTCTTATGTATAACCCAGGTAGAAACGAGAAGCTTGTTCAGCAGAAAGACAAGCATTAGCCAGCACCACTTTAAACAGAAAAGACTAAATACTTCTCCATGCCATACCAAACCACACCATTGTTTTCACTGCAAGTTATATTCCCACCTCCTGTGCTGAAATCAATCTCAATGCACTGATTAAGTTCATTAATGTTCTCCTCCTTGCTCTACCAAGGTACCTTCCTTTTGAATTAGTGTCCCAAGGAGGTCTCAATCCACAGATATCTACCCAGCTACATAGTCAGAGGAGCTTCAGATGCATCTGGATATCAGAGGTAGGATTTAACCCATCAGCATCCATTCCCATACCAGGTTTTGTGCATCTTACACAGAATGGAAATAAAAAATATGTATATAAATCTCTCTATCATATGCCACTTACTGGGTGTTTAGAATGCTCTTGGAGACTTTAGTGCTTTTTGCTATACTTTCGTGAAGAAATGAAGACAGATGAACGGACGGCATTAAATCTCAGGAACTATAGGTTGTATTTCTGACCTGTCCAGATTTTGGTTTGTTTGTTTTTCTTAATGATGTGGATATAATACTCCATATGTCATCTACAAGGAGTATTAATTAGACTAATTTATTAGTATTTATGAGTGCTTCAACATTAATGACACTATACAATAATTATAATATCTTTATATAGTGCATTCCAATTATTCTGTCACTCCAATATGGATTTGTATTTTATCTGATAATCTTATTTACCATTTACTTTCAGCACTGATCAGTAAAACCCCTTGGAACAGACTTCTGTGCTATTTAAGTGATATCAAACGCTTTGTATGTCATACATGAAGCATCGGTCATTATTATAAACTTTTATAAGTGTAATATTTTTTATGGGAACTAAACAAATAAAAGTAATGGGTCAGGTTTTCAGAACTGACTTATACATGCGTACTTCCTTAAACCAACAAGTATACTTGTACAGTAGGTACCTGTCCCCTCAGAAGTTGTTTAAAAATGACTCTGTATACTCATCTAACATCTACACAAATATTGTGGCAATGACACAGGCAGGCAGCTAGGAAAATATTTCTCTGTAGTACTATTAGAACTGTAGAGTTTCTCTCCTTTCCTAGGACAAAGTTAATTCCCTACTCAAAAACTGAATTGTTTTATACCTGTCAGTAATATTCAAATTTTCCTCTATTTTGCTTTAAAAAAACAATCCTTGTAAAACACACAACATATAAAATTAACAAGCTACATTTTCATTTGTATTACCCATGTAAAAAACCAAAAATTATTAATATTTTCTCCCTCCAGTTTCCCTACTATCTTCTAATTTCTCAGTCCTAGAGCCTTCCAGATGTCAGTCCAGAGCTGCGCACATTAGAAACAAGTGCAATAAGTGAAAGAAGGGGAAGGGTTTTGACTAAATGTCCTTTTTTGCTCGACTGAAAGAGCTGGCATAGTCATAAATTTTATAGCAAGGAAGAAGCAAGAGGGTAATTTCATGAGAAACATGTATCTTGACCACAGTGCCACATCAAGTCATGGTCTTTGTGGTGCTGTTTAGCAGCTTCCTGTTACTCCACCTACAAATTAGTAAAATATTCCCATAAAATCTGACCAATAACCCCTCTCTCCTTCAATTTTGTTTACACATACGCAACTGAGGTCTCTGTCATCCAACTAAACATGCTACATCAATCAACAATATGTTTTGCACATTGAGCTAACCTGAACTACAAGGCAAACCATAACTCACTATACATTAAGTGAATTGTATCAGTGTCCACATGACCTGCTGCACTTTTATGGCTTAGGAATGCAGGGAAAAAAAATTGAGATAATTTTTTTCTTTTTTTTTTTTTAGCTAATAGCCTACTTCTACTAGCATATTTATTTAACAAAGGAATGTAAAAAGCAAGGAATTCTGTTCTATAATCATGATTATTCAAATATTTCTCTTTGGGAACTCCTTTACATCCCTGGAAGATTATCACTGTATTATGTGTTTGCACATAATTGTCCTTGTGAATAATTCTTTGATATTCAGTACTGTTTCTTTCACTAAAACAAAATCTCTGATAAGTTTCGCAATATCAATAAACGGCCTTTGAGTTGCAATCCAGATTGCTTCACACAGACTTTCTGAGTAAATTTAAAAACAACTATCTACATGGCACTTTCTATTTAGGAATGCGCAGTTGCACTGAGTTAAGGGTTTCTCTAACTCAGGATGTTGCCTTAGCAAATTCCGGAGGTAAAACCCTACTCCCTTCTTTGCAGCTTCTAAGAGATAAAAAATCCTGAAGATCAGAAATTATATTGTCAGATGGTTAGATAGCGACACGATTGCAAAAAGCATTAAAGAATGGAAAGAACTGGAAGGAGTGGGACAGGAAAAGATGGAAAAAAGGACAGGGGTCAGTCCTGATCAAAGAACAAGTTTGTCCATAAGAATGTAGCATAAGAAAGCAGATGCATCTTCAAAGAAACTGTCTGAAAAACCAAGGCTGAAAGAAGATAAATATTTTGAAAAATTAAAAATGAAATGGTGGGAAAAGAGAAAGCAGAAAAGATTGTGATAGCAGGTTATGGAAATAATCAATTTGTCTGAATTTAGAGTGTAACATATGCAGGTAAACTGCCATTATGAAAACTGAAATCTGATCAGTAGGGTTTTCTGCACTCATACAAAGTAGTATGAAACAAGTTCCACAGGAGATGTGCCATATGCTGGATGAGAACATGCTATACTTTTGCTGGGCAAATTAAAAATTGCAGACACAAGGCCCAATAGTTAAAAGAAACATCCTGTTTGCCCTGGAACAGAAATAAATAAAATACCATCTCAGTTTTCTACATGAAAGTCCCTTGTGTGACAGTTTTTGGAAGGCGCATTGCAAGGTCAGTGCAATCAATATTCTCTCAAATGTACCATTAATGTTTATTTTTCATTTGTGGCTGGTGACTAAAGCTTTAATGTGATTTTAATGGCATGTTAGACACACTTCAGTGTCCAGAGATGTGGCATGATATCCAGGAGTGTCATTAGCTGGATTAATTATCGATAACGGGTATAACATTAGGGAGATGTGAAAATGAGAGAGGTAGTAAATGAAATTTACTGGGCAGCGATGCTGATAAATAAATAAATAAATAAATAAATAACAACATCTGAGAAGTCACCAGTGGGTACTTCAACACCGTTTTCAGTTTGATATTTTGCATTACAGCTGCTACTTCTTCCTATATACAAAATCCGTTGTGACTGAAAGGTTTCCCTTGCCAGCTAGTATAAGCTAAACTCCTTCATATTTGTAGGTGTGCAACCATACTTTATATATAAATTCCATGACCAAATTTGCTTTTAATGTGAGTAGTGGTAAATTTGCAACCTTAAGAAGACTCTGCATTAGCCTAATCAGGATAATGTAATAAATGACCGTTACTGATAAGAAGTTATAGTTAACGCTTTAGTGTCTTATGTTAAGACATGACTGATAAAACTTACTGTAAAGATAATCTATCTTGAGTGATACAATGCATCATAAATGTGATCCAAAAAACTCTAAAGGGTAGTTGAATTCCGGTAAATTATATGTACCTAGTGCTATGTCAGCACTTGAAAAAGCATGCTTTAATGTAATTTTTTTCTAATCAATGTAGTAAACATGACTTTAAAGTGAAAAAAAGTTTCTGTATTCAAGACTTTCAGATAATCTTGCTATTATGAAAATACTATTTAAACAGCCAAAATTTAACAATATTTACCTTAATATAGACAAATACATTTTTTAGATGGAAAACAAGGTAGGTTGTCCTTTGTAAGAGGGGAAGACCTATCTTGGGAAACAAAGACAGATCAGAATGGGCTTAGGGTTCATCTAGCTACTTAACACTCTGTGAGTTTTTTGTGCACAGCTGTAATAAAAAGATTAATCAAACACTCCACCCGTCTGCATGCACATGGACACACACGCAAAGGTAATAAGACAATATTAAGTGGAAATAAAAAGTTGATATTCTATTTACCCTTTTAAATATGCAGTCCCTGCTCTCAAAGGTGGGGGTTTGTTTGCCTGTGGTTAGTGTGTGTGTATGTGTATGTGTGTGTGCGTGCGTGCGTGCGTGCGTGTGTGTGTGTGTGTGTGTGTGTTCAAAGATTGTATGCTTTGTCTCTACTTACGCTGCCATCTGTCTGGAAAAATATTGAGGAACTACCGGTGACACAAACTGACACAAGTTTCATTGGTGGGTCTCTGTATGGTGAAATAACAAGAATTCTTTGAAAGAAACATATATCGTCCTTCTGCAATGTGTATCCTACTTTGAAAGAAATATGATAAACTGTTCCCTAAATACACAGGAGAAGTTCAATGCTGCAGATCACAGGAGGTATGCCAAGAAAATTAAATGTCTGCTGAACGAGCAATTTGCTCTTTGAGGAACCTCTTCAAGAACACATCGGTTAGCACTTTGTTGCCAGCTTTCCACAACTTTTCAGTTTTAGTTTTGTTTCTGTTAATACAAGGCTATTGAAGACACTTAAGGCTAAGACTCTATAGTCATGTAGCAAGGATGATGCAGAGTTAATTAAATTGTTATTGCCTCTATGCAGTAAAGGTGAATGGATGCTCTAGAGAAGCTAGAAGTGCTTCTGAGTTAAAATGAAGCAACAGTTTATGGTTATACAGCATTTTTCACTTAAGAACCTTAAAATGGCTATATTAATACTAGGTTAAATCCAAAGAAAAAACTTACTTCCAGGTCCAGACTAGCTGATCATGCCTTATATACCAATAGAGGATCTTTGATACTAAAAACCGTCAAAACCAGCAAAACCTCAGAACTGAACATAAACAGCTGGTCTAAACGTTTCTATGAGTGGTTTTTATCTTCATAATAATCTGAAACAGCATAGCAGATCTGCAAATTTACAGTGTGTTTGACATCTGTTCTACTTTTTTGTTACCAAATCATTTTGAGAATCTGGTCTATTTAGTCTTAAGAAAAAAAAAAAAAAAAGAAAAGAGAAAAGTACTATAAATAAACTGTGACTTATTTCCCTTTTGCTGAGAGATGAAGATGATTGCCCTTCCAAGGATTCTATATAAATGCTGATTTTATCTAGCAACAGGCTCTTGACCTTGCTGAGGCTGACAATTACTCTGATCAAATGGGTGAAAAAAGCTCACAGACGAAAAGGGATTTCATCCACCAGAGATCAATAGGTCACCGAAAATGAAACATCAAAATACATTATGCTAAGAAAGTTTCGAATTTAAAGTAAAAGGAAATATAGGGTAGCAACGAACAATTCAGATTGGTAAAGTGAGGAACTTTCCCCTCTGTGCGTCAACTTGTGTCTGAGAGTTTGGGATCCTACACATCCAGCTTACTTCAGTTTTAGTTATAAAGAAAATTATTTCATCAAGAAAAGATAATATTAATAGTAATTGTATACACCCATGAATGTTCTTTTTAAGAAACATAATCAACTTCTTTTCACTTATACTTCTTGTTTATTTTACTTTTGAGAAAGAAATTATTACTTATATTTATTTTTATTTATATTTGAACTATTTGAACTATTTTCTGTAGCTGGTTCCAAATACGTTTTAGAATATTTATGCACTGTTTGTGCTGTAGACAACTAAGAGAAATCTGTGAATCAAAAATCACCTTGAAAACTTAGAGAAACAATTCTAGAAATACTGTAATGAAGTCCAGTTCTCACTGAATCTTATTTTTATGCTGTTTATATGCTGGAGTTATATTAGCCAGTGTCCCCTTAAATTATAGGATTGTCCTGTCACTTGCACCAGCCAATGTGAAAGGTTTTTTTACTTAAAATCACTGATGGATGATTGCTAACAAAAGCAAAATCAAGCTGCATTTTACATTATCCAAATAATCAAGTCTACAATGTACCAGAGCCTACCACAGAGTAGGCTCTGGAGAATATTCCAGGAGGACAAGTAGAGTAACTTCATCCTTTCTAAATTCACTCCTTACAAGCTAATGCATTTTATCAAACCGTATCTATGCTGCAAGTCTAAAGAAGGAGTCACTATACTGTTTTACAAAAAGAACACAGTGACTTTTTCTGACCAGATCTTCCAGCTTCAGCAAATCTTTTTAACTGCATAGGAAGCTTTTTTACAGGCTGTACACTGTAAACAGAGGAGACAGCAAGATGCTCACATCTGTACTTGTCTGTGGTGTTAGGATTAGAAAGGGTCTATTCTAGATACACTAGAAAATATTCATCGCCTCCTATCTTATATATAAGGATTTCAACAGCCATAAAGATGTCTGCCCTGTTTTGCTAAATACCTGTGTGCATGTTTTGTATTGACACAGCTGGCCCTGAGTATGCGTGAAAGAAAGAAGCTCGTGAAACAGCCAACACCTTTTTGATGAGTGACAGAGGAAAAACAATTATAAGGACTTAAAGACACAGGTATAAACATTTTTAAATATATGCTGAATTCAAAATATATGTAACACAATAAGGAGGAAGTGAATAGGTCTTTAATTTCATGTTCTTCATAAGGACCTTAAAGTTCAGTCCAGTAAGAACACATATGTTGAAAGAGCAGATCAGGGGTAAGAATACAACTTTGTGTTCTTGCATCAGTGGTTTGCAGCTAATTAGCAAGGGATGTGGAACAAAAATGGAGTAAACTTGTACATGCACCCAATGGACTCAGCTTCACTTCTGAACTCGTTGCTTGCTTTATCCAGATCCATGTGAAGACACATGTGAAGACACATCCTCTACTGCTGCTACCCACACATAAGAATTACAGAGCTGAAGCACGAGTCACTGACAGCAATCACAGATTTTCTGACTTCATCTTAAGTGTCTTTTGTGTCACAAAATCCCCTGTGTCTGTGATTTGCAGGCTCCAGCCCTTATCTAACTTTTGGACTGAATAAGTGAAGCATAAATGAGTTTTATTAACTAAATAAAGCCACACTCCAATTGTATAAAATCAAACTTCAGCTAATAAGTTGTGCTTAAATCACAGATTTTGAATTTGCAATCTGGATTTCTTCCACTCCTTTCCCAAAAGACTGTGAAACAAATGACAGAAGTATTCAGATACGAGAAATATCCCATTAACCAAGATTCACCAAAGGTGGTGTGAAATACATACGACTAACTAAAAAATTATGGTCCATGTTCACACCAGACAGGTCCCAAATGTTTTGCACATGCTGTTCTTCCACTTTTCTCTTTTTACTAAGTTATTTTCAAAGCACAATTTTCATAAAAAACTGACACATTTAAATCTTTCCTTCTTCATCCTAGCAGCAAATTTCTGATGTACATTATGAAGAGTTTCAAAAACAGCAGGCAATTTTCATTATACGTGGACAGCCTGAATCTATGGTTAATTTAGTACTAGCTCTCCTGCTCATTACTGATCCAGAAGGCTACCTGATACAGCTTCATCAAGCATTGTATTATGCTTTGAGAAAAGAACTGTACAGAAATCTCCCCAGCTTTCTCTCTGATCAAGATTCTGGTTTTTTGATTTATGATGGCTTTGTCCAACATGTAATGGGACAGATGCTCATCTGCCTTAGCAAAAGGCTGTTCGAAAGGCTATGAAGTTGATCTACTGAAATTTAACTAGCACCACTATTAATTTTTGCCATGCTTAGTGTCACAAGTTTTAATGCCACAAATTAAATTTACAACAAACAAAACAACGTTATCAGATATTAGTATTCATTTATCCCATCTTGTCTCCCACAATAAATCGTACTGTAGGGCCTTGAATACTGAGAGAGAGAGAGCAAAAATGTTATTTAAAATATATATCTGTATCCCCTTGATCTTATACAGCCCAATCGCTTTGGCAAAGCCTGCCAATTTCAAGTCCTGGAAGTGGAAGTCTGCTTAGACAGAACATGAATGCAGCAGGCACCTCAGCGATTCAGGCATGCCTCCTCAATTAGTGTCTCAGAGCCTAACTGGAAAGTTTGCTTTGTTAATGCAGGCATCCCCTACTGACCTTACAGAGCATGTCTAACCACTCCTATTATTCTGTGGAAGTTTATCCCAGTGGAAATGGTGAAAATACTCTACTAGGTGCAAGTTTTAGACTAGTTGTTATATAGTGTGGTGGTGATAATTTAACAACAAGATACCCTGTAGCACTCCATAGAATGTCTGTAAAGTCTGACTTACTTGACTTTTTTATTCTTTCATAGTGTCCAAACAAAACAACAGAAGAGCCTTTTTTATAATTTTCTGAATGGTTCAAGGAAGGAAGGAATATACTTTCCAGAATGCATCTGTTTTACTTCAGGAATGGATTTATTCCTCTTGTAAAAAAAAAGAAAAAACCCAAAAACTTCATTTTACAAGGTGAAATGGAGTCACAGAAGGCCTAATATCCAGATCCACAGAAATGCCTAGATGCTTAATTGCTACTGTAGAATCATAGCTATTTGTAATATACAGTGTATTAAGCTGTGCAACTACTGCATAAGTAAGCAGATTTTAAATTCTCACTCTGAGAGTGACAACAGCAAATAGGACGTGCAAGCAGGCAACAGCCTAATGGGCATTGAAGAAACATCACCTAGTCCTTAGAACCTGAAACTGTACCCAGGCACCTCCAGCACTTCACTGTAATAAATCACAGGAAGAATGAGTATGCATATTTCCTACCTGAGGAACAACTGAGGAGTCTGCAAACACTGTATGACTATGCAGTCAGACAACCTCTGAGCTGGTGTTTTAAAGATTCTAGTTCCATAATTAGGCCCCAAAGATTACCAAAGGTTTTCCTTAGACCTAGGCTTAAGGAATGCCTCAAGGTCACACAGGAAGGCTAGATCACAGGCTTTAAGCTGTGAAACATCCCAATGCTAATTTAGTAGGGAAAAAGAGACATATAGGAGACAACTGTTCTGCAAATTGGATGTCTCAGATACTGCATCTGGGTAGAATGCTCTCCTCGATAATGCAGATGCTGCATAGAAAGAAGCAACCAAGTGAAAGACAGTGACTGCGAAAATTTTAGTGATGATCTGTAGTATGCTCTTCCCCTGTGCATTTCTGGTGCCTGTAATTTTCTCTCACATGATCTGGTTGCCATCATTTGAGAGAACTGTCTCCCTTCCTGCTTCTGACATCTGGAATTATGTTGCTCTATTTCCCTGCCTCACTAACACTTCATCCATTTTCTGAATTTCTGCCATTGAATTTTGTCCCCTCTGCTTCTCTCTCTTTTTTTTTTTCTATCTTGTTCTTATTTTCTTTCATTCAGTACCTGCATAGCAACCACTAGTTGCAAAAGCATTATTGCATAGCATAGAGAAGGCATGGTTTTTTTCAGGTTTTTTGCTGGCTTCCACATGAACGTTTACGAAACTGCCTTTATTCATTTACCTGTACTTGAAAACACATGCTGAAAAATCAACATCTGTGGAAAAAAAAAAAAGCCTTGGAAAGTTTCTGTACTGTGATCACAATGCTTACATATACGCTTTCTCCCGCTATTAAATATGTACATAAGTATCCACATGTACATATGGACATTGAAAATTCAAAACTGTCATGATTAACTTTGTGTACTTTAACTTGCCTGATATATGCATCATTAAATCATATGTTGAAGACAGATGTCACATGTGTTTAAAAAAAGTCAACCAAAACCAAAACCAAACAAACAGACAAACAAAAAACACAAACAGGAATTTATAAGAAAAAAGTAACGTTATAACTAAAATAGTAAACAGAATACCCTTCCAGATGACTACCATTCACTAAAAAAAAAAAAAGAAAGAAAAAAAAGACTGTTTGTAGAATTCTTAATTTAGGTACAATTTCAGTGGTACCTGTTTTTAAAAGCTATTCTATCAATATTTCTCAATATGTGTTTAAACCTAAGTTTGAGCTGCCTTGTGTATTTCAGTAGTACATTAACCTTATTTTTAGTGCTGGGCTGCATTTGAGATTTGCATAGATATGCAAATACTCTCAAGATCAGATTCATTTTTTGAAGAAAATGGAAACAACATTACTGTGAGTCATACTTTCCCTCAAAATTCTTGAAAATGTAACCCAGACATTAAATATCACTGATACATTGCCTCTTAAGGTCTGATCCTACGAGATCCTTTCATTTGAAAAATGGAGAACATTGGGGTTTATACAGACTACACTACCTCATATCATGCTTGCTTATACATTGAACATTAAATTTTATTTTTGCAACACAGTACATAAGTCTTTGTGGTCCTTTTAAAACAAGATTTTTATGTTTTTAAAAGATAATTTCATCAGGAGAAATTCAAGTGCAACAATAGGTGTTGAACTATAGGGAAACAGAGGGCTGGATAGTACACGTGGGTAGTAAAAGAAAAAAAAAGTCAATAGTCAGTCACAAGTACATATTAAAGATAAAAGGATATATTTCAGGATACATAAGAATACAACAGAAAATTTGGGTGACCAGACTAGCTCATTTGTCTAGTTAATGAATGGCCCTAGACAGCGTTGCTTTCCATCAATACAACAAAACTGGGGGTCCTGGTGGACAGCAGGATGACTATGAGCCAGCACTGTGCTCTTGTGGCCAAGAAGGCCAATGGCATCCTGGGGTGTATTAGAAGGGGGGTAGTTAGCAGATCGAGAGAGGTCCTCCTTCCCCTCTACTCTGCCCTGGTGAGACCACATCTGGAATATTGTGTCCAGTTCTGGGCCCCTCAGTTCAAGAAGGACAGGGAACTGCTGGAGAGAGTCCAGCGTAGGGCAACTAAGATGATTAAGGGAGTGGAGCATCTCCCTTATGAGGAAAGGCTGAGGGAGCTGGGTCTCTTTAGTTTGGAGAAGAGGAGACTGAGGGGTGACCTTATTAGTGTTTATAAATATGTAAAGGGTGAGTGTCACGAGGATGGAGCCAGGCTCTTCTCGGTGGCAAACAATGATAGGACAAGGGGTAATGGGTTCAAGCTGGAACACAAGAGGTTCCGCTTAAATTTGAGAAGAAACTTCTTCTCAGTGAGGGTGACGGAACACTGGAACAGGCTGCTCAGGGAGGTTGTGGAGTCTCCTTCTCTGGAGACATTCAAAACTCGCCTGGACGCCTTCCTGTGTAGCCTCATCTAGGTGTCCTGCTTCGGCAGGGGGATTGGACTAGATGATCTTTCGAGGTCCCTTCCAATCCCTAACATTCTGTGATTCTGTGAAAACTGGTTATCAGATACAGTATAACAGCTTATTTCCTGCACTGTCCTTACTGGCTGACTGTTTGACAACTCAGAGACCTAGTAACAGACCAGCTAAATTGCTGACATGCAAGAAATTCCTTCTCTTTTAGCAAGTGAATTCATTTTAGTCCACAAAACCACCAGCTTGAAAAACATTTATCTGACACAAGACTGTGTCCTGAAAATTTACATGTACATTTCAGGTCATTATACCTAGTCTGTGCATCTTATGACTCAACATGAGACTAACAGTAGTTGTACAATAATTATTACTATTGTCTTGGCTATGCAAATACACTTTAGGTTCTAATTTTAACAGAAGAGATCATTCTGAGCTATTCTTTAAGGTATCTCTCTTTTCCATGTACACAAGGAAGCTGCAGCACTAATTTTACCTAACTTTTCTGTCATAAGCATATCCCACATGGCAGAAAGTATACAGGGTATTCAATATTCTCCAAACACTGAAGATAAACAAAATAAAGCACTCAAGTTTTCCCTGAGTTTGTCTTTGGATCATATTTGGTCCCTTACAAATATCATTATTATTTTTTAACTTCGGGGTACACTTCATATAAGTATAGATTGAGGAGGTAAATTAGCCAACACAGAAAAGTATAAAACCTTGATGTCTTTCTAGTCTTAACGAGTCAGGTTCCAGTCACCTCCTTTGGTGGGTGGCAGTTCTGATAACAGGACATTGAAACTCTTTTATCACAATAATGGAGAAAGCTCCAAATCACATATTGTTGAATTGTTGTATGAATATAGATAACTAGATCATATTTATACTATCTCATACTTAAATGGTAAATGTCAATATATGCCAGCCATCAACACAGAACTACCACAAATTACTCCTTACCTGTACAAAACAAACGAAGTATAGTAATCTTGGAAGCTACAAAATAGAAACTGTCTGCAAAATACTCAAACTTTAGTATCAAAATATAAAATGAAAAGCTAGTATTGTAAATGAAAAATCAGAAAGTTTCCCTCATTAGGCTTCACCTAATGCTTTCAGTTATCCTGCATATGTGAAATGGTTTTGTTGTCCAACAGCAGTCCAGCACAGGCAAAGGCAACTGCTGGGGGCAAAATCCAGTTTGTGACCAAGCAAAGTTGGTCTGACTTAGAATTTCTGGGTGTTTTGAGTTGTGGTATTCTACGGTCTTTTGACCCAAGCTAAAATTCAAAAGTAAGCTGCCAAAGTTGGGTAAAATTTCAAATAATCCAGCTCCTTCTGGATTGGTTCAGTTGGTTAGTATTGTGGGGCATTGTTTGTGGTTGTTGTTGTTTTCTTTATTTTGTTTTGGTTTTAATTAAAACAAAATAAAAACAAAACCAACCAAACAAAAAGAAACCCCAAACACAACAACAACAATGTAATTAAAGTATATATTCCAATTGTTATAGTGCCAAGAAATGTGTCTCATGAGCTAAAGACCCATCACGCTAGGTATTATACCTAGGCAGTCTCTGCTCCCAAGTATTTACCATTTATGTACCACACAAGCAACAACAGATGCAGACAGGCAACAGAGTTCAAAGATAAGTCAAGGCTGAGCAGCCCCATCAGCAGACATTTCAGTTTACCTATAGCCTAAAAACTATCAGATTTTTGGACACAACAGTGAGCAGGCTTCTAGTGTTATCATACTGAGATATGGCTTTGGAACTGTCGATTTGTGTTGGCTAGCCCATTTGCTATGCCAAGTAAGTGATGGTTAGGAAGTCCAAGCTTGTCAGAAAGTGACAAAATCCCAGCTTCCTTCAGAAAATTTATATAGGCAGTGTTTACCTGTGAATCTGAGAGAGCACAGATCGTGTAAGATGGCTTTCCAAGCTGAAAAGGCCAAGAGAAAGTTGTAAATTGAAAGGTCACTCCTGGCAGAACACAAGGATTGAGAGAAGGTCAGCCACCCCTAATTAAAATATCTTGTTACCTCCAAATTATTTGAGTTTTATGTTCTTCAATCAAATACTCAGAGCTTGTTTTGACTTTGTGCAAAAGACAAAAGACATGGAATATTTATGTGAGAAACAGTACGAATATGAACCATTATGTTAGCTTGGGTAAAAATGTATGAGACATGAATCCAGACAGAGATGCAGGCATAAAAACCGAGACTGAAAGAAAATGTCGTTCTAACCTGTAATAATAGTTTGGAACATTTAGCTAGTTTTTCTGAGGTTTGCTTCTTTCTCTGAATATCTGGAACTAGCTACCTGCTGGAGGTAAGACATTCATTTATATAGCCTTTTATTTTGATGTGGTTTATAGTGAAATATGACAAATCAACAGATAGTCATGAAAACCTTGGTCAGCTTGCACAAGGCCCTAGACTTGCACTAATATACGATCAGTGTCACTCCATGAAAGTCAATGGACCACATTTTTTCCCTTCATTACAGTAGTACAGCTCCATTAACTATAGAAATCATTAATCAAACAGCAACACTGAACTCTGTGATGTTGGGTAGGATATAAATTAAACAAGAATTTGGCCTCCTGGCCATTTTCTCCCCTGATTTGCTGATGGCAGGAAATCCCTTGTTTTATTTTGCCTCAAAGTTTTAGTCAAGCATGTTGATATTAATTACGGTGCACAATAAAGCTATATTCTGATATACAACTATGAGCACGAAGAAAAATTAACATATAAATAAATATTTAGAAGCTTGGCCATGATAGGCTGATTGATGTCTTGTAACACTTTGAACTTTCTCAACCCTTTTTCTCTTCCTTTTCCCAGTTTCTCATCTGTATAATGGAAAAAATAAGACATCCTTCTCTACTAAGAAGAATTAAACATAAATATTAATAATGTTAAAGCACTTCAAAGCCACTGATGTAGGTTCAGCTTATATCTTCATTCCAGCTAAATTAGTTATTTTTTTATTTGGGATCTTACGAAGTGAGGACAGAGGTAAAAATATTACATCCTCCTTCCCATTGTTAATAAATTATCTGGGAAAATTAAGGCCGCAAGCTTTAGAAACACTGAATAATTTAAAAGATTACAAACTGGAGCATATCTGACTATCTGTGTAAGGCAGACAGAGATGTCCATTCGCTAGCAGTAAGTATAATTTGAAAACATCAGGAAAAAAACCCGGTACTTATACTCACAAAAGCAAGCTGGATTTATTTTCATCAGTCAAGATGAGAACATTTCTCAGCTCCTTGATTAAGTAATAAAGTAAGTAAACTATTTGAAATGCCCAAATATTTATAAAACTTTGTGGGTACTAGACTGTCCAACCGTTAAATTACACGACAAGTCTGAAAGAACAGGATAAAACCTTAAATCTATTCCATCTTATTTTTCTCTTCAGAGCTCCAGGCTACATGTGAAGAAAAGTCTTTCTTTCTGTTTTTACTTCTTGTAAAGTTTTGAGAGCAAATAGGTCAGTTGCTCTTAATTAGATCATACCTGATTGTCCTCTTCCTGAGCCCTGTCTGGGAATGAACCCTTAAGACACCAGATTGTTTCTTAGCTGAGAGTGCCTCAGCTAAGGTGGGACTGCTAAAATACTCCTGCATCACCTAGAAACCCATGGTGCTGTCAGACTGGCATTTATAGAAAGCAATCTTTTAACCACAAGAGAAGTTATTGCTAAATGAGGGCCCTCAAATTCAAGCCATGAACAGCCGGTAAAAGATTGTCTTTTTAACTCCAGTCTTCACTTGGCAGAAAAAGTATTTACAATATGGCCATGAGGCAGCCACTTGTCCTTACAAAATGAGAAGTAGCCACCAATCAAGACGTCACTTTCTCTGGGTCAGTTGTTTGCCTAGACCTCTCTCAGTGGAAATCTAAGGAAGAGAGATGTCATTTTACTGATAATAAGACAATTAAATTAAACAGTATTCCCCGAAAATAGAACAGTTTCAGAACAAATATGAGGCCTTGTTACTTATTTTAAAAACGTTCCTTAAGCTCCAATGATTGTTTGCTGCTACCCTTATCTACAGTCATGCTGAATAAAGTTATAGCTAAATGGAAAGTTAGATGTATTCACGAGGTGTTAATGTCTACATCTTATTATTTGCAGTCTCTCAGAGAAAGCAAAAGTAACTACGAATAGCGCTATGCCAGAAACGGGTTTCTTGACCAACAACTCTCATCAAGAAATAATACAAACCAGTTTCATACTATGCTTGTAGCCTTAATCTGAATCCACGACATCTCCAGACTGATAGAATTTATAATATTGACAGTGCAGCACTTACTATGGCTGATAATTTCTCCATAATCCTAAGTACAGAAGCAATCCCTACACACTAAAATTATGCCAGTTATTCAGTCTTGTGTGGTGAAGTCCAAATTAGTTAAAGATAGCTACCTTTAGATTTTTATTTGTGCCAATTTTATTCCTTGTTTGGTGCTGACACAATTTAAAGACATTTAAAAATAATAAGAAGCAGCAACCTTGTGATGTGCTCAGTTATTATGTAGGACAGAAACACAGGCTCCTGGAAGTTACTAGGTACCTGTTTGTATCAATTACACTAGTGAATTGAAGTAAAGGTGTGTTAGCTACTGTATATTGCTGAAGCACTAGAAATTATTCAAGCAGATTTACTGAGGTTTAAGGACAGTGTAATAATAGTGTCTGTATATTTTATATGCAGCCGTTGTTACACCTCATTAAATGGGCTGGTAAATGATCCATTGCTATTTAATTAACATGCAATGAGTGTGATATTAAATCTAACATGTAAATTAAAACTCAATTTGAGTCACTTAATTCTAAAGTGTGATGAAAAACTTCTTTGGACCTGGATGGCTTGTGTCTGTTTCTTTTACTTGGCTCCCTTTTGCTGTTCAAATGATGTTGGGCAGATTCTAGAAAGACAAAAGGGGAAAGTTTTCTGGCAAGGAATTTCAGCACAGCAGATTAAAAACAGTCTCTCTCCTGACATTAAGTGATGGGCAGACATTTGGCCAAATGCCAAACATCCTAATATTTCAAAGTGTTCACACTCATTATTCAAGCTCATTTCAAATTCAGAAAGCACTGACAAGAGAAATATATGATCAAATGTGACAGAACTTTGGAAATATCCAAATGCATGTGTCCTGGTCATTACCTTTTGTTTTCCCAGGTGACCCAAAATTTGAGCAGGAAGTATTTAAATTAGACTTTAGATAAGGTTTAAAAGGAAACCAGTCATAAGGTCTTCCAATAAGAAATTCTTCCAAACTAACTGTTGAATCCACTACTCGTCATGACAACATATTTTTAAAAAAATAACGAAAGCTATCACAATTACATCATTGTAATCAATATAAACAAAGAGAAGTGACACAAATCATAAGGTTCACTCATGTATATTTATATTTATATACTTAAATATATTTGTATTTATATATTTATATGCTTATAATATATAAATATATAATTTATAATTATATAAATATATAATATATAATGTATATTTTTTTATATATTTATATATTAGTATATTTAACATACCAAAAATATGGGAATTAAGTAAGAGAATGGATTGGAAACTTTACTTTTTTTAACTTTAGTTGGATCTATGTTATTACTGTTGAATACACCCTAAAACAATAGTACATTAAATGTCCTAAACCACACTGATAGGAGATTAACTTGTGGAGAGATTGAGTGTGAGCTGAGAGCTCTTACAGCAATTTAATGCAGATTTCATCACACAATTAAGTCCTTTAGCCTGTTCTATAGATAGCTTAGCCTGTTCTGTACATACCTTTTCAGTTAATCTCAGATGTTTCTCCTGTGAAAAGCCAGATCTGCCACACACAGTGCCATAAGAAGCTAGCAATGGCCGAAATAGTAGAAGGTGAAGGTCCTAGCCTTGACCTTTTCTGGACAGTACTAACTAAATACAAATTTATTTTCCAGAATTCAGTTGCTGACACTATGGGTTCTACTTCCTATTCTCAAGTGATAAGAAGTTTTCAGTCAGAAAAACATGCAACTTGACTTCACTCAGCTTTAATAAGTTCTACTGTTTTCACAGGTAACATTTTGGCAAAAACTCAGAATATAATGTCTTATTCTGAGTTTAATTTGGATCCAAATACCTATGCCTTATGTAGAGTGTATGACAGCAGCAAGGAAAAAGCTTTGATGGAGTTCTCTGATATAACCTGCAAAAGTCATAGTAGAGCTAATCAGAAGTCTTCTATCATTGCACTCTGATCATACTGTAGAACGATAGTTATAAAAAAGGGAATCTGAAGGCTTTTTTTTTTTTTCTATAATAGATCATCAGATTTTCTAAAAATCATCTATTAGCAAGCAAACTTGCCAGGCAAACCTGACACATTTTCTTTAGAAAGAAACAACTGCCTTCCAGACTTAAAATATAACTATTAAGTTCTATTCACCAGAGCCAAAGAATGCTATTTTATAACCCATTGACTCTGAACTTGTTTCTCAAGCAGAAAAAAGTCTTCAAAAATATTTGTTTAAGCTGTTAAATGGAAGCAGTGGTTACTCTTACAATGCATTTTTTTTCTCTCATCTTCACTTTGGCATCTGACCTTAGTCAACTTCATTATCTAAATAATTTGTAATTGTACTACAGTTTGTTGGCATATCAGTTCCTAGATAGATTTCTTTGTGAGCTTTCTTTCCAATGAGAGAAGGAATTTTCTGAGAATCATTAAGTTCTTCTCAGGGCTCAGCTGCCACACACTAGAGAAAATATTGAATTTATCGTTTGCTCCGATAGACAGATAACCTCTGAACAAAATCCCACACAATTATCTATTTATGGAGTGTGGTAGCTGATCTGTCTGCTTCCCTGGATTTCATGGTAAAAAAAAAAAGACACTAAATTTTTGGTGGAATAAATATTTTAGAACAATTAATGGTAGTATTTTCTATAAACAATAAAGCTTTTTCTAATATTTGAAAGACAGGAATTATTACCATCATTTTACAGAAGAGGAAGTTGAGCCACAGAGAGTTTTATGATGAAAGTCGAACAGCAAATAAGACATAAAAAATGTTTTAATCTGCATATATGTCAAGCTCCTGCTGCAAACATTGGCCTGTACTGCTTAACCCCTTAGACACTTTGCAAGTTTCCTACGAGATGACATGAAACAACATAACTGACTTGGCACCAGAAGTAGTATCCATCTCATGTCAACAGTGGTGAGTGCAGACAATGCACTCAGGGTCCAGTGTGGCCAGACATGAAGCAGACCCAGCTGGGAAGCCGTGCTGGTTGCAGCAAGGGATCAGATGCCTGTGCCTCTGCACCTCCATGGTAGGACAAGCTCTGATTGACCCTAGCTGGAGAGCCATCTTTCATTTCTGCATCAGTAATATTCAGCAAAATGCAGTAATATTCCTGTTTACATTTGCCCCTGACAGTAACAGGACAACATATTGTTTACTTTATTATTAACAACACTGATCTAAAATAGAGATTAAAATCTTTATCTAGTTCTATTGCTGACATAAGTTTACACAGTTTTGCTTTGTTCACCTCTCCTCCAGATTATTCGCAGCATTGTATTTCTGGCTCCATTTCCATTCAACAATTCCATGTCTTTCTTGATTACATACTATAATATTCTCCCATGTTTCATCATTGCTCTACATAAAATTTGCTTAATGTGAGAATGATTCAAAAACAAAGCAAAAACTATTCAAGAAAAAGTAAAATAAAGAAAAACCTAAATAAATCCATAAAACATTCCTTTCCTAGAAGTATATTCTGGGACCTTGTTCCTACATTGTGTCAAGAGACCCTAATCTTGGGAGACAGCAACTGTTTACAACTTCTTTGAGCTTCACTAGGATTTTCTGTCAGAACATAATGTTTGACAATTTATTGAATTAAGTCTTTACACTTCCACCACCTCAAATCTTGTACGGATCAAGAAAACTTCCTGTTACATGAAGAAACCATTCTAACTCATTCTAGCTGCTTAATCCAATTATCCTCCTGAATAATAGAAATTGAAGAGACTGAATAATAGAAATTGGAGAGATTCACAAACTACCCTTGTACACTTCACTAGAAAGAAAGGAGGAGTTAAATAAATAAATCAATCAATCTGTTCAGTTCCTTGTGCACAAAGGGTAATTAGCCCAACTGTAATAATTTCACACCTTCTAGAATTCTGTAAGTTTTACCCAATTAATATGCCACCTGCTGCAATGGCCTGAAATATGAAATTTAATTCTTGATGCATCATTGCGTGTAAAAAGTAACAAGCAGCAGTTCAAGAACAAGGAGAGGGCAGTAGTGTGCCCCAGCAGTTTTTTTCAGAGCTGTTACAGTTACCCAAGTTACTGTTACAGCCATCACTCATTAGCTGACCTATGCCTGCTGTCAGGATCCAAAGGATCAGGAGTATCAAATATTCATAGAATGATAGAATCATTTTGGTTGGAAGAGACCTTTAAGATCACCGAGTCCAGCCGTATTCAGACATCTCAAGCTGTAAATAAAAAACAGGATATATAAACTCAGAGTTTTAAGTACTTGTCTGCCTGGCAAATGCACTCCTTTTAATAATGGCAAAATCCAGAAAACAGCATATGAAAGACACCAGTGTTGTAGGAGACAGATTCAGCCTACATTTAAGCTTCTGTTATGTTCCCTTTCCGCTTCCTGGTCCCACTCGATACCTGCCCACCCTAGAGCTGCATTTATTCCAGCATATACAAGTACTGACAACCTTCCAGGGGCCATTAGGCTGGCTGGTGTTTATCGGCATGTTTTACCCGTACTCCTCGCATGTCCCAAGTGTGTTCACTATGTAGATGGGCAAAGACAATCCCATTTGCTGTTTTACATCAGTGTTTTTCAGGTGGGAGTGTCAAGATTTCGGAAAAAAGTCCGACAAGAAATATTTCCAAACCATATGCTCTGTGTGTCTCCTTCATTATTGTTATTTGCAATAGCATTGATAACTCATTCAAGCCCATCTATTAATATTTTCATTTCAGTGTTGTATACAATTTTCAGTGTAATATGTAATATTTTCATTTAGTGTTTCTAAAGTAATGAACCAGCAGGGCCTATTTGTTTTCAATGAATGAGTAATTCTCCTTCTGTCGTTAAGCATAAAGAAGTATCTGCTCTCCCAGGGAAAAAAAATCCACAACTTCTACTCTCCTTATCCCTCCTAAACTTCTCTCTCCCTTCTCTTCCTCCTTATCTTCACACAGAGCCCTAAATACTCATGTCAGCTACCACTAAAGTCTTTTGCAATGCACAGAACAAAATCACAATTTCCTCTTGACTTTCATCTTTAAGTAAAAAGGAGAATGAAAAAAATATAGTGCAGCAGTCGGAACAAGTGATTGAGATGCAGCTTGTAAAGTTGATGACAGATCATTTTCCAGAATGCAAATTAATTATTTAAATAGAAGTGTCTAATTGTTTCATTGCCCTTCACTATCAGCAGCCATTAACTGCTTCTCAGAGTTAGCACAAAGTGGTCAAATCAAACTAGGAACATTTTGTTATATATAACACTCACCTTGCACAGAATAAATGATGACACCCAGTACAAGACAGTGTAAATTCAAATTACTCCACACTTCAAATTAAACCACGTAATTATACCCTGGAAACTTCAGTTTGTTTTACCTTTCTGTCTTTCACTGCATTCACTTTACTATTTCTGTTCTTCTATAAAAAATCTCCCAATGTTTGAGCTATTTTACTGGTTCATTTTGGTTTTCTTCCCTTCCTCCCTGGAACTTTCAACTCAGGGCTTCAAATCTTTGGCACTGTATAGGATGTAATCTATTAGGAAAAAAAAACAACAAACAACAACAACAAAACCAACCAACCAAACAAAAACCTGACAACAACAAAAAACTAACCAAACAAAAAAAACCCCACCACGACATACGGACATTTTCTTATGTTTGAACCCCCTTGTGCTGTCCTTAAACTAGAATTACTATAGCACTCCAAAAATATAAGGGAGAACTAAGGACCTGAAATTAAGAAAAGCCTTGCAGGCAGCTACCCTAATAAATTCAACTTTTGGCTATTTTGTATACAGACGAATTTTAAGGGCAGACAGCAGGCACAATCATATTTTACTTTTTTTTTTTTTTTTAGTGTATTAGTTATTACTAAGACCATGGGCCATAAGAGTAACTCACATATTTATTTAATTGGGAAAAAATAACAGAAGGTGAGACACTGACTCTTACACAGAAAATAAATTTATGAAGCTCTTATTTCAGGAGATACATTTTCCACTAAACAAGCAATTTCAAGGCACTTATGAAAGTACAATTCCATAAATTAATGGAAACACACTAACAAAAAACTGGATAAATTAATACAGTGTCCTGAGACATACAGGGAAATTAAAGATTATAGATCCATCCCAAGTATGAAACATAACAGCAACTTTCAAAGGTAGTTATAAATGGAATGGGACATATGTTTTGACTGATGACATAACCATAAAGTGAATGTTGCACGTCTGTTACTGATACCAAAAGCAATAGATTGGAAGATATCACATACAAGAAATAGATTTCTGAGGAGTACTTATTTTGCTATTTTAATAAATACATACCGATAACCAATCTTTGCCCCGCCTCTCAGAAAAGCTTGAAAAAAGGCTTAACATTTTTTTCATGCTGATACATGAAATGAAACATTTAACTGTTAGCTGTTACATTCCAAATTGTTTGTTCATACTATCGCATATGGAATTGTATATCTTAACTGATGTTAACAGATGCTGATGACCATTTTGGACATGTAAGTCTCTCTGCTCGGCTGAGCTTCCATATTTTGTGTGTGTAGTCCAAGTATCAACAAAAAAATAAATTAACTTTATTGTTGAGTTGTTCTACCTTTATCAAACAGCAATATGGCTGGCATTGAGAAAACCTGTCATACTGATGCCTTGTAAGAGTTTGGGATTAATCGCTCCTCTCTGTGCACTACTATCTCTGTCTACAAAAGGGAGGCATGGCTTCCTGTTTGGAAGGTAGTTTAAAAGCTATGGATGAGAAACTGTGCAGAAGTTCAATAAGAATTAAAAGTAACCTTCAGAATTTCCACTGACTCATGGTTTTAGTTAATCCACAGAATGATAATATGTACATATGAGATACATGAGGACAGCATGTTTACATCCTGCTTTTTCCAAGTCAATATAAAATAATCAAAATCATATCAAAGTTGTATTACTTAAAGGACTCTCCAATTAGTTGCTCTGGTGAAGAACAGTCAGTTCTGGAAATAAGTGGGGGAATTATTTATTAAAATATTTGCCTTTTCAGAGTTTTATCCAGCTTAAATTGAACAGTTTGATGTAACTGAAAATCACAGCTACTGCTGCAGAAAAATAGGGTATTATGGTCCATAGAAATGCTTCAAAACAACCATACTATCGGTTTCATAAGACTAACTGTATGATGGAACCTGACTTGTCCTCTCAGTGTAATTAGATAGCTGCCTCTGCTCACACTGTACCTACTTACTGGAAAAAAGGATCCTTTATCTGAGATGGGCAATAGAGAGGAATTTCACTGGAATTTCACTGATATTTTTTGTTTGCTTGTATTTTTGTTAAATTAGAAATTTCAGCTAGCTGCCTGAAGCCCAGAGAGATTTTCAGCAGTGCCTACCGAGATGTGTTTATAAATGCCTGAATTTTTAAGGCCAGCATTATAATTAAAGAAGAGCAGTAATTAAAATTAGCATCATCAGTTTTGTTCTAAAGTTTACCCTAATCTCTGTGATCCCATTTTGTTTAGCCAAAGGGAGATGGCCATTGTTCGATAGGGGACTTTTCAACCGGCGTTCATTAGTTAATGAGGAGAAATATATATATGTATATATATATAGATATATTTAAACCTGTATTAATGCACACATAAGAATACAAAACACTCAGTTTAAAACACTAGTCAGGAGTGCTTGAGTTCATAACTTTCCCATTGTTTCAGCTGGCTTCTCATGAACATTGTAAGGCTTTTTAGAGCTCCCAGACCAATGGCACCTCAGTAATTCCAGCTTCTGTATTGATTCTGGTCTGTGTTCCCTGCTCAGGAGCTGAGCTGTCTCCTTAACACTCTAGTGAGCATAAGAAAAAAAAATTAAGGGCTTTGTGTAGTACAGAAGAGCAAGATAAACATCTTCCATCTGAAAGCAGAAAAAGGCAAATTGCCTAGATAAAAAAGTAAGTATCACAAATTATTATTTCCAGATACATAGATACTTCCCATAAAATACTGTTAAGAATAATAATTCAGTAGCAAACATTAAGAATGTGGTGGAAAAGAAGACTCTGTTTTGCTCTCACCGTAAGACTTGGATTCAGAGATCAGAATCATGGCAGCACCTTGTGATATCTTTCCTGCCGGCACAGGGAAACCACGAATCTACTCATAATATGAGTATTTGTGGCATCATGAACTGCCACAATAGAAGGGTACCCTGAACCTGAATCCTGGCAAGAAAACAACAGAAGAAATAAAACCTGCTACTGGAGCTACAGAAAGGACTACAAGGAGGAGTTTTTTTAGTACAGTAGCATTTAAAAGTACCTACTGAGCTAAGCTCTACAGCACCGCACATATACAGCCACACATCAAGCCCATCCAGTCTTTGTAATTAAGACAGATAAAAAGTGTGAAGACATGTTATTACAATGTTTATTTTTCAGGTGGGAGCATGACCTGCCCAGTGAAATCTGGGACTCAAGAAAGAGCTGAATTGGCATCTGTGGAGGCTTGAGTAACTGCCTCAGTTCCAGCTTCATTTACACCCTCTAAAAGTAGGACACATTTATCAGTATATGCCATACTCTCACATACAGCTGGGAAGAACTTTGCTGGTATAGAGTAGAAAACAATTCTGTAATCAATCAACACCTTTCACTTTAGTTAGCACAGTAAATACATTGTCTCAGTCATAAACCAGTATTGGCCAGACTTTTTGAATTCCTAAATGGTTTGGAGTGCTTAGCTTCTTTATTAATGATGCTGTGATATCATCAGGAAGCTGCTTTGAGCCGTGCCTCAAGACCAATAGACATGGGATTTACAGCTATGAGTCAGTGAACACTCTTCAGCCTCAATGACTCAAAACACAAAAAAGGGAAGTTCAGTGAGTTAGGTGTCCTTGACCTTATCTAATGCTAGGGAATCTGGTATTCGTCTTAAGGGAAAAACTGGGAAGGTGGAAGTACTGTGGCTTCAGTGTGGAGCTGAAGGATGGAGCCCAGCTCCAAAAGCCGGGATGAGTACTGTATTATTCAGCCAGGCACTATTTTGGCCCTGGAAAATGTAGATCAGCACACTGCAGCTAGCAACCTCAGGATAGATCCAGTCTATGAGAGGCCATCACCAAGCTCAAATCAGACAATAGTTGTTCAGGTAACATGCAATAACAGTTGACTCTCTCCTTCTGTGCTTCTTCCTGTCATAGCCTGACTTATTACAGAGTGAGCTGTCACTCTAAATTTTTGAGATGAAAAGGTGAAACTGAATAATGCTGCCTTCTCCTCCACCTGTGAGCAGCCCAGTGCTTCTGTCTGCTGCTGCTGACACATCAACAATGCCCAGGAGAAAGGGTGCAAGTTCTGAAACTGTGATTCAATCCCTCTAGTTTCTAAGGACTAACATAAGACAGAGATTCCTCTTACTCTTTTTTTTCTTCCTTTTCCTTTTCCTTTTCTTTTTCTTTTTCTTTTTCTTTTTCTTTTTCTTTTTCTTTTTCTTTTTCTTTTTCTTTTTCTTTTTTTCTCTTTTTCTTTTTCTTTTTCTTTTTCTTTTTCTTTTTCTTTTTCTTTTCATTTTCATTTTCTTTTTCTTTTTCTTTTTCTTTTTCTTTTTCTTTTTTTCTCTTTTTCTTTTTCTTTTTCTTTTTCTTTTTCTTTTTCTTTTTCTTTTTATTTTCATTTTCTTTTTTTTTTTTCTTTTTCTTTTTTTTTTTTTTTTTTTTTTTTTTTTTTTTTTTTTTTTCTTTTTTCTCTTCCTTTTCCTTTTTTTTTTTCTTTTCACCTACAGACAACAGTGGCTGACAAAGTTATGCGTTTGTCATTATTTCAAAGGAGATAACATCAGACTATGTATAAATATGTAATAATTTTTTAGTACTAAAGAAGAGAGAGCTGAAAAATCCCTCAGTTTGGTTTTTTTTTCGGTTGGTTGGTTGGGGTTTTTTGTTGTGGGTTATTTTTGTTTGTTTGTTTGTTTGTTTGTATGTTTGTTTTCCAGTAAATGTGAGAAATACAATCTGGAGAGCTGAAGGAGAAGGGAGGTCACTTTAGAGATTCCTATTGTTAAATAAGACGAGTAACCTAATTTCCTGAGAGAGTGTCCCTGTTGGAAATAAGATATCTCTGTGAGTTAATGAAGAGAACTGCTATGTGAGTCAGGTCTCATACACTTTACCAAAGCATGCTAGTTCTGTTAAAATACTTTTAAGTTTTAATGCTGCAACAGTGTTTAACTATGGGGACAGTGCGTATCCTCTGAAGGCATAGCCACAAATTACTGTGACATAAGCAACGCTAGATTCTCTACAGATAGCTCACACCCTCAGGCCATCAGCTTACTCATGTTGAGACAGGTCGTCAGAGATCAACGAAATGTCTCCTCACACAGTGAGTAGCTGTCAAATCTGAGGTTTCTTATATCACAGGAGTTCATTAAATTGGGGACCACTGTTTTTCTTGTGTGGGGTAGATACAGTGAGAGACCAGTGTCTGGTGTGTCTTATGCTACACTCTAGTTAACATACACTGGAGTTAAGAAAATCAGCAGAGCTAAGCACTGATTAAAGCAAAGTAGAAAGGAACCATGGCCATATTCAACGGGATTCTTCTATAATGTGGAATAATTTGAATTCATGAATGATGCTGATTTCTCCCTGTGGAAAGGATATGTGGAAAAGGCTCCCTCAAGACAATCAGCAGAGCTTGGTACCAGTTGTAAAGTAAGGTATGTACACGAGTCTGGGGACTGATACTTCTATTTGTTAGGTTACTGCGTGGCCTTCCCTTTGGTAAGAGACCATTTCAACCAGTTAACATAGTTGAATAGCTCCTCCCCAAACACACCTGTAAGTTATTGATAAATTTGACTGCACAATGAAGAGGGAGTAAAAACAACAACAAAAAAAAGGTGGAGAAAGGCTGGAGCTAGCACCCCATCAGCCTCACAGGTAGATCAGCAAAATGACTGGGTTTGGGAATGTTGGCAAACTATGCTGGCTGTGGTAATCACACCTCCTGCTGACTTTATTCAGTTTTCCCAAGCTGATGTTTTATTGTATTTCCTCAATAACGTTCTGTTTACTTTTAAACCTTTTAACTCATAGCTTATGAGTGGAGAAACATTGCTCACCAAGAACACCTGCAATAAATAATCTGATTGCTCTGGGTTCTGCAAGGCCTTGAGCCAATATAAATTTTCCATTATACACTCTTAGAAATTAAAATCTGCTCTTTTTATGGTCATATGGTGCCTGTAAGAAATTTTACATATGTAAAATAGCATTAAATAGTGCAGAAAACAGCACACTTGAATGCATAAAATTAAGCGTTGATGATCGGTGGTCACATTTGGTTAGGAGAAATTTTTCTTTCATAATAATATTTCACATTTTTCTTTCATCTCTGACCTTTCTTCAAGCTTCTCAGTCTCTTTCAAGGTGTCATTAATAAAAGTGGAAGTCATCCAAGTTAGATATTTTTGATGCTCTTTCTGGAAAGTAGCCTAAGGAGCAAGTTAACATTTTGCTGCAGAAGAGACTTCACAACAGAGCTCCCACTGCCGGAGACTGAAGTGGCCCAGCCACAACAAACAAGTAGTGCTTTTCAGCAGCAAACATGTACTGTCAAACTCTACCTATACAAAGCAAATAAGAGATGTTTTGATTCTACGCACAACTCAACCATGTGGACTCAACTACTTTGTGCCTGTATGAGCTGTTAAGGGCTGTGGAGACTTCTCCTTATCTGTAGCAGAATAGCTGTGTCATTGTAAATTGAAAAAAAACTGATTAAGGAGACAAGAGTGAATAGTGAGATCCACTTGGGAAATGAATACAAAGAAATTTACCTTGGAAAATATTTATATAGTAGCAGCTGCACATCTGAGTAACTACAGACTGTGGAAGGTTCTGCCATTGAATCCTTTCAGTTTCCCATCTGATTAGGCCTTCTTTAACTACATTCTGTCTTTTTCAGTCCATTGCCACCTTATATGACTCAGTTCCATCGCAGAAAATATGGCTGTTTTCCAGCTAATTGCAACAGGCTAAGTCACCAGTTGTTTGCAATAGAGTCCCTGCAAACTTAGAGCCAAGATGTCCAAACACTTTGAAACAGTGATTATCTGGTCAGTAACAAATACAATGTGCTGAACAATACCTGCACCACTGTGTTGAAATTAGAATTTGTTTCCTCATGGAGGGAGTACTGGTCTATAAGCAGGCATTCATATCTATTCTTTATAAAAAGTTTCACTAGATTTTCTTCCCTATAAGCAGTTCCCCAGAGATATACTTTGCTATGCTTTGCTTTGCAACAACTTGAAGTACATCAAAATAGAGGCAATTGGAAATTATTTGATGGGACATGCTTTTCTTCCATAGGAAAATGCTGATTCATTGAAACTGAAACATATTACAAGCAGAAAAAATGGTTTCTATTTAACCAGAAAGGGACTTCAGATATGACATGGAATGGTGCCCTGAGTGACTGACTGACTGGGAGAACAGC
This sequence comes from Pampusana beccarii, assembly GCA_013399365.1. Lineage (NCBI taxonomy): Eukaryota > Metazoa > Chordata > Aves > Columbiformes > Columbidae > Pampusana > Pampusana beccarii. The sequence goes on from VWYH01007502.1 coordinate 194,893, forward strand.
CTGCCTTGAGGCCAGCTCTCTCACCTGACCACAAGTGTTTGTATGACCTGATTTGCACTAGAGACTAATAATTAGTTACCAAGCATCTGGGAGGACAGTCTTAAGCACTTTGAGTGAATGACATTTTGGCCTCGTGAATGCTTAGTCTCTTTATGAAGTAAAACTATTTCCACAGCATAACTTTCTTCAGCCTAGTTTAAAAATACCACTGCTGAAAATCCAGACTAAATCCCTTCCTTGGAGCTTGCAGAACAGGAATTTGAATTTTGATTTTTCTCTGGAGCATCTTGGGTAATGTTGTATTCATTAATCTTAATCCTTTGCTCCTTTGTTATTCTGGACTCCCCATTTTATTTTGTTTTGAGCAGGCTGGGTTTTCAGAAGATACTGTTTTGATTTAAGCCTTAAGCAGAAGAAATTTAAAAGTCCATCACTCTTCTTCTGAGTAGAATTAAAAAAAAAAAAAAACCAAACCAAACCAAAACAAAACAAAACAAAAACCAACCCTTTCTTTATGTGAAAATAAGCTCTTGTAGTGATTGTTCTTAATTTTGTATTTGAGATGCTTCTACCTGTTTTGCACTTTTGATATCTATGACACGTTTTTAGATCTCTTGTTTTTGTAACAGGAAGCATGACCAACTATAACACCCTTCATGACCACTAGTGATAGACACCAAGATGAAACTCCTGTGATGGCACTAAATTTACCATGTCTAACTCAGGCACATTTGAGCTTGCTAAAAGTTAGGAGATTCTGAGAAATGTATGTAGCTTGGCCACAGAATCACAGAATGTTAGTGATTGGAAAGGACCTCAAAAGATCATCTAGTCCAATCCCCCTGCCGGAGCAGGAACACCTTGATGAGGTTACACAGGAAGGCATCCAGGCGGGTTTTGAATGTCTCCAGAGAAGGAGACTCCACAACCTCCCTGGGCAGCCTGTTCCATTGTTCTGTTACCCCCACTGTGAAGAAGTTTCTTCTCATATTTAAGTGGAGCCTCCTGTGTTCCAGTTTGTACCCATTGCCCCTTGTCCTACCATTGGCTGTTACCGAGAAGAGCTCGATCCTCATGACACTCACCCTTTACATATTTATAAACATTAGTGAGGTCACCCCTCAGTCTCCTCTTCTCCAAGCTAAAGAGACTCTGCTCCCTCAGCCTTTCCTCATAAGGGAGATGCTACACTCCCTTAATCATCTTTGTTGCTCTGCGCTGGACTCTCCAGCAGTTCCTTGTCCTTCTTGATCTGAGGGGCCCAGAACCAGACACAATATTCCAGATGTGGTCTCACCAGGGCAGAGTAGAGGGGAAGGAGAACCTCTCTTGACCTACTAAGCACCCCCCTTCTGATACACCCGAGGATGCCACTGGCCTTCTTGGCCACAGGGGCACAGTGCTGGCTCATGGTCATCCTGCTGTCCACCAGGACCCCCAGGTCCCTTTCCCCTGTCAGCCACTCCTCCCAGTTTGGTGTCATCAGCAAACTTACTGACAAGTGCACTCTATTCCCTCATCCAAGTCATTGATGAATATATTTAACAGTACTGGTCCCAGTACTGACCCTTGAGGAACTCCACTAGATACAGGCCTCCAACTGGACTCTGCCCCATTGACCACAACTCTCTGGCTTCTTCCCTTCAGCCAGTTCACAGTCCACCTCACTACCAAGTCATCCAGACCACACTTTCTCAGTTTAGCTGCAAGGATGCTGTGGGAGATGGTGTCAAATATTTTACTGAAATCAAGGTAGACAACATCCACTGCTTTGCCACCATCTATTCACTTGGTTATGACCTCATAAAAGGCCATGAGGTTGGTCAAGCACGACTTCCCCTTGGTGAAGCCATGTTGACTGCCCCTAATGACCCTCTTATCCTTGACATGCCTTGAGATAGCACCAAGGATAAGTTGTTACATTACCTTTCCAGGGATGGTGGTAAGCACCAACCCTACCATTTTCAGGTCAGAATATAGTTTTGTTTCCTAAATTAATTTTTATTTAAACACCATTAAACCATTAATCAGCAGATTTAAAAGGCTCTTTAGGAAAAAAAAAATGCTTTGGGGGAGTTTAGGGTGGGGTTTTGTATACTCTGTAGAAGATAATACCTTATCTGACCTATTAATATATGCGTTTCATACTTCACAGATGCACGCAAATACTACATTAAGTCCCTAATCTGGTACACCAAAGAGTTGAAATTTAAAGGAAAAACCTAATGCATTAAGATTGTTTGAGGAGATTTTTTTGGGTCAAATCTTGTGACATTTTTTCCATCTTCTCACTGTCCCCTTTAGAAAGATTAAGACAGACTAGTAATTATGGTTCTAGAGTGTTTTCATGGATGGACTTTTTACATAGTTTCGAATTAGCAGCAATTCGAAGTTTATTGGATTAGATCACAAGTTTTTATATATGATTTCTGATAACAATCAACAGCTGATTAATATAGTTATTTAAAGCAATTCAAGCGGATTTGTTATAATCAAAACAGTGACTTGTTTATAGATTCAAGAATGACAAGGGTCACACTATACTTACAAAGAGATAAATCATATCACATAGCCATAGACACACACGCAGATATAAAGATAAAAACACGCACATACAAATCTATAATACACACACCCACTCACACACATTAGACCATGGATTCTTAAATGTGGACACAGGCATGTGCATTAATGCATGAATACTTGAATATATGTGGAGCTATACCTATGGCAGGAGCTCTGAGAGTGCTGAGGGGTGCCTTGGTGCTCTGACTCACTACACTTGCATAATGGGAGTTGTTCTCCCTGACATGCCTCTCTTGACCAGGTACCCAGGTGGCCCAGGGTGGGAGCTGTAACCACCACAACTGTTGAATTCACATATAAAAGGAGAGGATATTGAATTTAGCATAGTGGTTGTCAGGGCCACAGCCATCTAGGAGGATTATATAACTGAAGAAACTCTATGCTAGTTCTGGCCTTTTGTTTGAAAATCTCTGATTCGATGGTTTTACTCAGTTTTGAATCCCCATCAGCATGAAAGACATCTCAAGCTTTCTAATAATGAATCCAAGGAAATGGAGAAAGTATGAATGTGGCACGTTTTTCAAGAAATGAGCAAAATAAATGAACTTTTCCTTCACCCACACTGTAAGTTCAGCTAAATTTAATCAGGGCTACTGACATAGTAATTTGCATTGATACCCATGATGTGTTCCTGCTCTTTATAAAGCATTTCGTTTTGAAATTGCCATGACCTATATAAGCACATCATGTTGTCCCTGTGGCTAGCACTTGGTTGAAGTAATAGATTGAAGTAATAGATTCACTGTGAAATTCCTGTAATTACTATTTTACTCTTATCTGGCTGAATACAGAAGCACTTTCAGGGCCGTTTTTTAAGTATGTCATTGACTGTATTAGTTTTGATGATATCTCAAGACTGCTTATCTATTATGACTTATAAAATGTCAATTTAAACTAACCCTCGTTTATTCCATGTTATGTATCTTCAACATCCAGCTGACTCTTATGGGTGGAAACAGTAGTTAAAGCAGAGACACTTGCAGAAGATAAAGGATCTGGGACAATACTGCTTGTTCTGAATGCTTGGTCTGCAGGAGAAACTCTGATCTTCCATATGGATTAGCAAAGGAACATGATTTAGAAGGGGGTCTACCCCTTGGAGCACAAGTCTTATGAGGAACGGCTGAAGGAACTGAGGCTGTTTAGCCTGGAGAAAAAGAGGCTGAGGGGAGACCTTACTGCTGCCTACAACTACCTGAAAGGAGGTTGTAGCATGGAGGGTGTTGGTCTCTTCTCCCAAGTAGCAAATGATTGGATGAAAGGAAATGGCCAGTGGAGTTGCATCAGGGGAGGTTTAGATTGGATATTAGGAAAAAATTCTTCATGGAAAGGGTTGTGAAGCTTCGTAACAGGCTGCCCAGGGAAGTGGTGGAGTCACCATTCCTGGAGATACTTAAAAGGCATTTACACTGGATTCTTAGGGACATGGTTTAGTGCTGGAGTTAGGTTATGGTTGCACTTGATGATCCTGAGAGTCTCTTTCAACCAAAATTATTCTGTGATTCTATGATTCTATTCTACCAGGAAAGGGGATCAAGAAGTCAGAACAAAAAGCCCTTACATTTGCCACTAGTTAGACAGAGTTACAATTTCCTCAGCAGAGATGTTTTGTCTCCAAAATAGCACAGAAACTATTGCAAATACAAGTGAGTGCTGGGGAAAGTACCTACTGTCTGTAATTGAATGCAACATTATCTGTGGTATGAACATTTGGCAAGTCCAGGCTATTCGCAATTTACCGGAGTGCCTCCCAGACAATGTGGTTTTTGGTGGTATTCCATGCTACAGATCTTACCTCAGTATATTGGAACCTATCCTGAATTTTTTTTCTTAGGTGAATTTTTTTTTTTTTCAGTTTAACTGAATGCACAATTGTGCATTGATCTGACATAGCAGTTAGTAGCAAAAAGTAAACAAATCAAAATATATCTTGAACAGTATAATGGAACAAGGCATCTTTCACATTAGAAAAGATAAAGATGTCAAAGTGTAAGGTCAGTGCAACTGTTACGTATGAAACACGGGGAACATTTGAGCCTTTCGCCTTCATACTGTTAGTAGAAGTCTAACATAAATTACATCTGAACTGACAGTTTCCATACAGTTTGATGTCACAGAATCAGAGAAAGGTTGATGCTGGAAAGCACCTTTGGAGGTCATCTGGCCCAACAGCCCCCACTCAAGCAGTGTCACCTAGACCAGGTTGCCCAGGACCACATCCAGACAGCTTTTGAATATCTCCAAGGATGGAGACTCCACAACCTCTCTGGGCAACCTGTGCCAGTGCTCAGTCACCCTCATAGTAAAAAACTGTTTTCTGGTCTTCAGAGGGAACCTCCAGTATCTCAGTTTGTGCCCATTGCCTATTGTCCTGTCACTGGGCAGCACTGAAAATAGCATGAGTCTCGCTTCTTTACACACTCCCTTCATGCATTTGTACAAATTTGTAAGATCCCCACCCTGAGCTTTCTCTTCTCCAGGCTGAACAGTCCCAGCTATCTCAGTATTTCCTCACAGGAGACATGCTCCAGAACCTTCATGCCCTCAGTGGCCATCTGCTGGACTCTCTGCAGTAGCTCCATATTTTGAGTTTTCTTCCCACACAATATTTTTGATATTTCTGTAACATCAAATTTGAACTCTGATCCCTGAAAAAGAACGGATAAAATAACTGCATATGTAAAAACAATCTGATAAAAGCAGTAACGATAATTAAAATAGTTACTATATTCATAGCCCTACTTAGCAAAACACAAACCGCCTGCTGCAAATTGTCAAACCCAGTGTACCCAAGAGTAAGAAAAAAATCACACTGAAAATCTATCACATATTTCTCTCTCACATATCTTCTCTACTCCTCCCTCAGTATGTAGCATAATTCAATCCAGTTGCTTTTGACAGCAACCTTTAACGTGGTGATTCTTTGGAGAAATTAACTTTGAAAAAATAATTTTATTCTCCACATATCTTGGCTTCAAGCATTTGTCATCATTTAGTAAAGTAGTTGAAATGTTACCAGAGGATGGGGACCATGAGAAGCTGAATGAATGCTAAATTTGCTCTCAGTCTGTTTATCCCATCATATACAGAACTGAAGATCTTTTTTCGTCTCCATAGCTATATTCAACATTTATCCATTAATATAGGAACAACTCAGTTAGTGGCTCTGTAGGGATCAGAACATAACCCTACTAGCTACAATTTAATAGCTACCATACATCATCAAGATCTAATTCCCAGGCTGAGTAGGATGTAAATGACAGTAGCCTACAGATACATTTTTTAAAAACTCGAAATCTTTGTGGCTTAATACTCTTCCCCAAGCCCACTTGTATTGTGCATCCTGCATTTTTTCCTATAATTCACACCTGACATCCTGCAAATTAATGTTGCTGACTGTTCTGTGGTTACATTATTTGATTTCTTGATACGACGATACAATATTAACGTGAAAGGGGATTATTTGCCAGCTATTAATATTATTAGTGGCAAGCTTTTTTTTACCACAGGGCTTTAAAAATCTGCTAATAACCCTAACCACATCAAGCACAGTTCATTTTCTGGTGAATAATATCCTAAAGGTAGAAAAATAAAAAGGCAGAAATCTCCAAAATACAGAAAGGCTGTTAAGACCTTCTTGAAAGCAAAAGGTAGGATCATGAAATCAACCTACCACCTCCAGACTAGCTGAGCTGTTTCTAATCCCACCAGTTACACTTCCTACCGGTGCTATTGTTTAATATCTTCATCAATGGCATAGATCAGGGGTGTCAAACTCACTCAAACACCCTTCACCTGCTCCTGCAGCACCACACGTGTCACATACACTGCACATGTGAACAGCACACTGGAAGGTGCCTGGGGACAGGGAGCTCGGTGCTGCTGCCTGCTGGGAACAAACTGCCGGGCTGGATAACACAAGAATGCGGGCCGGATCCAGCCCACTGGCCAGGTATTTGACACCTGTGACATAGACGGTGGGATCGAGTAATATAAGTTTCCCACTAAAAGGGTCACACAATTACTCCTGCTGATTAAAAGTTGAAAATTGTGCAATAATGAGTTTGCTACATATTGCCATATCGTGGGACATCATAATATTTTTCTCCTTCATATTACTTAAATTTGAGTCTTAATGCATTCTCTGGAAAGTAATTTGCAGCCAGTTTAGAATTAGATCCATTTTAATGGAAAATAATGATATTCATTGTTTTGCACTCATTTAAAAATAAAAAAATTATGAACAAGAAGCATGAGTGCCAACTTACCATTATTCTTTGCTGCCAGCTAAGAATCTGTGGGGACAAATTCCTCTCTGCATTCACAGCTTATCTACAGTTTTCATTCCTAGTGTCCTCTAATTACATCTAAGGCTTCTCTCCACAGGAAAGGTCTGTGACTGGTATGCTGCTGTTAAATGTGCAATGAACGTCTAAGGCTTGGTAATTGCGTTTTCTAAATATTTAGTAGTATTTATATGTTACCAACACTGCCACCAAATGGGTTCCACGATATACCCTAAAGGTGTTGCTGTGAATAATGTGAGTTATCACAGTATAGGATTGAAAAAAGATGGAACAAGTGCATACATACCTGCAAGGCAGCAGAAAACACTGGAAATGCAAAGCATAAGAATTCAGGTATGAAATCTTAGCCCCATTGAAGAAAACTGCAAAAATACATTTAATTTGGGGAGGGAAATATCAGACTTGTACTCCAAGTACAAATGGAAAAAATAATACTTTCTAGCTCCCCAAAGCCACTTTTGTAGGTGATGCCATTTGTGCACAGTGCCAACTAATTTTTCCTTGTTAAAACTAATGATCCATAATCGCTTCTGGAGTGGCAGAGCATAATATGGATTGTAATGACCAAATCGAAAAAACAGCTAGCTCAGATTTGTGTCCAAATTTCTCAGATAATACTTATCTGGACTCTATAAGGTTAGAAATACCTCAAGTGTTAAGACATTATTTTTTTGTACTTACGTATGTTTGAGTAGTTTATTTAATGCCTCAAGGAGTTACTTCTGACTGCATCTATGCAGCAGGATTTGAGAGCTCTTCTAATCTACAGGAGCCAAATATGTTCCTTTGAAGGTCCTAATATCTTGCCAAGTGACACCCCAACATGTACTATGCGCCATCTGTTCCATGATGGAGACCAGGCGTATGGGTCAGGAAATAGCTATTGCACCTTCTGGCCAGGTACCAGTCTGGATTATTGAGACACATTTTAAAACTGAAATATGACCACTCAGCCCAAATTACACAGAATATGATAAGAGATTTCCTGGGATTCATTTGTGATTTTTCTCTTATTTAAAATTCTTTTTTCCAAGATAGATATCCCAGAATTGTTGTAGTATGTCTCAGAGATATATCAAAAGGTAGTGAAGAATATAAAAAGCAAATAACATCCAAAATATAAATACTTTTTTTTCAAAAAAACCCCTCACATCATGTATTTTGATGCCAGTTGTCATATTTCCAACAGACAAGTTATTGCCTGTTTCAGTTTCCACCATTACCATCTTATTTGGCATATCAACTGGAAAATCCTCCTTCAAGTCTACAAATAATAATAACAACACTAACTATTATAATAATAATAATGCTAGCAATCCTAAATTTCCAGTCTATTTAAATAAGCTTGCCTAGGGCCGATGGACCACTTAGGGAGTAAAAATGCATATTTTATCTCCTTTAATTATACTACTTTCGTATATGAAATATGTACTTACTGTTGTGATTATTTAATCAAAATACACAAATATAGTTTTCCTATGAGAAAAGACTTGTTCAAGTACCTTTGTTCTCAGTTTCACAATTGTTCTGAATTTAGGACATAGAAAACAAGAATTTGTTGCATTTTAAGGGATAATTGCTACCAAATAATTTATGGCTGCAAAATGCTAGACATAGCAGAGAGACTACAGCTACTTTATAAGCTAGTAAATTAAAACTAAACCTCTGTGTGCTGAGTATCTTGCATAAGATTAATTGGATAATATCAGGCTGCTCACATTATAAAGATCAAATGCAAGGAGAAAAGACATAAACTTTGTGTATGTATCAATGTAACCTCAACTCAGCAGTTGCTGATTATTTATTGGGCATGTAAACAGCTGAAGCTAATCCTGTTGTGAAAGCTATTCAGGAAGACAGAGAGCAGAAAAAATAAAATTCCTGCTACACATAGCTGATAAGAAGATAAAAGGTATATCTTATAAAATTCTGATTAGCCTTAGATCCTTTTGACTTCAGTGACTACTCAGCAGCAGGCAAGAAACAACACGGGTACAAAAAAAATTATTTTGCCAATTTCCACCCCCTTTTTCTATAAAACGTGTTGTACTATAACAACTCAGAACACGAAGTTACATCAATTTCTTTAATTAAAATAAAACAAAAAAACCTTCCTTTTATCTCAGGGCCATATTCTTATTGCATGCTTCATGTAAATTCTGCTATCTACCATGCAGTGAAAAAGGCTGATGGTAAGCATTTGGCAAATTTTATTCTATTTGAAATAATATTTGTAGATGGTCAATGTGAATGTTATCAAACCATTTATAATTTGATTACACTATAGATCTGCAACACATTTGGGCTCTTCAGCAGTCCCCTTGAAAAAGAATGAAGTCAGTTTTTGAAAATAAAAGATTGACAGCAAATACCAAATTCAACAGCTAAATTCTGCTGTCAAGTACACTCTTGTATAGCATTGTCTTGAAAGATAATATAATGTAATTTTACCTGCAGGTACTCTATACATTATTTAACCCAAACTTTTAAAGTCCAGTTCAAGCCACTCAAAAAATGTGTCGTTGACTTCAGCAGTGACTGCTTCAGTCTTGCACAAGCAGCTACAACATAAGACCTTGTTGTAAGCCTGCCACAGTGCAAGCCTGTGGCATATTCATTACCATTCCACCTTTGTGCATTGACTTTGAGAAAATTACTTTAAACATTACGTATGTATATTATAAAGGACAATTCTCATGGGCAAGATTCTTCCTATGACTACACGAACTTGGAGCAGATTTTTGTAATTACTTAGTGGATCTGTCCCAGTTTATCTTAAGTTGAAAAGTGCCTCCTGATCTTTGTTTTCAGGGTTCAACTGAATTAGAAAAGACTAAGGAATGTAACGTTCCATTAGAAATATTTGGAAAATTAATACATGCAATGTGATTTATAAATGCAAGCCTTTGGTAATTATTACTCCACAACTACAACATTCACCATGTCTAAAATGTGAGCATGCAACATAGATTGGAAGGATGCTTTGCTCATCTAGGAGGAGTGGTATTTAAATAATAATATCATTAAAGAAATAAAAAAGTGTCATTTTCTATAAAAATAATGGGGAAAAAATAGCATTAAAACCTTTTACAAGGTACAAAAATGAAAATACGGGGGTTTTGTTTTGCTTGTGTTTATTATTGTTGGTTTTGTTTTTGTTTTTTTCCAGACAGATGGGAATTTGTTATATCAATATGACTGATTGAATTCTAAATGAAAATAAAGATATTTTAGCCATTAGTTCTTTTTTACTTGATGGAGTAGATTTCTTCAATTTTGATGAGAAGGACCAAGTCTTTGCTGTTGACATAGGTTATGTCTTCATAAAGAATACAATTCTTAGATTTCTTACAGCTGTGGTCAGTCTACAGTTTTAACATGATAACTGAATGGCCTTGTATAACAATCACCAAATCGTACATTGCTAAGTAACCACTCAGTTATGAACAGGCTTCTTTTAATAAACACATTAACAATCCAGTACATGCTCTGTAAAATTCTGTAATTACTTGGCATAATTTCCTTCCTTTTCCCACAAGTTTTACAAGACAGTTATTTTCATTTTGTTCAGAAATCCTTTGTTGCCTCACTGGAAATGGTCTTTAAAGCCTGTATCTTAGAGTAAATAAGAGGAAAAATCTAAGAACAGGTATAATTGAATAATTTATCACTAATCTTTCCTGGTTTGATAAATATATATGTCATTAGTTATTATTTATTTGCCTTATATGCAATTAGCATTTGAAATATTTAATGTTGTAGAAAAATGGTTGAATTATGTGTTATATGGAGTGTTCTTTTTAAGGAATTAGCTTTATCAATGTACGAATGGCACTCCTGGATACTCTGCCTATCTCAGGAGCATATTGCTTTCCTCTGCCAGATAGTACAAGGTTTCATTGGACTTTTTGAAGTGTTGATTGAATGAACCAAATATTAATTTGAGGTAATTATATTCTTCCAGAGATGGTTTCAGTTTTGTCACTGTATAGATGCAAACTGTGAGAAAGTATGCTGTGCTAACAGCTAAATAAGTCAAATTTAATGCTAAATGTAAACACTAGGTCCTAATGTCTCTATTTAAACAAAAGGGAAAAAAAATGCATCAGCTCTCTTTTGGCTGTATGTCATATTTAATATGCTTGAAAGCATAGGAGCTTAAAAAAAAGACTTTCCAATGAACTGTTGATTTAAAAGATTTCTGAACAGTAAATGATCTAAGTATGACTCCTCGGCAACAGACTGACTGAAGGCTTCATTTCATTGCAGTTTGAACCAACCACTACTTAAGTTTGTTACTACCAGAGCCCCACTTTCCCCTCTTCCTGAGCATGTGTTCTTGAACCATCTTGTTAAGAATAAGATGTGTGCAAGCTTTTGGTCACATATGTCAGGAGCATGTGCTCAGAGCTTGAGAGCAGAGTTGGTCTGAGATGAGTTTAGATTACAATGAACTGAATCCTAAAGTATGTTGGAGAACAGGGGATATTTGCTGACAAAGCAGATCACCTCTGGAAAAGTCACAGGTTCTCCGAACTCACAGTTGTTATTAGAATAGTAATAGTGGTCCAAGAAGATCAGGAAAAAAGCAAGAGACATCTTCCCCAAGATATAAAGGAAACTCAGTCCTTCTTTCTCAAAGATTCTGATAACAATTTCTTTTTTCTATCTGCAGCTGTTCCACCCCCCACCGAACTTTACAGTTTCCTTTTTTCCCCTATTTTTACTGTTCATCTCATTTGTCCTTGAATGTCTTGGTGCTATCTAGGAAATCAGAACACCTCTTAAAGACTGTTTTTCTGCAGAAGTCTACATGTGATTCTGCATGTGCTAGAAAACTACATCAAGGATTAGAACACAATGAAAACCTCTGGGTTATTTTCCAAAGTCAGCCTAGACAGTGTAGTTTTTTCAGTGCTTCCAGGAATAGATGGACTGATGTAGCTGGCATCTCATCTACAGTTACTTAGAATTTGAAAGTGGAAAAAAACTGCAGCATTTTTACATTAAACAAACATTAATTAAACCTGAAATCAACTTCCCAATAATCACTGCTCTTAGTTCTAATGGCAATGGGTTTTCTCTGAATCACATTTTACCAGGGAGTGTGAAAAGAAGCTAAATCTCCATTCTGGTTGCTTTACTGTGTCAAGTCCATTCAGCATTTCATTCATTAATTTTAATTGCTGCCTTTGTAAATACTTTATGTTGTTCTGGCGATGAGCCAGCTTCCTTTGCTCAATGAGCAGGTTGCCAATATGACACTGATTTATTTTCCCTATAGCATAATGCAGGGAAGAAGCTATTTGGTTAATCTATAAATACCATTTTAACAGTCATACTTTAATGACTCAAATTTGTAAGCTATTCAGAGCCTTTCAGTTCCATTTTTTTCTTAGCTCTGTCAAACAAACACTACAATACTTTGACCCATCTTCAGGAGTAGAAGATTGGAGTTTATAGGAAGCTTAGGATAACAGTGTGTCTCAGTGTCCAGTGTGACCAGGCTGTTGCTGTGCACATAGATAAATCTAAATGCTTCAGAACACCAAGGAATTTCTTACGGGAGACAGCACATCTATCAAATTAATCGAAGGCATTTAACAGACTTACTAATCAGTTTCTAACATTTCTTTTGCCAAAGTACCTAATGCAACTCCATGCCTATATTAGCAGCTGCCCCAAACTTCAGATTAATAATATTAATATTAAGAGAAATTAGTTACTTGTAGTGTGTGGGATGGGAGGGGAAGGGAAGGGAAGGGAAGGGAAGGGAAGGGAAGGGAAGGGAAGGGAAGGGAAGGGAAAGAACCAGTATCAAAAGCCTTAAATTTTAAAGAACCACCTAGAAGCTGTGTGTCTGGTTGATATTGACTTCCAAAACAGGCCGAACAGTAATTTTTCTGCCATCTCTGTCTACAACAGCAGGAATAAAAACATTGGTTCATGCTCTCACATTTCAGATACATCCCACACATACGGTCTCTGACATAGTCTATTGCTTTTTTTGAAACAGTTTCTTAAGTCTGCATATAAATGCACAGAACTGTAGAATAATTAAATAACTTACTTGAAATTACTAAAAATAGAAAAAGCACAACAGTAAAAAGATGGTAATATGGAAGGCTATTAAAAGTAGTTCAATGTCTAATTGTATAGCATTTTAAATAACACTCACTGTAAAATAAATATGAGTAAGATAATAATATTTAAATGAGTTCTGGATACCAAAAAAGTGTCCTCAAATATTATCAGTTATTGGCAAAAAGAGACAATTAGGTTACTTTTTTAACAACATGGCCAGAGAGGAAACAAAAAAGAGAGTTTCTGATTTGCTGCACAAAGACACGTGAAAACCTAGGATGCATCATATTTGGGAGGTTTTTCCACTGGAAAATGGTAGTGGTCGAACTTTCAAGGGGTTCTGAGGTTACACGTAAGTGCTTAAAAATCCTGGCGGAATAAGCATATGTGGCTGACATCTGAACTGAATGGAAACACAACTCAAATTCCTCTCAGGTAATTTGTTTGGGATTATCCTATATAACTCTGGACATCTGTAATGTGGACATCTACATCCTAGTACCTTTCCAGGATTCTGGTAGAGTCAATGGGAAATAACAGACACTTTAAGGGTATATTTTTCTTATGAAAGGTCCAAGTATGTCATTAAGAGGCAACCACCTTTTCAAAAAACATATTTGTCTATAATCAAAAAACCTAAAATCAGATTTAAACATCTACACTGTAAAGCATAAAGGGCATTCACTCTCTTGAAATGACTAAGGCTTTTTAATCTGATAAAATTTAAAATAAGCTGTAGTATAGAGTGATGATTTAAACTTCCAAATAGCTATGAAATATTTTTTTGCCGATAGCTGCAGGGCATTTAATTCTCAGTCACTGTCATTAGCGACAGTCTCAGACTTACTCCTGGAGCTGGATTCAGTACTCAAATGTGCCTAGCTGTCTCCCAACTGTAAACTCATGAGATTTGTCTAATTCTTATTTCTGCTTGATTATTACGGGAATTGAAAATGCTTCTTCAAATCTGTTTACTGTGCTAGCCATAAAACAGGTGGGTTCTTCTCAATACAAATTAATTTTTGGAAGGAGGAAAGAGGAGAATGGAAAGGTGAGTCCTGGCAGTGAAATAGGTGGTTTTGGTTATGTTAATAGTTTTCTGATTTTTGTGATCCATTTTGCTAGTCCAAACAGGAATTAAAGCAACAAAAGGGCTGTTTAAACTTAAAACTTAGAAAGTAGCTTCTGAAAACCGTATTACAGTAAAAGGCTGGAATGAACACCCTAAATTGGTAAGGTCTCTAATTTGTCTCAATCATAGATGTCTGATCTCTCATCAGAGCAAGAACAGCACCCATACAGGCTTTGGCTCTGCCATTTTAAGTTAGCAAACTTGCCTTTTTTGGCTGGGAGAATAATCGGCTAGAAAATGAAGGTCAGAATCTAGAAACCAAACAGAGTAGCTGAAATTACAAACTTCACACAAGGGTCTGTCACTATGGGGATGGAAATTGCTGTGAAGTGAAAATGAGGAGCTATGTAAAGTTTATCCTGATTTTTCTAATTTTTATTTTGGGCAAAACTGAAGGTATTGCAGTGTTTTAAAGTAAAAAGGACCTAACATATGGACATTCTGGAAGTCGAACTGGATGGAGATTTAGGTAGGAAGTGAAAAGATCTGCACAATGGCTGTAATCTGAAGTTCAGGTGAAAATGGTGTTTTAGTACTGGAGCTGGATTTTGCACACACACTGATATAAAAGAACTCCTAGCATTTATCAGTAAAGGAAACTTTCATTAACTCCATCTAAAGGTGGGAAATCTTTACAAATAGTACATTACAAATCTTTTAATGAATGATCTCTACATTCAGGGATGATAACGCGATCCAGGGTAATATGTGTGCAGCTGGTAGATGGAAGAAAATTGATTAAGGGAGATATCAAGGCACACTATATTAAAAGAGAAAAAAAAAAGAAAAGTGTCTTTATAGGATATTAACTATCTTAAAAGTGTATCACAGCAAGACTGTTGAACTTTTTCCAGACCAAATTCCTAATTATGTAGGTAAAGAGAACTTAGTTTTACTACAAATATCCTAGGGTAGATTTGAGGTTATCTATGCATTTATTCTATGTTCTACAAAAAACAGGTATCTGGCCAACAGATTATTTTCCCTATTAAAACTGTATATGTTATGGGGGATTTTTAAATAGCCTTGTCTATAAACAATTATTTCATATTCTCTTTAAAAAAAAGTTATTGTAAATAAACAAATGCCAAGTAATGTAAGTTTATTTTTCATTTTGTCTTGCTAACATGCAAGTTCATGGTCATTCTGATGTATTCCAGGTACAGGGTATACAGCTGTATATAAAACACCAACAGTACATACCTGATTATAAATTCTTGCAAATGTGTGAGATTTTAATTTCCATAGCTTTCTTTTCTTCTGCTTATGTTTTTGCTAACTATGGAAAGAAAAGAATATTTGATCTACCCCAGTATTGCTAACAGAAGGTACTGTAGGTAAAACCAAGTTCATGTAAAGGCCTGATTTTATTTGTGATAATGAACTTAAATATTTTGCTTTTGAAATTTATCCTGACCTTTTCCCAATGTATTTATATCACACCAAATAGTATCAATCATTATCAACTACATTTGGATGGAAGATTTAGATAAAGCTACAGAAAGTTAACAAGATATCTGATAATTAAACAATTACAGAAGCATTGTACAAAACATGTCAAATAATAAATTACCTTTGTGTGTGTGTGTGTCTGAAAAATGAAAGCAGATATTACTATTTCAAATGGAAAAGAAAACTTTTACTTAAAGTACCACATGGCTCTATATTAATGCACACATTCACAGAAAGACAGTGTGTGCATGTATATATATATATATATATATATATACATACACACAGCATTGTATTAATGTCAGTAGGTATTTAATCTCTACCAACTTTAAACTGCTTTAACAGCTGCAGTAATTTCTATCTGAAGATTCTCCACTTACTAGCTGGCTTTTCAAAATCCCCTATCTTGGCATAGTTACATTCTATTACAAGTTTTGTCACTGTCTTTAAAAGGATGAGCAGCCTCCGGAGTCCCCTCAGAAACTTATTCAATACCTAACAATGCCAGTTAGGGCTGCTGTGTTTCTGATTGTATTTCTGTATTTTTGTCCTTTCTTGTTTCTGTCCCTTCTTATTTCTGTCCCATAAGAAACAAACTGGCTGTGTGTCTGCACGAGAGAACCAGACCTGAACAAAAACAAGAGAGGCCTGAACATTTCCAAAGAATATGATCTTGGGAGGAAGCACTACGCAGACAAAATGCTAAGTTTATTCCCTGTCAGTCAGATAAAAATATTCTACATGAGTCATTTCAATTTGTTGCAACATCTCTCAAACTTTGCTCTGCTTCCACTGACATCATGAATTCATGTTGGCTCCACAGCAATGTCAAGTCAGCTCTTCACCGTTGCCAGTCCAGTAGTACGTCACCGGGAAGTCAAATGCACACCTTCACTGCTACAAGGGCAGCTTGATCCTGCTCTGCATATTCATTCACATAAGCTGCAGAATCTGAAGACAGGTAGCCAAAACTAGAGACTTCTACCTACTTCTCTGTTTAACTGTTGTGTTATTATTTTACTCAAAGTTCGTATTGTCTGTCTCCAGAAAAATCTTTTCACTCTTGAAGAGATTTTGCAGGGTTCATGTGCTTTGTCATCATTATTAGTTCACAAATCAATAGTCACAAATCGTAATTCAGAAAGTGACAGAAATACAGATACTCTTCCTACACAACTGTAAGACGACCACTCGTCCATTGAGGGGCATATAGGTGGGGAAAACAGTAACCACAGTTTTCACTGTGGTACTTGGAGTTTAAAGATGGAATTATTTGAGTAGATCTTTCAGGTTTCAGGGTCAGGAAATTCCAGTATCAAATGCAAGGTATATTTTTCTCTTTCTTTAAAATCATCTAGCAACAACTCAATATTTTTGCACCTGTAGAAATTCCTGCTGGTGAATTTATTCTCTGAAATGGTTGATAGTATAGTAAAAATAAAGTATAATAATGATTAATAATAATCTCATACTAAAGTTGTGAGTATGCATCTAAAATAAAATTTATTTAACAATACAGATAATCGCAAAAGAGTTGTTGGATTATTACTCAGCTCCAGCTGAGGTGTTCCTCAGACATTTTGGTTTTGAAAAGCCACGCTTTGCTGGTAATAGTAACATTTACATCATCCATCTTCTTTCAAGCATCAGGCTTCTTTAATACAGTAGCCAACAGTTTTTATTCTAGGGTGAAATAGTCAACCTGTTAGTTTTGCTTTAGATATACAGCTGCAATAGCAACTCAGGCATGAATTTTGTCAAGTCTGGTATATTTTCTGTCACCTTCTGGAGCTGTAGATCTATACCTATCTTTGTATTAAGGACCATTTAAAAATGAAATATCATTTAAAAACAAACACCAGGAAAAAAAAATACACTTTATTCCCAAAATATTCAATTAATGTATGAACCAACATATTCTGGTCTAGCAAGGACAGAAAAATTCCATCCGAAAGTTAAATAAATATTAAATAACCTCTCCTTACTGTTTATGTACCTGAGTGGCTTTGCTTTCAAAAAATGTTTAATAGTTAACATGGTATGAAAGTGGGAAGAAATGTTTCTCTGACTTATAGCCTTTGCTATCAGTTTAATTAAAATGATGGTTTTCTTTTCATATCATTATTCCGACATCAAGTGGTATTGGGTGATGCTTATGGCTGCTCAAGGGAAGTGAGGTGTTGGTCTAAAATATATTTCTGTACTTCAGTGTGAACTATTAAGAACTGATTTGCTAATAAAACCTGAGGGAAAAAAAAACCAAACATAAAGGCAGATAATAGAGGATCTGTAAAAAGAGGCAATCTAATCAATTAGTAAGGTATATGTTTTATTTTCAGATAGACTAGTATGACCCTTGATGTATTTTACATCTTAACTGTTTAAGGCAGGACAGTATCTTTTGACATCTGTCATACATTTTAAGATAAAAACTTTGTCCAGCAAATAATAATCATAAACAAAACTTATTTCAATCACAATCTAAGAATGACTACTGAATCTAGGTTAATTTGTTAAAATTTTGCAACCCTACTCAAAGAAAAATTGCAAAACCCAATATGTTTACTTACAAAATATTCAGAACATAATGGTTCCATTGCTAACTATGAAATTGTACTTGAGACTTAATTTAGGTCAGTTTAATTAAAAAATGGGAGAATAAATAAATAAATAAATAAATAAATAAAACATTTAATTTGCCAACCAATGTTTGAGAGCTTTTTGAACATTGATGTTGTTCTGTTTAGCTAAAAAAAAAAAAAAGTAAAACTTTTCATTTCGTATTATTCTACTCCCTCTATTTTTTTAATTAAGTCATTGGTTTGCCTATATCTAGATGTTTTGGTCAGCTGCACTACTGCTGAAACTCTAAAACCAAATTCAGACTCTGATATTTAGAGTTTCACTGTAGACCTACCGACTCACAACAGATACATTATGGTGATATCCTCTGCATGAAATTATTAAAAAAAAAAAAAAAAAGAACAAGAAATGCTAATTGGCTTATTGTACTACTTTAGTGAAAGGAATTGCCCTGTTTGATCTGCAGCATAATGAGATTTATTTTCAACATCAAAGCAATCTATAAAAACTGAACAAGGAGATGTGCAGCTACATATTTTCATGTCCTCTGAGGAGCAGGGTAGGAATCAGCAATGTAAATGCTGTAGGATGAAGGAACAGTCTGAAGGAAAATGGATGCTCAAAGAAAGTAGCTGAACTTTGCATTCTGTCACAGTGCACTGAAAGACCTTGAACCTTTTTTTTTTTTTTTTCTCTTACGCTGCTATAAATCTGATGGAAATCCATTGACTGCCCTGAACTTGCTCTGAATTCATGTTGGTGAACTTTAGGTCAGAATCTAGTCCTTGATCGTAGTTTTTTTTCCTGGCTATATGACAGACAATTTCAACAGCTACACCAGGACCTATATAGCAGACTCTTAATGCCCTTCATTTACCTATACCAAAACAATCCAATATTGGGAAATAAACTTTTGGGTCTCCCACTGTCCCCCATCACCCCACGCAGTTCTTGACACATCATTGTCATTGTCTCTTTGCAACTCTCTTTACAAAGGCTTTCTATCCAAACATCTTTGTGAACCATTTCGTTCCAAGCATGGGAAGAGGCTCATAGGTAAATGCTAACTGAATGGTATTTCAGCAGCACTATCATTTGACATTGAACATAAACGGGACAAATTCATAGCATTTATTCAATCTGCCTGTAAAAGGCACTCTAGGAAAGGAATAACTGAAAGATACAGTAATCCCTTCTTCCAACACTGGAGAGATTTTTCTTAGAACACAGAGAAAACAGTTTGATTGTTTTAAATGTCAAAATTTGGAGGTTTTAGGATACACTTCAAATTTATACAGTTATGACATGGTCTCCATTTTCAAACAGAATAGCATAATGCAGCACTATCTCAGCTAACAATTTCCAAAGGAAAGAATGCTCCTTTTTTTAGATTCAGATGTTCAAATTAACACTATTTAAAACTAATTAATGTGCCCTTACTTGAATCTTTTTTGGATGGCAAATGGACGAAAGTGTTACGTAGCACAGCAGTGTTGACAAATTTGCAGATAAGCTTATCGCAAGGGCATGATGTTCACACAGAAGTATCCTGTGTTTTCTTCCTCTTAAATATTACTTATCAATGGATCCTCTTGTGATTTCTAAAAAGCATCAAGTACCCAATTCCCACAGACAGATAATGCTGAGTGTGCAGCACTTGTGCAAACCAGGCTATTCATATGGATCCCTAAAAATAAAGTGCTGCATGGTGGAAATGCTTTGGCTTTGTTTTTGCGGAGGAGGAAGTAATTTGATTTTTTAATGTCTCTAAAACACCATAGCAAAATGTCTTGGCAGTAGAAATAGATCAAAAGCTTATGACAGAGGCCACTCACAAAATAAAATTAATTTAATTGTGTAAATTTTGTATAATTCCCGGGGGGAGGGGTGAGATAAATGGCATGCTGCAAATATATCATACCAAAAATCACATTGAAAAATTCCATCTTGATGCTTTTAGGAAAAGAATTTTCTAACATCCATATTGATATGACTCTTTTCCAGTTTATACTATGAATTTTTAAACACCAGCATCAAAACTTATTCCTTCTGCTCTACTGAAAACGTCTGAACTATCAAATTCCCAAAATACTTTTGTTTCAGTTGAAATATTAGTGTCCCTTCCCTTCCCAGGAAGAAAAACACAAGTAAGTACGTGTCCACAGAAAGGGCAAATCTGGTTCTCCCACAGGTCTACCATAAATTTTAAAATGAAATTGAAATAATGTATGTATGCAAACACAGCATAGAAGAACTACAAAACTTGTTGTTTTGACAGTATTTCATAAAAACATAAGTTTTTTTTGCTAAGAGGGCACAATCTGAGTATGCTTTTTTATCTTCTTATAGTTGATTTCTCATTAACTCTCTTTAACATAGACACCTAATCAAAATTTATTTACTAAGTTGAAAACATCTTGCCTAATTAAACATGTTCAATCATTTATATAGTAAAAGTGACATTCAAAACTGAGAAAAGTGTTGAAGAAGTAGCACAAAGGACTAGCTTATCTTGAACATATAGATATATATATCTCATTAATTTCAGTTCTGGAGAACTTTTTTTGAATGGGATACTAGTGTAGCCCTATTAATGTGAATACATTAATTAATTTAAGGATGATTATATATTACTCTAAAAACTGTCACTATGCACCATGCAACAGACCTTACACCTAGAATTAGTGGCTAGAATGACAAGCCCATATTGTATGTCCTGATAGAACCCCCACTTCTCTGCAGGTCCATAATGATCCTATTCTGATTATCTTGACTAATACCTAATTAATCTTGACTGCTTAATGAGGCAGATGTCAGTCTTAAAGGCTTAAAATAGTCTTAAAAGCAAAGTTAAACTGACATCTAGCTCTTCAATGGTTAATGCTATCAGAGAGCCATTCTAGCTGAAAAGTTGCATGTGACAATGTATTAAGCAAAATTCAAAAAGTGAGGCCCTCTTTCAATTCGTATTGAATGTAATGGTGGTTCCACAGTCTACGCTGGCACTGGGATTGAAGGTGTTAGGTTTGATGCAGGTAAAATAAGGGAAGCCACAAGAAGAGTCAGGCATGTCTCTGTATCTGTCTGTGTAGTATGTGTTTTGCATTTCTCCCAGCTCACATACTGCTGCTCATCTTGCATGGTGAGGTTTCTCACAGCGCATGTCAAGACCCATAAGCTGTGATGCCCCCGGTGCCCAGGTTTGGCCTGGGCTGTGACACAGGCCAATATAGGGTCACTATTGTTGCCAAATTAAAACCTGAGGTAAATAGCTGCAAATCTCTAGCTGGTGGATTTGATCTACTTCAGCTTCAGTTTAAAAGTGAGCCTGGGCAAACAAGGTGAAAAGAAGACTTACCAGGACAGAAGAGGGAGGAGTAGAAGTTAATAGATGCTTTGGCAGATCTGAACAGCTGAGAAAAGAAAAAGCAGTTGAAAGGAAGTCAGGAAAAGCCATTATTTACTTATGTGATTAACTATGTCCTTGCTATTCACTGGGAGTTTTGTGAAACATTCCCCAAAATGTTCACAAATCAAGAAAAATACTTGCAAAGTATTTAGAATCACATAAAATAAGAAGCTCTTTGTATTTATCTTTCTCTCATTATTAACACTAATTACAAAAAGTCACATCGAACCTCTCAGGAGTTATATTTTTTTCCTCATGTGCAATGAGCATTTTATCCCATTAGAAATGTATCTCTGCTCAGTATGTCAAATGGACATTTCTGATGTTTTTTAGCTGCCAAGATAAAGTTGTCCTCGTAAGTGTGCGCAAATGTCTGGGAATTACATTTGTCAGAGAGATGCTGTAATAGAAACACAAGCATAATTGAGACATTTAAGCTGCCTCAGTCCAAGAAATCCTCTCTCTACATCAATGCTTCCTGGAACCTTAAACACCAGGGGCTTCACTGTAATTTGCCTAATACTATATTCCTGTCAGTAATGATGTCTGAGAATTATCCTGTTAATCTTTCCAATGTCGATTTCACAGAGAGTGGTCATCGCAACTCTATTAAATTTCTCCAGGTGAATTCACTTTGCAGGAAGATCCTACATCAAATAGACGTTACTGTGAGCAGGAAGTCCACACATCTAAGAAACTCTCCTGGGGCAAGTGCCACAGCAAGTCTCCTGCAGCCATGTTCCTCTATCATACAGGCACATGTGAGTGAATCAAAGGACCTGAGTGATGGCTCTGTACTGTTTATTAGGCAAAGCCACACCAAAGCAAGTCATGCTATAGGACGACTGTTGTCAGACCCAGTTGGATCCAGTGCTCAATAGAATTACCTCTGGTTCTGAAAACTCAGCCTAGGGAACCAAAGGAGTCCAAGGTGGTTGTATAATAATGAAGAGGCAGGACTACTTTCTATATGTCCAGAGGCTATGTTTGTTTTTAGCAATGATCATGCAGCCCCAAGAAGGAACAAAAGATCTCCCTGTTGCCAGTAACTAACTTGCTTGTTGGTGTTATAAAGCATCAGCTACAGGCAACAAAACCATACAGAATTTTTCTGGTTTCATAGAGATACTATAAAAATGTCAAACTCCTTGCCCTCTGATAGCCATCATATGGAGAATACAAACCTCTCTAGCCACGAAGTAGGAGCAGAGATCGGAAAAGCTCGAAAATGTTGATAAAAGAATGTTTTCCACCTGCCCTTTTGCAGTCTGCAAAGTTGTGGATGCTTCACACACTTTTCTCTTTCAAGAGAAATACCAATAATTTTATTCCTAATAAACATTTCTGGACAAATGTGATAATTTTTTACCTTTTTTACCTTCTGTCATACCTTCACAATTACCTTCTTTATTTTGCTTTGAGGATCTACCAGTGATACAACGCAAGAACCAGGATTTCACTGGATGTTTCAGAACTGCCCTTTTCATTACATATTATTTTGTATCTTCACACATGCACTGGGGTCCAAGTGTGCCGCAGGAGGCCAAGAGTAGTTTTTAACTGTGACACTTCAAAATATGTAATTTAATAATATAAGTAATTTAATAACAGCATAATGCTGTTTTAAAAAATATATGTTGGCCTCTAATACAGTTTGGAAGGTCCTCTGTTATTTAAACTGTGCAATTTCAGGTAATTTCTCACTTCCTCATACCAAAATTAGCAAAGTTACTTTTGTTTTACTGGGCATGGAGCTTACAGGAGGGAAAGGAATTGTTTTTACTTTGTTAAGAACTTAAAAATGTTATTCATTTTCACATTGTTATTATCATAGTGTATTATTGTGGTGGGATGCAAAACAAATTGAAGCTTGAATCTAAAATAAATATTTAGCTAAATTAAAGTATAAGGCAGACATTGAAAACTACAGGCAGGCTCAAAGCAGTAGTAATTAGACGACAATCTTCGACAGTACATAAATCCTGTAACTAAAAAGTTCAGAAAAGGAACAAATGCTAAAGAAGAGATGAGTCTGGATTTCTGTACGATGCTGTAACTGCTTGAAGTGACTGAACTTTTTTTGTTTGGGATCTGAGTCCTGAAAGGAAATGAAAGACTTTATAAACAAATATTTAATATTGATTATCATTTTCTTCTGACATGGTGTCATGATTGTACAACTGGAGGATTCACTTCTGAAAAAGGAACATCCTACACAAAGAAGAATCTCCAGAAAGTATTATGTCAACAATTTTTAGAGAGGTGAGAAATTGGCCTGCAGGGTTTGTGAGAAAGGTTGCTGGAATTAGTTAACACAGAGAGTTACCCAAATTGTTGGGGGAAATTGCAGACAATTCCCCCATTTGAACTGAACCAATATTTTGACAATAGCCACAATTATCAGGAAAAACACAGATGGAAAAAATCTACAAATCCTGCAGCCACTGGGCATTATGAAGGAAAACTCTGAATTTTTGCAACAGAGAGACAGGAGCACTACCTTTTGTCTAACTACTGGAATCCAACAGCAAATGTGGCTCCTACATGGGACACATGCTTCCATCAGCAGTGGAAGTGCTGTCCTGCCTCAGTTAAGACTCAGTGATCTGAGTCTGTAGACCTAATGGTGCAAATCATCTGGGCACACACCTGATTTCACGTGCATTGAACTTAACAGAATCACTCATTCACATCCTTTGGGACCACATGATAATGTACTGACATCATTATTATTATTTTATCCTTAAATATTAAAATGAGAACTTTTTTATTCTTTTGAGGTTTGTTTCGGTGTGGTTTTGGGTTGTTTTTTTTTTGTTGTTTTTTAGTTTCTTGGTTTTAGAGCAAATATGTTAGCTTCCATTTTACTGGACAGATTCCAATTTGTTTCAAAAATTCCCCCTGCAGTATCATTGTATTCAGTAGTTCAATTCATTTTTACACTGTGTTGTGGCATGCTGCTGTGTCCCACTAAACCACCGTTATTTTCTACCCACAGGGGATGTGTTTCTGGTGGAGGGATGGCATCACAGTCACCACAATGAGTTTGCTTCGTCAGATAAAGTTATTTGACTATAAAGTTTCCTATGCATATGCATCATAAGTTGTCATTACAGCCCATTTTAAATTAGTCAGGATTTTTAAATTTAACCTGCCCTTTAAAAATACTGTGAGTGATTAATTGTGTCTATTTATATCTCACACATAAATGTGGCCAAGAAGACCACTCAACACAACTGTGCCCACTCATTTTATGTCTTTTATTTCAGTGACAGCTCATAACAAAGTTCTCTTTGTATACAAGAAAGGTTTTGAGAAATAGAAAATTGAAACGTGCAGAAGAATTGAACTAGCTGACAGGAACCTGGCCATGAACAAGCATCAACTACATAATACCAACATAAGCACTCAGCCTGACAATATCTGTTTGCTGTCAGTCACATAAATAAACTTAAATGTTATTGCACTTGTATTTGCACAGAGACGTTTCCATTATATTAATGCTGCTAGCCCATCTTCTGCTTTGGTTCTGAAAGACAGGGTGGTGCAAGGACATATGATAACTCCATCTCACATGAACCAATTGGAAGCAACCTCAGGTCCAGCTGCTGTGGGAAAGAGGATGGATGGGTAGCTTGTGAAGTCATTTATTGTATTTTTTACATTAAACTGATATGGCCTGGATATAGGCCATTCCATCGGTACTGCTTAGCTTTGTCTGCCCAAAAATATATTGTTTTTTTGTAAGATGTGGTTTGTCCCTAGTCTTTGTCCCTAGATTACATAACACACATGCAAAATCAGGTTAATTACTACCTTTTCATCAATCCTCCACCACAGCTGTTTGACTAGCTGTGGGAGCTGCCCTTCCAGACTATGTGGAAAAATTAAGAGTTGTTTTGCAGAAAACAGCCACAAAAAAAAAAAAANCATGAAAGACAACACTAGAGATTTCATTTCTGAAAAGAAAGGTTAAAATTTTAGTTAATGGTTTGGAAATGAATGTTGAAAAGAGTGATTTTTTTAAACCAAATAGACAAATATAAAAAGATCCATAAGGCGGAAGTTATAACTAGACAAATGCAGATAAGACATTACATTCACACGTAGGAAGAGAAAAGTGATTCACCAATATAATCGGAAAGGATCATAGTGAATTTTGTTGTACCGAATGGTTTTTATAGCAAATGCTGGATATTTCTTCTGAAAGAAAATAGCTGTAGCTCAATTCCAGCTATTAGAGTTGCAGCAAGTATCAGCCTGCTCATTAGTTGCCCAGCTTAAATTTCAAGCAAACCAAACTATAATGAGTCTAGTCACCTTCTTTAATGTTTAAGTTCTGACAAAGTATTGGATTTTTTCCTTGGCTTTCTAATGTCTCCAGTTTTTCAAGCTTTTTATTAAAATTTATATCTATGATATCGATATATTCTTAAGAATTATTTGTTTTTTAATGAGGTGAAATTATTTTAAAGTATTTAATGTCATATACTTATCAATTAAGTGACTATTTTCATACTACGTTTAGCAAAGAATTCATAATCACTGTCAGTAGAATATAAGACACTGTGTCTTGATTCTCTTTGGATTCAAGACGGACAGATGCTCTAAATTTTTGGAATATTGCGAACATTCCTTATGATTCTGAGACATCAAAAATAATTTTTAATCCTATTTGATATATATTACATTATCTTATCCATTAGTAGCTTTACTCAAGTTCCAGTTATACAACTTAATTCCCACAACTGATATATTAACAATGAATAATGTTAATTATTATCTGTGTTATTTCCACACTACTGAAGGTCAGCAAAAACAATCATATCGACCATATCTTTTTCTTTTTGTTATGGCAAGCTGAAAGAGACTTAAAATATTCCTCATGGAAAAGATATGGACACTGTATTGTTAATTCTTACTTTTCAAATTCATCAGCTGAGTGGACAGCTACTGCCAGCTAAGATTGAACAAAAAGTGTTTGGTGCTAGTAATATTTACTTTCATGGCAAGGTCCCTTTTATAAGATTTAGGGAGTAAGCATGAAGTCACCTGAGCAGAAACTAAGGACTCACCACTTGATTTTCATTTCAAACAAATAAACAAGTCAAATGTCATCAGTCCAGCTACAGCAACAGAAAAACTGAGTAGAGCAGGCCACTAGTTATACTATAATAAAAGAACACTGAGGTATTCTCTGACAGTGTAATTAATATCAAGAGATACCATTTGGGACAGAAGAAAATACATGAATGTATCAGTGTGAGTGAAATCTCCTGTTCAATTAGTAGACAATTACTTTAACTTGTTGTAATTATACATCAAAATTCAGTGCTTTTTAGACTACTAAAAAAAAATTATTGCATTTAATGGGAGTCGACCCAAAACTGTCAACAATGAGCAAAGAAAGAAAAATATGTTTTCCATTATTATGTTACTGACTTTACCTACAGTGAGATTCAGCCAAGACGTATTTGTTATCAATACTTGGTAATATATGTGTTTTAGATATTAGAGAAAGGAATAATATCTAGACTATATGCCTAAGGAACAGTGATAGTTAGCTTTAACAATGAACTTCAAGAAAAATATCTTTTTTCTGTGTGAATGTGTATGGTTGAAAAGAGTATTAGTAGATGGTATTATTCTGAGCAAACATATACTTTACATTTACCTGGAGATGTACATGCTCAGATGGTGAAAATTATTTTTTGGTTGGTTTTGTGGTTGTCTGTTTCTTTTATGAGACTACTACATGTCAGGAAAGTATTTGATTTTAGCTGTCATCTGATACCATGTAAATTCTTAGAAAGGAGTTGGTACCTATCAAAACTCTGTCAATGAAGGGGAACAAAATAGAGACATACAGAATGTCAACAACTTTCCCAATCACATTGTTCACCCTGCTTGCCTCTGTGAAGGCTACTCCAGTTTCTGGCTCACTGACAGAAGTAAAATGTGGAGTGTTTTTACCTGTAGATTATCAGTTTACTGAGCTGGATTCACAATGTCTAGAGAAGGTTTTGGTGCTGATCAAACTGAGGTTGGTGTGCTACACATAACTAATCAACCCCCTTTCCTGGTTGCCTCTTCATATCCTTATTTCTTTGTAGTTGCAATATTTATTTTACTATATTTAAAAGTAACCTATTATAAAAATAATCTTTGTGGAGGAGTACAAAATTATTATGTCAATTTAAAAAAAAAAAATCTGCAATGTGTGGTATTTTTTTTCTTAGATTCTCCAGAAATTTATTTTTTATCTAAGACATTTTAAAAATTATTAAATACGTTTCTCAATAGAAATCATATGTCTTTGGAAATAAATGTAGTCTGAATAGATAAACTTGCAATTAAAGTGAGAGTCTAATGAAGCAGTTAATGTATTGAAGATGTCTTGTGACGTGAACTGTGAAAGATCAGTATTGTCTCGAAGTCTGAAATTGTTCAGCATCTGACCCTTGTGCATTTCTGTTTCTTAGCATGGTTTTATTTAACATCATCAACCTAGTATGTCAAGGAAAAAGTATTTTTCCTCATTTTCATTTATGTTTATTTTTTTAGATATTTCCTTATGTTTTAATCAAAGTACTGGAGTCCTTCAGTCAACTAGCTCCTAAATGTGAAGTTTAAGATAATGAATGGAATGGGGAGATGGATAGTTCAGCTCACAAGGAATGACCCCATGTAAAATGTTTATTTCAGTCGAAGTCAGATCAGAAGTCAGCCCTCTCCTGATGAGAGCAGGTACCAGGAACATCAGTAAGAGAAAACAGGTTTCTGGAAAACACCTTACATACATGTCTCCATCAGGTTGATATGTGTTATCTGTACGTTTTATTTTCAGCAGCAGCCTCAAGACTGAGGTACTTACCAGAAAAGTGACATTCGTTATCATAAAAGCAGTCTTCAATTATTGCATATCCTTAAGTTAGACAAGCAAAGGTTTGAAGGATCTAAACTTTACTTTTAGGCAGCTAGGTAAGCTAACTGTGCTTGCTTCCACCAGTGTCTCTCTGAACCTATTTGAAATGGTTATCGTTTTAATTCCAAAGGATATTGCAATGGCGACTGTCTGGAAGACTGAAAGTATAAGTTAGATAAATAATTAAAGTATAAGTAGCTTTTTGCATTTTTATCTCCACAGGTTGCTC
The DNA here is from genome assembly GCA_013399365.1 of Pampusana beccarii. Taxonomy (NCBI): domain Eukaryota; kingdom Metazoa; phylum Chordata; class Aves; order Columbiformes; family Columbidae; genus Pampusana; species Pampusana beccarii. The sequence continues at coordinate 223,600 of VWYH01007502.1, forward strand.
AGTTCCCTAAAAATGATAGTGTTTTTCTTCAGTGTACTAGAAAAAAATCTCCCAGAAAACAAACTGAAGACATCATACATACATATACCCATGCCTGCCCTATTGTATCTGCAGTCTTGAACAGATGTGGTTGCTAAAGGATTGTTATTGCAGGTAAAAGGATTATAAATTTCATAAATTCTGATTATGGACTTGCATTTCTTTGTATTGATCCTTTTGGGGAGACTAATTTAATAACCTAGATGAGAATGTATCCGCATTTGTTGGGAAAATTTGTTCAGAGTTATGAAAATGACATTGTGAAATGGCTTGATTGGTCCTTTGCCAACATGCTTCCCATCAGGATATAAGAAGTAGAGTAAGAAAAACCTCAGAATTGTTGCCCAGTCACAAAATAGTAGGTAACAATGCTGCAGAGTTTTGTCCTATGAACATTGTCAATATACAGTAAATATTTTTACTAATGCTATCATAATTGCACATTATAGAGCTAACGTTTTAGTATTTTAGTTTCAAGAAGATCTCAGCATCCAAGGAGCATTGACTCTGTAGTTTGCTTCCTTGCAGGTTATGCTGAGTTTTATGCAACACAGCACGAGGGATATTGTCAGTGTGAAAAGGTTCTGGAACCAAATATCTCTGGGAGGGAGTGTGCTCTGCTGAAATCTGGCTTTTCTTCTCTGCTTTTTGAGCTCCATCTGACCTTTGGCAAGTCCTTTAAGGCAGAACCACAAATTACATAGCAGTTTAAGTCCAAGACCAATATTCTCAAAGCCCTCAGCCAGGGCTCATTGTAATGTTAAAATTTCCAAAGATACCCCAATCCCTCCCTCTCGACAAGCCTAGCAACACATCTGTTCTGCCACAGTTGAGCAGCCACAGCGTATACTTTCCCTTTCTCTGAAGATAATGCAACAAGACCCCCTGAAAAGCAATCTAAAGTAATATCACAAAAGATTGAGATTACCGTTTCTATGCAGCATAACTCTTCTGGATGACATGAGTTGGGTATCAGGCAAAGAGGCAAAATGAATCCAGGTATTGATTATCTGCATGAGCGATCCAACAGTAAGGCTACTGCAGAAGATACAAAGCTGCTGTCTCTGCTGACAGTGCCTACCCACTGTTCCAGACTGTAAAGGTTTAGGAACTTGGTAAGGAGAAGAAAACTGTCAGTCCCATTCACAGAGCACCAGACTATGAATTGCCCTATGAACTACAAAGGTTGAAGGCCAAGTTCGTGTTCTCCTCCCTGATTATCTGGATTATTAAAACAATGAACCCTCTCTAATTATGATTGACTGTAAATCACAAATCAAGTAATTTAAAGCATTCATCTTTCTCCAGTATAACTTTTTTGTTTTCTCTTCTAATAGAGGCATTCAAAATTATTAAAAATTACAGAAACTGGAAATTTTTATTCAATACTACTTATCCTAGAGTACTCATCACCAATGATCTCAAGAAGTAATGCATTTCAGCTGCTCTCATTAATAGTTCAGCAGGCACAAATGTTTCTGAACCCTGCACTGTCTTCATTACTCAATGGGAATCTTGTACCTTTTCCTAGTTGACTGCTTGTTAATTAGAGGCACATCTAGAATTTAAACAGCTAAGTCAACTTGCTGCATCTTTCAGTTTCTCAAAATCACCTTAATGTGGACCAGCTTTGAGGGCAAATTATGTACTGAGTGGAAGATTCCACAAAGCTTTTCAAAATCACTTCCCCCTCAACCTTTCTCATGGAGTATTTGTTTCTAACCACTTTTGAATGTTTTCCTGTTTGATTAAATGTTTCGTTGATAAAGGTGAGTCAATACATCTAATAAAGAAATTAAGGTGTCTAAGGAAGCCTTAGGAAGAACTGAGATATTTACATGCAACAGTTTACTCTATAAATTCTAGCTGAAATTCAATACCTTGTTTCTGACTTCGACATTCCAGATGTGCTTAGAATTACAAAAGTAAAAAGTCACTTTGGACTTCCAGAGGGCAGACTTCGGCCTGTTTTAGGGCCTGGTTGAATGAATCCCTGGGGAGGCAGCTATGAAGGGCAAAGGAGTCCAGGAGGGCTGAACATTCTTCAAGAAGAAAATCTTAAAAGTGCGGGAGCAGGCTGTCCCTATGTGCTGAAAGATGAGCCAGCCGGGAAGAAGACAAGCCTGGCTGAACAGAGCTTTGGCTGGAACTCTGGAATAAAAGGAGAGATTATGACCTTTGGAAGAAGAGGCAGACAAATCAGGAGGACTACAATGATGTTGTAAGATTATGCAGGGAGAAAATTAGGAGGGCCAAAGAAATTAATCTGGCTAGTGCTGTAAAAGACAATTAAAAATGTTTCTGTAAACACATCACCAATAAAAGGAGGGCTAAGTAGAATCTCCATCCTTTATTGGATGTGGAGGGAAACACAGTGACAAAGGATGAGGAAAAGGCTGAGGTACTTAATGCCTTCTTTGCCTCAGTCTTTAATGGTAAGACCAATTTTCCTCAAGGTACCAAGCCTCCTGAGCTGGAAAAGAGGGACGGGGAGCAGAACGAAGCTCCCGTAATCCAAGGGAAATGGTTAGCGACCTGCTACACCACCTAGACACACACAGGTCTATGGGGTCAGATGGGATCTACCCAAGGCTTCTGAGGGAGCTGGTGGAAGTATTCACCAGGCCACTTTCCATCATTTATCAGCTTTAGTCCTGACTAACTGGAGAGGTCCCAGTTGACTGGAGTTTATTAACTGTGACACTTATATACAAGAATGGCCAGAAGGAGGATCCGGGGAATTACAAGCCTGTCGGTCTGACATTTTTGCCAGGAAGATTATGGAGCAGGTAATCTTGAGTGCCATCATGCAGCACATACAGGACAACCAGGTGATCAGGCCTAGTCAGCATGGGTTTATGAAAGGCAGGTCCATCCTGCTTGATGGACCTGATCTTCTTCTATTATAAGGTGACCCACTTGGTGGATGAAGGAAAGCCTGTGGTTGTTGTCTGTTGACTTCAGTAAAGCATTTGACACTGTTTTTCACAGCATTCTTCTCGACAAACTGGCTGCTTATGTCTTGGAAGGGCATACTCTTCATTGGGTAAAAAACTGGCTGGATGACTGGGCACAAAGTGTTGTGGTGAATGGAGTCAAATCCAGCTGGCAGTTGGTCACAAGTGGTGTTCCCCATTACTCAGTTTTAGGGCCAGTTCTGTTTAATATCTTTATCAGTGATCTGGCTGAAGGGATCAAATACACCCTCAGTAAGTTTGCAGACAACACCAAGCTGGGTGGGAGTGTTGATCTGCTTGAGGGTAGGAAGGCCATACAGAGGGATCTGGACCAGATGGATCAATGGGCTGAAGCCAATTGCATGAGGTTCAACAAGGCCAAGTGCTGAGTCCTGCACTTGAGTCACAACAACCCCATACAACGCTACAGGCTTGTGGAAGAGTGGCTGGAAAGCTGTCTGGTGGAAAAGGACCTGAGGGTCTCGGTCAACAGCCAGCTGAACTGGCACCAGCTGTGTCCCAGGTGGCCAGGAAGGCCAAGAGCATCCTGGCTTGTATCAGAAATACTGTGGCCAGGAGGACTAGGAAAGTGATCATCACTTGCGCTTGGTGCTGGTGAGGCTGCTCCTCAAAAGCTGTGTTCAGTTTTGGACCTCTCACTACAAGAAGGACATCGAGGTGCTGGAGCATGCCCAAAGAAAAGTAACAAAGCTGGTGAAGAGTCTGAAGCATAAGTTTTATGAGGAGCAGCCGAGGGAACTGGGGCTGTTTAGCCTGGAGAAAAGAAGGCTGAGGGGAGACCTTTTTGCTCTCTACAAGTGTGTGAAAGGAGGTTGTATCAGGGTGAGTATTGGTCTCTTCCCCCACGTAACAACTGATAGGACAAGGGAAAATAGCCTCAAGCTGCGCCAGGGGAGGTTTAGATTGTATATTAGGAAAAAAAATCTTCACTGAAACGGTTATGAAGCATTGGAACAGGCTGCTCAGGGTAGTAGTTGAGTCACCATCACTGGAGGTACTTAAAAGACGTGTAGGTTGGGCATGGTCTAGTGGGACATGGCAATGTTAGGTTTATGGGTGGACTGGAAGATCTTAAAGGTCTTTGCCAGCCTAAATGATTCTACGATTATGAAGAACTATGTATCAGAATTTCCTAGATTTTCCCCAAATAAATTTTAATTGCCTCCCTAGGACGGGCAATATTTATTTACAAGGGCAGAGCAGCTGAATGATTCAGTTTTGGGAGAAATATGCCCTATGTTTGCTGCAGGAAGAATTTGCTTTCATTCTAGCTCCTTTTCCCAGCTGTCGGTCAGCTGCTCTGCTTTTATCTTGCATGGATGCAGCAAATACTTACAAATCTGAATAAAAATAGTTTGATCTCAGCTATCAGACCTGTAAAAAAGCAGATAGGGACATGTAATAAAGATCTAGTGGTTTAAGTATGAGTGCACTCAGCCCTTGAAATGAATGAGATAATATGGGTAATATTATATATCAGCTTGCATTTGCATTCCAGACTTAAACGAGATCTGTCCATTGTACATCAATACGATGTACAATGTATGTTAGCATTTCTAACGTTTACAATCATTCCATTCCTCAAAATCTTCTTTAGGGGAAGGAAATCTTCACTGTGTTCCAAATTATGGTGGGGAACACCTAGAAGCTGTATCTTTTACAGCATATTTTCTTAGTTCGCTTTACTGGCATAATTATATCAGACTGATCCATGGGACGGGCTATATCACCAAGGGCTCAGTGTTGTATTCACACACATAACAGGGTGGAAACGACCAAAGCATGGGTTTCACAAACAAAAAAGCAATTTATTTGCCCACTTTTATTGATAAAACTCTTGCCCCACTCAAAGCCAAAGAAAATCCTAAACATTTGTATCATTTTTAAAAAATGGCTTAACATTCCCAAAGTCTCTTACACATTTCAAAAAGCTTTATTGTTAGCCCAAATAAATGCAATATATTTTATAGGGAATTTCACAACAGCCAGAGGAGATTACAAATAACAAAATCTATACTTTCTATGACAATTCTATATATATGTATTACAGTAAATTAATAAATTAAGATATATCGGTATGCAAGTCCCTTGATGCACAGACACCTTTCCAATAACTGTTAATGAAAGTTGCTTCCTCCTCTCAGACAGCAAAAATAGTCTTCTGATTCTGAAAGATTGTAGGCCACAGTAAACCTCGAGATATTTGCCTGCACAATCAGGTTCATGCTTAGCTGGATAGCTGACTGTAGCTGTTCTTAAACACAGCAGGCAAACAGTTTGTTGATAGCGCTAGTTAGTTCTGAGCTACTGTGTAATTTCAAAATAAGTGTATGATTACTCACTGCTTTATAAAATTTGCAATAAACAATTATGGAGTGATTCAGCCACATTTTTAATATCTCTCTACTAAGCACATTATAATGTTCTATGTAATTTAATTTTTCTGAATGGATCATTTATAATTTCAATACAGTACATTGTCTTTGTTCTTTATAAAAGTAATACAATCAAACCTAATCATCATCTACAAGGGGTGGTATCCATAACAATACTAGGTCTGGGATTTTTATTACAATTATTGCATTCAAGCTGAGATCAAAAGGTTAACTCTCAATGTGTTCCATAGTTATTCACAATTTCAGCCTATTGACTGAACTATAGATCAAGGTAACAGTTTCTCTCCAGCTAAAACGAAGAGAGTCTTACTTATTTCTTCATCATTGATTAATCCTGAATGAAATTAATGTTTAATAGCTGCATTGTTCCAGTACATGTACATTTTGACCTTCTTGTAAAAATAAACATGTACTTCAGTAGTATTATCAATATTATTTACTTGAAGGATCTTTCTGTATTTGGGGAGAAGCAGTGTACCTCTAATTTCCAACAAACAATTGGTTTTTGACCTTTACAAAAGCAGTCTTTGTGCCTATGTAAGTACAGATTTATTCATAAAGCACTTAGAAGTTTCCATTGGTACACAGGGAGGAAAAAAATGCCACCTCTAAATACGAATAAATGAGAATAATAATAATAATAATGTGAATAATGTTTGTATAGTAGCACAAATTTAATTATTAATGCAGGTGCAAACATCTTTGGCAACTCCAAATTTCAAACAAAATTAGATAGGTGACTTTCAGCATCTGTCCTCACTGTGCTGCATGGCACCAATATCAGGAGCTAGCATTGCCCTTCAGCAGCTGGACCCATCTCTTCCTCAAGGGTTTGATGAAAACAGGTGAAATCTCTCACAGGCAGAAGGACTGTGATGCTAATCTCTTTTACGCTGCCAATGCGTCAAGGTTCAACTGCAAGGCGACAGCAAACCATGGCAGACGCTCCCTGTTACTCTCTTACCTCCCACCACCCCTTTCCCCCATATTGGAAGGATGATAAGGAAGATAATAGGGAAGGAAGAGAGACTTAGACTTCAAGTTGGAAGGGTTTACTAATGCTACTAATAAATGGAGAATATATACAAAATATACAAAACCAATCTTGAATGCTCGATGTGGGGTTGGCGTCACTATAGCAGCAACGGAGTTGGGCGGGCGGAGCTGGCGTGGCTCCAGCAAGTACAGGTCAGGCCCCCAGAAGTCATGGGTGGGACTTCACAGCAAACCGGAAACTGGTTGAAGGGCCTGAGGCCTGTAGATCACAGGCAGACAGACAGGGTCCTCTCTAGATGCCGGCCATGGTCGAAGAGAGCTTAACCCCTGTGATCACCCTCTTATATAGGGGGTATGACGATTATAGGATGGAATACTCAGATTTGTCAGTTCTAGTCACCTGTTCCATCCACCCCTCCTCAAACACGCCCCTCTCACAACGGACCGTGGGAAAACTGATTAGTCTTTCTTGGCGACCATAGTAATAAATCTAGACATGAGCTTCTTCAGCATTCCGTTGGTCTTCTTATCAGCACCGAGTACAGCATCTGAGGAAAAATATGCAGGCTAAAACTCAGAAAAGTACAGCCACCTAGAAGAACTTAGCTGAAAGGAAAAATCACTAAAAGAGAACTGGTCTTGTTTTTAACAAAACCAGGGCACAATGGGAGGCTGCCCTTAGCTGGGAGTGAAAAAAGTATGGGCAATGAGTTTGGAAGTTATCTAAAGATATATGAAACACCATGACTTTCAAAAGTGACTTTAGGCACAGAACTCAAATTATTTGAGAAGACAGCAGTGAGGCAGCCAGTACATATCATTTATAATAAGAATAATCTCGTTCTTAATCACAGATCAGACCACTCTTCCAGAAAGTGGAGCATACAGAGCAGAATGCACCAAAATCTGGTGATATAAACCAGGCTCCATCCATTTCTGAAATGATTTTTCCAGCTAAGAAGAAACCTGTCTCCCTGTTTGTTCAGCTAGCCCAATACTGCAAGCACAGGTGGCAGCTGGAACTGAAGTTGGATAAAATGCAGTGTTTAATCTGTTTCCTCACAAAGCGCTTGACTAAGCCTACCAGCACACTTCACATCTCTCTCTAATCTCCATTGCTTCCTCTATGAGCTCAGAAGCAGTCACTTTGGGTGGGAACGGGAACAATGGGCACCAAAGAGCTCCCAGCCCTCCAATCAGAGCAGGATGATACAACACATTTCCAAGCCAGCAGAAATACAGGTTAATTTTGGGGGTATAGGTTTTGCAGTTCCCTCTGACTCATAGGCACTGAGCAATAACAAATACAAATACTTTCAGAAAACAGAATAAGTGCTACATCTGAATTTCCACCCAAACCTGTTTCCAGTGGTTTAGTCATAAAAGGGTATCATCACCAAGACATTTTCCTTTCGTGAATAATACATGCTTTATAAACCTTTACTCCTGAAGCATCACCACACTTTAGGAGACAATTGTGATTGTTCCCATATTATAGATAGAAAATGATGCATAGCTACTGTAATTGACTTTGCCAAGGTCAGGAAATGATTTAGTGGTGCAGCTCAAAATAGCAAATTCCAAGTTCTCTGTTGTAACCACTAGTCTCCATTTCCTCCATCAGGCAATGGACTCTGGGGGAAAAGAAGATTTGAGGATGTGGGGAGAGGACATAAACACGTTTTAGAGTAAATACTGATGAAATCAGGTAAAATTTTTTACTCACACTGCTCTACATTGGTTAGAAAACCTGTCGTGCTTATCTGGATGTAATCATCATCTAACAGTTATTTCTGGCACTATCTTACAGTATCTTCTGTCACCTTTCCACTGACAAAGTCTTTATTTCATATTACTTATAACGTGTGTTGCCAGCCCACCCAGCATGCTTCTTAATTAATTATAAGTTGTAACATGTTTCTGGCAGCAGCGACAAAGAACTCTCCTGCTACCAGCAGGAGATTAGCAATCTCCTTCATTAGCAATTGTAAAGAATATTATATTATTATTATTATTATTTACATTTTTTATTACCGTTATTAATATTTATCAGCAAGCTACATGCATCAGGACTTTTGACATGGCAGGGCTTCCATTTTCATAGCGAGCCCTGCAATAAGAGCATTTCAATGGTGAGTGAACATTTCTGTATTTAATTCTACCTGTTTAGATATTTAGAGATTCTCTTCACAGGGCTCTCTGAGTTTTTAACAACACACTCTGTGTAGGGTGCTCTATCGCATCCAGAAAGATTCTCAAACAGGCAAAGATACAGATCCCTCTTTTATTTGTTGTTGTTTTGGTTTAGTTATTTTTTGTTTGCTATATTTGCAAACTAATTGATCTTGGGCAAATTCTAACAAAGATGTGAGTTTTTACTTTTCCTTAAAGTATTTTGTTTACCTTTGGGCCTGTAAAATGGGAGACTGGACTTTAGAAGGGTTTATGGAGGACAGATTGCTTGTCTTCTACTATTATTACACACCATTGCCACTGAGGGCATCTGTTTTAGCGACAGGAAATGTTTTAGATTCCAATCAGTTCTGTGGTCCAATTGCCCCTGCAGCTTCCAGGCATAATGAAAGGAATGGCACGGAGGTATGAAAAAGTGGGTGGTGTGGGATTATAGTGGCATAAACTGGTGCTACCACAGAAAGAAATGATGTGAGAGTGCACTTTCCTTTGAGAATGGTAGCTTGTCTACGTTGCTTCAGAAGGCTGAGACATTTTTAAATATCTGTCCTTCTCGCTTCAGTATTTTCTTAAGTGTTTTTAAATGTAATGAGACAAGGCAGTAATTTTAAAAGATTTGATTTCTGTGTCCAAAACAAGCTTTAAGCTATTACCTTCTGCTTCCTTCCCCCTTGTTCTGCCATAGGAAGTGGCTCATATCTGCAGGCAGATCATACTGGAGTGGCTGAGATGGTTACTGTCCTCTGTTGTCTGTTCCAGTCTTTTTGCTGGGAGTAGCACTGCAGGAGGATCCACTGAGCAGATGAGCTAACATTTTAGGATGCCAGATACTGGCATTATCTGAAATCATCCAGACCTGTGACATTTATAGTCATCTATAAATCACATGGATTTGTCTCTTGAAAGAGATTGGTAAACTTTGGTTGAGGTTTGAGGCAGACAGCAAAGATGACAACTGTTTCATTCAGCCTAGCTAAGTCTGCTGGCATGAGTTAGAAGCACATGATGCCAATCCAAAATCCCTTAAAGTACAGAAATGTTCTGCTGATGCCACTTGTAGAAGAAAAATTGCTTCCTTTCTTAGTCAGGACAACAACTGGTAGTAGTCACCCACAGAGTCTGTACACAATTGTAATTCACTCTCAGGGCTGATCACAGTCATTTCTGAGCGGAGGATTGTCATCAAACAAGTCCTGGGGAGAGAATTGCAACCTTGTGTGTGCAGTAAGTGGCCATCTGTTGTTTCAGTGTCGTGGGTTTCCCAGAGCTCTGCTTCAGCTGCCAAATTCCTTTTCAATTCTAAACAAAGACAGAACAAGACATAGTTGTTTGGTATGACACTGGCATGTAGTCAGTTGTTCAGTATGACACCATGAGTTGTTGTCACAATTAGGCCCCATTTTTACAAATTCCCTTACTGAACCCCAAAGCACCAGGGTCTTTTAGAAGTAAACATTTCTGATCTGAAAACTCTCCCTACATCCACCCATAGGAAAAGCAATACAAGCTATATCTACATCTAGAAATATAGGGATTTTAGAACATGAAAAATGTCAGTGTGACTATTGGCTGTTTTCATGCATTCTGCAGTAGATGATAACATAAATTCTAAACTGAACTTCCAGGAAACATAAGAATATACAAAGGCAATTATACAAAGCAAAACCTCATCTGGTTTATAACATACTTCATCTATTTGCAATGTCTAGAAAAACTTAATTCAAACTGATACAGATTGTACAATCAAGCTTTCTACCTTAGTATATACAACCTAGGCTTTGGAAGGAGGAAACATTTAAGGTGGCTGGTCTGCTGCTGCTCTGCTTAATATTCAGCTGTCCATGGCATCCAGCAAATTGGCTATTGCAAGGTTTCTAGATAGTCTTACATTTGGTATAATACTGGCCTAATAATGTGTAGATTCTTACCCTCTACACAGAGATATATTTTATTTGGGGTTTTGCTTCTAGGAGAAAGAATCTTGACTAGATCCATTTCAAGATACTTTTGATTCTGAGCTTAGGCCGACTGAACCATCCCTCAGCTGAGAGATATCACTGTTATTCGGGACAGAAATTCCCCTTCTTTACCCACTAGCTGCCTGTACTTGAAAGTATGACATCTTCTTCATTTGACAGAAGTACACGTAGTAAATACACTTTCAGTAATATTCTTCTTAAAGCTTTTCTAAAGTATTAGATACCAAGATGATAGCTCCCACACTTTTCATTATTCAATTGGACAAAGTGAAGCACAAAGTACTACAAAGTGTCTTGCCCAAAAGCAGAAAGCACATCCAAGGGATCAGTAGAACCTGTATTCTAGTTTCTGAGTTTTGAGCTCCAGTCTCAGTAGCTTCCTCCACTCTTAATTTCACCGGTACACTACGGAATTTTACAACTTAATAAAATAGGTTTGAGAACACATTACTCCTTTCATTGATGAAGATGTAAATCACAGTGTTTAACAGACCTTTAGGACCATTTCATAGCTATTAATGGGAGCTCATTTATGATGGTGGTGATTATGGCTTCTTGAGCTGTGGTCGGATTGATCAGAATGTCTGTTCAAAGCAGGATGGGATCTGAGATAAACATCCTAAACAGACACTCAGCTAAGAGAGTGGGTACAATGTGAGAGAAACAACCATAAATAAGAGGAAAAAAAAAAAAAAAAGCACAAATCCACACCAAACAGAAAAAACCTACCGTGGATACATGAGCTGTGCTGGATTACATCCAATCTCAGGGCAGCTGCCTTTGGAAATGGTTGTTCATTTGTTTATTTGCAACATTTTGATTTGATCACCTAAGTTGGGTTGATTTTATAGCAGTAAGTACATGAGAGCAAACCCTGTGATATGGCAGAGAGCTGTTTGTTATGCAGAAATTTGTATTAAGGTCAACTTATTAATTTTTACTATATACAGAGCACTTGGGAAAGGACAGCTCATAATGTCTGCAATTACAGTGAAGGCACGTCCACTCCATCTCATTACTCCTCTTTGTTAAGGGTTACCCATGCTAAGTAATGGGTCAGTCTAGCACCCACGAGCCTCTTAGTGAAGACCAAGGCATCAGAGGAAGTAAGAGACCTACCCTTAAGTTCTGCAGGAGAGGCTATCAGATGTGTGAGATAAAGGAGGAAAGGAAGAAGAAAAGAGTGACTGGAAAACCCTAGCTGTGTGGTGATACACATGGAAAAATGTAGATTTTTCTCCGTTTAATTCTCTATGTCACAATGTACTACTTTCTGGTATTTTAAGTGGATTTGCACACGCAGTGTCATCTACCTGCTGTACTATGGGAATTGTTCTCACTTTCTCATTTGTCTGAGGAAATCATATTAACTTGTATGTAGTAATTACTTTTTGAACATACTCTCTTACTGAAAGAAAATCTGTGTCTTTGGAGAGAAGTGAGAAGCTAACAGGCAAATAGAATGTGGGACAGCTTCTTCTGTTAGCACAGGCCCAAGGCAACTTAAAGTGCTTGTGGACAGCTGCTATCAAACTAAATTAAAGTTAGAAAAGTTTTGGAGTTACGAAACAGTTACAAACCCTCTTTATTCCTAAAATGCTCAATATAGTCAAGATCTTTTTGGTTACTTTAAGGAGGTCTTGTAGCTGAATGAATGATGCAAGCAGAGCTAAGGGACAATGACCAGTATCTTGGGGTATGACGAGCACCTCACCAGCTATCGCAGGAGTGTCAGATGTCAGCTGTCACAGCATGCAGTCTCCTGCTGGAACACCTCCACCTGCTGAGCAGCCTAGTCTCAGGTAAATCATCAGTAAGTCTCTCCTCAGTTTCCCAACACCTACAGAAAGACAGTGGTAACACCTGCTCACCACTGCTTCTCTTTAGGATTTCATTAATCAGTTAATGGCTATGAAGCATACAGGAGATGTTAACGAATATTAACAGCAATTCAGAGGTGTAAATTGGTGTTTGCTAATAGAATTTTCTCACTGTGTAACACTTTGCTTACCAAAGTCTGTCACCTGATGCTATTACAGCTGATAATTGAGTCTGCCTCACCAGGAGTCTTTGAGTGTTTTGGACAGACTTCCCTTGACAGTCTTTTCATACTGAAATATGTTATTTTGAATGTTGCTGGTGACGCATGCTTTAGCCTTTTGTATTTCCTAGGCACTCCTCAAATCACTCTGCAGAGTCTGCTTTGAACTTAAAGGAGATGCCAGCCTGGGCCTTAGATTTTCTGTTATTAAGACTTTCTGGCATTAGGAACTTAAGACACTACTTTGTCACATACAGAATTTCCTCCTCCTCCCACCTAGGAGTGGCAAGCAAACAAGAACAGACAATTGATGCTATTTCTTTTTTATAAAATCCCTCTGTGTTCTATGATTGATATATTAGACCACAACTATTACCTCTTCTTACTATAAGACCAACCCACTGGATTACTGAGTCATTCCAAATTTCTCTGTTATCTAGGAAAATATACGTATTATTAATTTTTACATGTAGCATAATTTTCATCAGGGGAGACTGATAAAGCCCATTTTGGAATTATCCTCCATTTTTGTGGAACAATAGGATTGAGAATCCAGAAATCTTTTACAGAGGAACATAGTTGAACTTCAGTCTAAATGCAGGTTCAGAGGTGCTTTGTTATTACATTGTTTTTGCTCTTCATATACTTAGAAAATGTCTCCTACATTAGCAATACACAGTTCATGAATATTTTGAGTGCTTGTACTGTAAACTGTCAAGTTCTTGTCAAGACTTTATAGTTTGTTAATGAAGTAGAATAAAGAACATGTTGAAAATGGTTCTAAAAACTCAAATTAGTTAAGTAAAGTCATGTTCTCATAATGCAAAGTGTTTTGTGACAGCACAAGCTTAAGGTGCTACTGAGCTCACGTTAAAGCTCATCTTCTTGTCAGCTGAATTGACAGTTTTTTAAGAGAATTCACTGTGAGTCAGAAAGAGGAGCTTATCTGGCTCTCTCCTGAAAAGAAAATAAGTTAATTTTTTTTGTAAGATGAATTCCCCATTCTTTTCATTACATCGCCCTTCAAACAGTTATTTTGATACAAGTGGGAAGCAAAGAATGAACAGACAGTGTTGTTGATGAATAATTTTTCATACTGAACTATGGTCTAAATCTTTTTGGTGAATCCAGTTTTATAAAACTTGCCTAAGAAGGATCAAATCTTTTTACAGACTGCAGGAGTGTGAACCACATCCTACTGATTCAAATGTCAAACATTATTCTAATAATTGATCTAGTTTTCCCCCACATAAAACCATTTATAATGTCACCCAATCTTATTATTTGCTATTATTTGCACCGCTATTCAGTGTTCTGAATGCTCTTACTACTTGCATTTTAGTGAAATAGTTTTCTATATTCATCCTCCTAACTTCCCCAAAAATATGTATGCAGTTGTCACTTCTGCAGTGACAACCAATCAACCAATCAACTAAACAAAAAAAGTTTGCAATTTTTTTCTTTTTTAAAAAAGATGCTTAGAAAAGGCCAAAATATATATGCAATCAGTATGGTCTGAGTAAGTCAATATCTGGAGGAAGAGGCAGCATCTTTGGTTTGCAATGGTTCAAAACCTTGGAATATTTCAAGTTTGGCAATGTTATACTTGAGCCACCAAAGCTCATATTGGTTCATAGTAGCTTAGAACTTCATATAAAGGCAAAACATTGCTTTTCAGGCCTCTCCAATAATGCCTTCTACAGCTCTCCTACACTCAGGATGTGTTCTAACCTTGATTCCACCCTCATCTTCTCTACCCGTCCTACCGTTAAATATTTCATCCTTCTATTCACAGAATGAATTCCCTGTTCTTTATTTTTAAAATTTTCTTTATTACGAATTATATGTGTCTTTCTGGCAGTAAAAATCCCTTTCCTCCAGTCACATGACTATGGCCATTAAAAATCATACGTTACTGAGGAGATAATGTACTTACATTGTTTTAGTGTGAAAATATCAATTGTACCTCAGGAACACAAGGCAATCTGCTCAATAGTTTGAAGCCAGAAGACCTTGTTTTCAGGTATCCAGTGCTATTACACTGATTACCTTCTGTTTCTGTTGCTGTTTATGTTGATTATCTTCATCTGTCTAAATTGCAGGTGTGGCTATAAAGTTCCTAGGAAAGCCTGTTCAGATTCCAACACAGAATTTGTTAACAGCTATTAAAGACTCTAAGAAACTCTAAGGATATAGATATGGGTTGAATTAGTTAGTATTGCATGCATATCCTTCAACACGTTCAGTGTTCAGGATGCCACTAAAGTGTCTCTGTGATTTAGAGACTGACAGAGTAGTCTATAACTGGGGGAGCTTGGCTAACATTGCTGGGTCTGGATGGAATGGAGTTAATTTTATTCATAGCAGCCTGTACGGTGCTGAATTTTGGATTTGTGACTGAAACAGCATTGATAACATACACCAAGGTTTTGACCACTGTGGACAGTGCTTGCTCTCAGGATTTCTATTTTTACCACTCTGCTACCCCTGCAGCAAGCAGGAAAGGGGTAGGAAAAGCTAGACGAGGACACAGCTTGGAGAGCTGACTCAAAATGACCAAAAGGCTACTCA
Organism: Pampusana beccarii; assembly: GCA_013399365.1. Taxonomy (NCBI): domain Eukaryota; kingdom Metazoa; phylum Chordata; class Aves; order Columbiformes; family Columbidae; genus Pampusana; species Pampusana beccarii. The sequence continues at coordinate 238,793 of VWYH01007502.1, forward strand.
AGGCCATGCAATGTCATGCTCAGCAATAGAAAGAGGTGTGAGGTGAGCAGGAGTTGTTTGGCAGGTGTCCATTGCTCAGGGACTGGCTAGGCATCACTCTGCTGGTGAGAGGTGGTGAGTGATTTTATTTGCACCACTTTTTTTCCCCCCCTCCTCTTTCCTTCACTTATTAAACTGTCTTTATCTCGGTCCATAAGTTTTCTCACTTTTGCTCTTCCTATTCACTCCCCCATCCCACTTGGTGTGAAGTAAGTGAGCAGCTGTGTGGTTCTTAGCTGCTTGCTGATGTGAACCCACCACAATTATATTTAAGAGGCCAGGGAAAAAACAATCTTATGGAATGCAAGCCACTTTCAATTTTCACAAAAATATCAAATTACTTTTTCCCTATCCAGCATTGTTCACAAATGTGCATATTGTCCCTCAGTGGTGCCCATTGCTGAAATCACATTTAACACAGCTCTCAAAAGTACCACTCCAAGACTATACATTTCCACACAAGGCAGCTGAAATAAAGCATATCTCATTCATGTGAAATTAGAGAAAGAGTTCCTCCTATACTTCAGTCCCTACTGATAAATGCTGACATTTTGAGTTAATCCTCCTCTTTTTCATGTTACTCAATCACTATACTGAAGACTGAAAGATATATTCATCTTTCTCAGCTCACCCTGGGAAGTCCAGCATCCTCCTGTTGCTCAGACCCTCATAGGAAGCTAGTGCTCATCTGAAGAAGCCTGCCATGAATGAGATTTCTCTGGTAGCCCAAAATTCATTAATATTTTCTTCCTTTATTATTGCATGCTGTGACTGATCTACTTCAGCAGTATTCAGAGCTGCACACAGAATGAACATCTTTTTAGGCCTGAGATCTGTTCTTTTCTGTGGCTTTGGAAATAATTTTCAACTCAGACACGTTGTTTAATATCTCAACTGTCCATTCAGCTGTGCTTGTAGGACTCACTGAGCCACTAAATGTCTCCAGAGAGAAGCAAAAAGAGACTGAGACAACAGGAGATAAGCAGGTCCAGGACCTTTGAAGTCTTATTTGTCCTCTTTTACCAAAGAAAAAGTCTCCTAGTACCACAAGGACTCAGAAATACTTTTTTTTTCTTTTGTGAAACAGAAAGAATGGAATAAGCCAGAGTTATTAGATACAAGAGGGATTTTTCATTCAAGTCTCTCTTGTCTCGCAGAACCCCACATTGAGGTTTGTAGATTACAAGTTATGTGGTAGGGATGCCCTAGTATGCACACATCAACATCTACATGAAACCAATAAGAGTTTTATTGCTAAATGCTTATTTGTATAATATGCTAGCTCATGGACACATAAATGCTCTATTTCTAAAAGCATATACCATTGTTTTGCACAACAAAATTGGCATCAGATTCTGATTTGACAAAAATAATCATCAGTTTAGATATACAAAGGTGGAAAAATGATCCATAGAAAAAGAAATCCACATGCCAGTATGTACAAAGTTGGACTGAACAGTAATTCAAGTCTGAGAATTTATTTATTTGCAGGTTTGCCTACAGAGCTTCTCAGGTTCTATCTAATATGCCTACAACTGACTTAGACCTGCTGCTCCACCATCATCACATCACTCTTCTTTGCATCCTGACACGTAGGATAAGACATGAAAACATTTATTCATGTGACCCTCTGAATATATTCAAATAAGCCAGTCATTAAAAGAGCAGACAAAAGGGTATTAGAGTGTTGTGTCTTATGACAACACCCAGAGTCAAGTTTTCTACTTCTGAATTTTATTTCCAAAACCTCTGGGAGCTTCCAGCTGCTTAATTTACCCAATGAAATAAACCAGCCCAAGGACTGCTCCCAAATCCTGAGGCCACATGTCATGGTTAGGCTTATAACCACATGTCTGCATTTTCCACTTCCAGAACTTGGTGGCCATATCCAAACTGCACAGTAGGAGTAGCAATTGACAGACACCATGCCATGAAATGAACCTGGTCATGGTCTATGAGGATAATAGTTGACACAAACCAAGACCACCCCAGTGAATCTGTGTAGGCAATGATTAGGCAGTTTGCATGGTTGTGTATCAGGGCTTCAGTCTGATCACTGGCCCCTCTTTGCTTACCAGTACTAAGTCTATTATAGGACTTCAGGCTTTTGAGTTCTAATTGCAAACACTCTGAAATCCAAGGTACTTGGATAAGAGATTTTTCATTTCTACAGGAGACACTTTGACCAACAAACAAGACACAAAAGTACTGATATCTGGAAGAAATTATAATGCTCTTGAGCAAACACTATACCTCCTGAGGAAGTGAATTACATAAACAACTTCATAGCTTGTAAGTACTGTCTAGTGAGATTTTGTTATATCATGTGGACATTCAAGTTTGCAAGTCTGGGCATATCTGTACTCTGACTCTACCTTCTCATCAACACTTCACTGTGCCTTTGGGGTTTTTTCCTCTCTTTTCTCGCTACTAATCTTATTTAGGGAATGCTTTTTCAAAATGCACTTTGTCAAAATAAAAGAAAAAAAAAGAAAAAGAGAGAGACTGAACTCAGTTTGTGACAAAAAAAAATTTACAGCAGTGTAACTGCATTGATCTGAGTGATGGCAGATAAGAATCAAGCCCAGGCAGTCAGTTTTCTGGTATCTAAATCATGTTGGCTGCTGTGTTACTGACAGTTTTCTTTTGCTTATTTATGTACATTCATTGTCCTTCCAAAATATTGAGAAATTTCTTGTTTGTGTGCAACTCGCTATTGTATTTAAATATTGTTTCCTAGAAAGTAAGTCTGTGACTAATCCACTGAGTATGCTGCAGTACTGTGGAATTAGATTGGATATTAGCACAAGGATATAGCAAAGACAGTTTAATGAATGTGTCATAGACAAAAAATGTCATATGCATATGGCTATGGCTAAAGAGAAGAAGAAACAGTAAAAACACAGCTCCATAGTTAAACACACTGGGGACTAGACACTCCCTTCTAGAGGGAGGATTGCCCATGAGCGATCTGGTGTTTTGTGGTATATATATGTATATATATATATATATATGACACTCCTCAAAATCTTTTCCAGTTTGTTTCTCAAAAGAGCTCTACTGGCTTTTCTGGTGCTAAAGGCACCATCATTCAGTCTCAGGTTCTCCCTCAGTAGTCATTACCTGTTTGTAAATAATCTGTGCTCTTCTCTGAGACAAATTTATCTGGAATTTGCTCTTCACTCTTGATAACACATGATTATATATTTAATATACAGACAAGCAATATGCCTTTGGTAATTGTAAAGTATCTCATTAAATTATATAAATAAAATTCATCCATTGAGGATTCACATATCACTTTGACCATAGCTCTACCTAAATCTAGCGACTTTCCCTTCATGCTTTCTCATTATTTAAGTTTGAATTTCCTTAATTTATATTGCTTTTATAACTTGTTTGGTTTACAAATGTTCCTTTTTCATTCCTTTGATGAATACTCACTGGTGATAGCAGAACAAAATAAACCTGTGGAAGTCACGTTGTCAAATGTTTTTGATTCAGCCCAGGATCAAGCAAGAAGATGCTTAATTTAATGAGAATAACTCCACTCAGAAAGAGACAGGAGGACAGATTGCAACATCAGGTGGGAAATGTGCTGTCAGTTATAGCACAAAAGGTAAATGAAATGTTTCCCTTGTCTACTGGTAAGACAGTCTGCATGTATGGTTCTGGGATGAATAAAGCCTAATTGCAGATAAATTTGTTCTTACTATGCCTCTAAATTCACTCTGCTTTTAGAGAGTCTGCTCTGGTGAGACGTAATTCTCTAAAATGCGTGAAAGTGAGGGACACAGACAGAATTCGTCTGTTAGGGGTGCAGGTATACTTCAGTAACTATTTCTAGATCTGTTTATTAGTCTTTGTGTATATTGTGCATGCCTGTTTATGTCTGTATTACATGTATGCATGTGCATGTGTGTTCAAGAACTTGAAAGATACTTTGAGTGTTTGTATGCATGCTTTTGTTTCTATAATTTTGAAGTAATTTATGCAACTTAGTTTTTCATCCTGTTTGCTTTTTTTTTTTAAGTCTCTTGGAAACTTGCCTCCTATGAGACAACCATGTGGCAGGTGCACCAGCTGCCCCCTCTCCCCTGCCCGAAAACCAGGGTTTCTAACACAGCAGCTGCTGGCTCTTTCTGCACCCTTATTTTCATACCTTTTGTGCCCTAGCATGGCTGTTGTCACGTATACACCTTGGTCAAGTGCTGACCATCGTGTACCCACTGGGGTATAATGACTCCTGTAATGGATACCCACCAGTTGGGGGAGAAAGAGAGGCAGACCCCAGGCCAACAGACAGAATCCCCAGCCAATGTGACATCTTGGCTCAGAGAAGCTTCTGGACCATGTCCATATATGACCAGAACTTAGATCTGACCAGGCTATAAATGGGTCTCCTACCAGAAACCCCCCTTGGAGTGGTTTTCCTCAGAGCAGCAGGACTGAGACTGGAAACTCTCCGTTTGGAATTGGGACACTATCCAAGAAAACTTCCCAGGACTGAGTGAGTGCCTCACCTCCCACCGTGGTGAGTGATTATTTCTTCTGAATCTATCTTTGGGTGATCCCTCAGACCTCCCTGACACAGCCTTTGCCCCATCACCCTGGGCAAGCAAATATTTCTTCTGGATACCGTTGAGAAAGTTTCTCTTTTGTGAGTGTGTGCGCTTTGGATCATCATTCTTGTGTGTCACCGTGTAGTAATAATACCCTGACTTGTACAGTGTGCTTGTAGTGGTGTGTTAAATGTTATTGGAGTGCTGATTGGTTCTGGATTGTCCCTGTGTTACATTGGTTCCTGTCGTTTGGTTTGGTGTTGTTGCAAAATAAAGTTTGTTTGAGCTAAACCTTGGTTTGTATTAGTTTTGATGTACCTCTGTGACAATACCAAAATCACCATCTTCTTCAAGGCCTGTGTCTTGTGATGTTTCACACCATAATTCTCTTTAGTCAACCTCCAAAAGTAACAGTAAGTAGACTGTATTTCACAATGCTATACATGTACCTAGTATCCATTCAACTGCTGTCTCTGTTGCTCCAGGTAATGGAATCACCTTACATTTTCATTGACCCTGTGGCTTCATTTTCAACATGAATTCAGCAGCTCTTCGAAAGATTCATATATAGGTATGCATGTAAATATCATGTCCTAAAAACCATGAAAAATGGGCAGACAGCTATCTCCATCCCTAGAGATACATCCCAGACACTTATACCATAGAGACATTGAAAATAAAAAGGTAATACTAAACAGTAAAACAACCCAACCATATATACAACTAATGCAGATTGTAAGTGGGACTAGAGCTGTAACCCTAGACCACGATCACTGCCTAATGTAGCAGGAGGCTCTTTGTCGTGTGACACAGCAGTGCCTGTAGCCTACATGATTCCCACTCTGCACTAATATATCTAACATCTAACCATCCAAATATTGTTCATCTAGAGAATGCAAACTGCTTTATCCACGTGTGTGAACACACAGTAAAATCACATAGTTAAGCAGGTTGCAAAGCAGCCTCACAGTGCATGCACCCATATACCACACAAAGCACCTGCATCCTGGGGACACACGCACACGCTTCACATTCAGGCAAAGAACTGCCATTCTCACAAACTTCTAAAGGACTCGTTCTCCTCAGTTCACAGCTCTGCCAAATTAGGTTGCTGCAGCCATACCTTAAAATCTACTTATTATCTTATGCACACACTTTTCTTTTAAAAGGTGCTGTGCAGATGAAGGGGGCTATTCATTTGTCTTTCTCAGTTATTTTTTTTTCATTTTTTCTCAATTCATTTTTAATTGTTTGCTATTCCTCAAAAGCCAAAATTCAATTTGTAAAATGCTTTTAAAAAGATGAATCAATTTCTAATGTCAAATTCAATAAGCTCAGCTACCACATTCACATCGCATTACTATATGAAAAGACAACAATGCTCCAAATTTCTACTATTTTCAGAAGTGCTTCAAGTTGAAAATTAAGGATAAGTTATTGGAGTGCTTAGAAACCAAATTGATATTCAGAAAATGGACCTCACATAATGATTTTTCCATCCAGTTTATTTATTCTTAATCCAATAGCCATTAATGAACTCTAAACTCTGGGGAACTGAAGGCACAAATGTAGAGTTATTTTATTTATCTTGTTTGCAGGGAAAAGCTGAATTTCAAGTCATCAGAAAGTAGTATAATTAGTTATTGTAGAACTGCTTCTTCCCATAGCCTTGGTGCCTTGTAACCTGCAGGCGTGGCATGAAATGAGCATCTGCTCGCAGGGTCACCACTGGGAAGTGCCATCTCCCATAGACAGAGATCCTCCTCACGTTCCTCACAGCTCAGAAAACGGCTCAAACAGCCCCAACCTTGGTTCCTGCAGCCCTGCTCTGTGGTAGGCAATGTCCCACCCCAAAGATGGGTGGCTGTGATTCCTTTACAGATAAAATGGTTCATGCAGTTTCAATAGTACTAACCAATCCCTGTCAGTACATCTGGGCAAGTAATGGAAAAAAACAAAAACAAAAACAAAAACAAAAAACACCACAGCAAAAAACTCAGAGTGGACTGAAATGGATTGTGAATGGAGAGACTGAGGGAAGGAGTTTTGATAAAATTGAGATAGATGAATTTGATGTTGTTATAAATAATTCCCTTTCATTTTCAGACTTAATTAATGTTTAACAAAAATTGCTTTTTAAACAACAACCAAAAATATCTAATTTTCAAAAGAAAAATCAACACTTCTTTTTTTTTTACTCTATGTTTCCAAAGTGAAATTATTCAGGATGTGGTAAATTCTCTCCACTTTAGACATTAAAATATATGTGTTGAATAGGTTTATAAACATGCTTATTCTGGGACCAGGGGGATTTGTGAATAAAGCAATTACTGTCTGAAAAAAAAAAACAAAAACAAAAACAAAAGCAATTTTTTTTAAATGTCAATGGGAAGGATTCACCTACGTCTAAGTTAGTCTAGGGAAACAGACACTTTAGACACATAATTTAGAGGATGATGGATTATTCCCTAGAGTTCCCTATTTCTTTCTTCAGTGTCTATAAAGGGAGCCTAGAGTGACCACCTTACTCTCGAATGTGGAGCTTTAAGACACCTGTGTTAGAGCAGGTGGTTTCCACCTCTCAAGATTTCAGTACTCTTTGCCCCTTCAGGCATACATTATTTGCAGAATTTAAAGATTACTTTGCTCCTCCACATCCCATTTGTACTATATTTCACTTCAGTCAAAACATTTCCTCTGATGACCTCATTTTCTCATCTGATGCAGTGAAGCATTAAGCATCTGCTCAAGTCAAACCTCATGAATATTTCTCCTAGAGGTCAAAAACTATGCTACATAAAGTTTACATTTGTAAGTTGTTTGCTGAATGATGTTCATATTGCAGATCTTATTAAGAAACCAGTCCAGAAAGTTCATATGTTATTTATGTATGCTTTATTCAGCTCTTGTTCTGATATTCTGTATTAATAACCTGACATGTGTATCTTCTTTATGCATACTGCTCTTTCCCAGAGTGGATATATATCTATTAAGTGCCCCGGAGCAGGAGGAAGGCTCGGTTTTAGAATGAATCATCCAGGCGTGACTTCTGTGAAAAAATGTCCTATTAACATTATCGGAAACTAGCTTTATTTCACTTTAAGTGATAGTCCTAATTTCAGTGGTCTTAGTTCTGCATTGTATGAATGTGAGTAGCATGAAAAGAATAAGATGTGAACTATTATATGCCAGTACAGTAACTGAACTAATGTTTTATCATAAAAGAATTTCCACCAGTCATTTGAGGCTGTTCATTATATAGATTTCTTTAATAGTTTTCCATACTGTTTACATGAAATAATCAACATTACAGAATTATGTCCAGTCCTTGGGAAATTGCTATTCCCATATCAGTACGTTTGGGCTCAGGCAGCAAAAGTACAGCCTCCTCTTCTACTTTTGACTTTAGTGTCTTAAGAGAAAATGTCTTGATAAAAGTAAAGATTTGTACAGAGAAAGATCAGGTGCTGCAGACAGCTCATGCTATACCAGTTTGATCGTTTAAGAGAACACAGACTAAGGCCAAATAATTATGCTAGAGATAAATCATCTAGAAATGTAATTGTCAGAATTATAATGACAAGAGGTACAGTTAAATTCTTGTTGATACATTAAAATTGTGAGAAATGTTGATATATTTAATTGGCATTTAACAAGATAGCTGTAGCAAGGCAATTAGATATCAATTTACATACTTCGTAAATGTCAGCATTTTTAACAATTAAGCCCACATTTACACTGCAGTATATCTGCGGGTATTCCTGGATACAGTTCTGGTAGAACTAGCTATATTAGGTTTGTTGGCACTTGTAAGACTTTCCCTTCAGATACTTACATCATGGTCAGGGTGAAATTAGTTAGAATGAAGTTCCATTTTCCCTTCTCCTTACTTTCCCTTTTTATATTAACAATCAGTACTTAATAAATGAGGAGTAATTGGCCCCTCTGATCTGTCAAACTGGGCACTGATAGCTATTGGATAATTTTGATGTTAATATCTCTATGCCTTACCTTCAAATCTCTAAAATAATCAAAACATTCATGCTGATGGTTTGCAAATGAAAAAAGGTCTATATTCACCATGATTGTCACTTGCCCTGGTAAATTTGTGAACTGACAATGCTACAAAGTACTAAGTACAGAAATGAAACATGGAAGCTCTGTAAACCTCTAACTAACCACCAGACACATGCCCACACACACAAAAAAGTTATACGTATCAACAGAGTCACTTCAAAAAGTCAGTTGCAAGCAAACTAAGTCAAAATAGTTTACCAACTAATTTTGTAACACTTTCCCACTTTCAACAGAATTTCCTAATTATAAGGACACATAAAGATTACTATAAATATGAAGATAAGTGGACCTGCTTTTTCTTCACCTTTTTCACTCCCAGACAGTAAGATAAAAGACTGGCAAGGTTTTTCAAGATACTATTAAATGAAGAGTTACGATGGTTCTCTTAGGTTTGCTTTGATGAAAGTGTTATATAACTTACAGATTTACAGTAAGAAAGATAGAGACACTTGGGTGGGAAGAACAGGAGATGGAACGGGAAACAAGGAACAAGAGGAGGCTAAGATGGGTAAAAATTCTCAGTTAGTCTCATGTATTTTTTTCTGATTCATTCTCATGTGCCCCATTTGGAGACTCTTTTCTACCAGAGGTGTTCAATATTATGGACAGGATTTCCAGAGCTTTAAGTAGCTAGATCTATTTGATATTTTAGTTAAAATACAGCTAAGAATGTGAAAAGGGTATGGCGAAAATGTGCAAACTAATGGCCTGCGTGTTTCCAACAAGAGAGCTTTTTCATTTATTCTGATATTTTCTCTAACACGAGCAGAACATGCTTTCACTATGTGTGCCTGGTCTGATTCTAGGAAGGCAGTGCTCGTCCCCCCAAAAGAGTGCACTGGGCTCCTCTCTAGAGTTTCCAGGAGCCGTTGGACTCCTCTTGGAGTCGTTGTTCTACTTGGCTAGTAGTTAATGCTGAGGAGGACTCAGGAATAGGTGATTAAATTCATTTACTTTGGGATACAGGTGACGCGCCCAAAGTCAGCAATAAAGCCCACATCTATTCTAGTAAGAATTTTAGTGGTTTCCACTGGCTTTAGCACATAGAATGCCTTGCACCTATTTTGAAACCAAAAGCAATAGTACAGGATTTATGAGACTAGTAAGACAAAGAACCACACATAGACCAAATAGACCACCATATATAATGAAAAGTATCCATGTCAGTAGTACTTTTAAAAGCAAAGAAAATGGCAACATTCTACTCAAAGTTTGCCAAAGTTGCTTCAGTTTTTCAAGTATTTTTAAACTCAGATAAATAGAATTTAACAATGGCAACACACTGGCAGTTAGTATGCTATGTTCTCATTTTCTGCTTCTTTCTCAATCAGATTTTCATCCCTACTGGCTCAATGGCTGTTTCACCACTTCCCTTTAGAAAGCATCCAACACACATACAAATTCCAGTTTTAAGAAATTTCACCTGGTATTTCCTTTATGTTTTCCCACTGTTAAGTTTACTCAAATAAAAGTAATGACTCAATTTCTACTTGGAACATCTACTATACCCTTCATCTACAAAACATTAGGGACAAAAAATTTTAGCAAATAAGCATCATCCTTGTCAGCAGCTGTGTTGTAATAACACCAAACATTGACTTCTGTTAATCTTTCTTTGATGGTTCCTTCAGACTCATAGTAACTCCTCATGTCCTTTCCCAGATCTCTCAGTTTTTCCAGCATCATTTAGATACCAGAGAAATGATAAGAATTATTGCTAGTGGTTTAGAAAGTGGAACAAACTCTACTTCCATCTGGAAATCTACACAAGACTCACAGCTTCCTAAGAGCTTATGCTATAAAAGTTCCTGGTTCCACTTCAGTTTTCCAGGTTCATGCCCCACAGGCCTAGGCAAAACGAATCATTCCAATTTTTGGCAATACTTTCAGCTTTCTTGCTAAAGCAGAATTATTAAACCTCTTCAGAATTATCTCAGGCAACAAATTGCCAATCATCATCCATCAGCTACATCCTAGACAGCTTGTGTTAGTGGTCAAGATCTGGAAGAGTCATTGCTAAGGACTGGTTGAAAGAAGCATTCAAAATTCTGGGAGTTTTCAGAGACTACTGAAATTAGCCAGGACTCTGTTGTGATATGGTTATCATAAAAGCTTTAACTACTACATGTTTTACTACATTTTTCCTCTCAGACGGCAACCACTAGCTGCATGGAAATATTGACAAAGCTTCCTCTGAATGTATTAACCTGAAGAAGACCTTTCATTTTTTATTTGGGAACTGATTTGGTGGAGAAACATCATCTTTTTCAAACCAGATTCCTTAATCCCCGTTATGCAACATCAGCATACAGTTCGGAAAAGTTATTCTTATGAGAAAGTGAAAAATACACATAAGAACTCAAACTCTTGTACTGTTCAACTCAGTTCGTATTCTCTTATAGAATTTATTTTTCTATTTTTTTCTAGATTTTTATTTATAATTATTCTGTTCATAACATATTAGTAAGTAGAGAGAATCATCCAGATTCCAACCCTAATTGGTGAGTGGATTAAGAGTTTTTGATCTGGTGCCATCAGCATAATTTGAAACCAGGTGGTATTAAACCAATTAGGTTTTTTTGATTGATTTTTGCATTTTATGCAGTAAGGGAAATTCATTGGTGTTCACTTGGAAATGAGGTAACAATGACTTTTGAATCATTGCCAGCTCACAAAAAAGTAAAGTCAATATCAATTCATTAGTAAATTAATGGGACTCATTTTATTGTAAATAGCTAACAACTGTGCAGCTGGAAGCCCTGTGTTAGTAGTCATTCAAAGAGCATCAGATGTAAGTTCTGAAAGTAATGGAAAAGTTCAGACATAAATAGACTTTTTAATCGAGAGTTTTATACTGTTCTTGCAAGTTAAATATTTTTCACCTTAAAAAAGTGTGCTACAATGACCTTATAATGTAGGTATAAAAGAGTTTATATTAGACCTAGTCTGTGTCTTTAAATACAGGTTGATACAGTTGAGTGAGCAATCACATTTCAAGCTGAAAAACAAACAAAAAGGAAATAATTTCAGGTGGCTGTCAAATAATTTTTCTTTTCTTTCATACAGGAAGGAAAAGCTCTTGAAATAAAATGTTTAAATGAACTGTATTTTTCAGGTTGATAAATAGTGTTTTAGTTTGAGCTCTTTTCATTTGTCTTTTGCAAACAAAAACTTTGTTCTCCCTATTAAAGTGAGGAATATTTTGAATTGAAGCATCATTTTGAAATGGCAAGTGGAAACTCCTAGCATTTTCTGGTTTTCCAACATTTTTCTAGATGAAACCCCGAAAAATTCAAACTGAATTTGTGAGGTGTTTTAGGCGGATGCATTTTTAACTGAGAAAAGCTTTTGCCTGAAGAGCTTCCCACAGATATAGTCCTGAATAATGCATTGCAGGTAGCATTGCCCATGAGAGCACAGAGGCAATTGTACATTTCACAGATGTTCTTTAGGATATAATCCCTCTAGAGCTCTCTTCAGAAGGAAATCCCTCTTTAGTCTTTAGAAAGCCCAGCACGTTCTGTTTCATCACTGTGTTCAGCTGCTGCTCCGGGGAGTAACTGAAACCAAGGCTCTACCTATTCCCTAGTGCTTCTTACCTTTTTTTTTCACTAGGACACATTAGCTTGAACAAAATGCAGCAGAGCTATTCAGCTTCCAATCGTAAACTAACTCTTGTCCATCCAGCATGATATATTGTTATAAGAAGCTGATTCTGTTTTCTTATGTAAGCACTGAGAAGATCTGTGTCAGCACTTCAAAGCAGAGCCCATTTACTGCTTTGCTTATAATGCGATCATCTGTGGGGTCTCAAAACCTCTTTCCCATACAAGCCTGGCCACTCTTGTAGCATCCATTAGTGTGCTTTAATGTAGCCCAATAACGATATTAAAAAATGTCATGTGGGTTTTTCCCCTGTGTAACCTGTATCTCCTCTTTATTTCAGAGTATATGCACAGCGAAGGCACAATTTACCTTTTTATTTGCTCACATTTCAAATACTAGTCTTCTGCAGTATTTCTATTACAGAAAAAACAATTGAAAAACTATATAAAACTTATGGAAAACCTAAATGCATTGGAAAACCACTTACCAAATATTGTATTTGGATAAGGCTTATTTTTCTGATTGTTCCATATGTCAGTACAATTGCTTTAGTCAAAAGCAATATTGAAATGCTTGCAGGACTAATATTTTTTTGTCTACTAGGATTTGGAAAAGGATGAAGTTGTCATTAATATTTTGCATTCTTCCATTTAGCAATTTTCAGTTCTTTAATATGAAAATGTGTAGTATATCTAGATATCCACTCAGTGTCCAGCACCAAACCACCTTACTTGGAGTACCTTTACTGCTAGGACCATATAAAACGACTTCTTGTACCTAAATTTCTTTCAGAAGACTCTGGAGAATCCACCAGGTCAGTTGAACCTTAAAACCATACAACCCAAATCTTCAGAAGCATTTAGGTTCTTATCTGAGATCAGCGTTGAAATATTTCCAAGGCTATGAGCCCATACACTCACTATCTTGACTACTTCTATGTAAAGCAGAACATCAAACTCACTTTCTCCTTTATTTAGAAAGGGTGTTGTAGAGCTGCATTGAAAGGGTTACTTCTGAAAGCTGATGGGTGATAGGCAATTCAAGATTTTCCAGGCAAACTAAGAATATTGACTTTCTGAAGCTGACTAGATGATGTGAGCTACTTCCAACAATTCAATCTACTCCATTCATAGTACAGCCAGTTTATAAAGGCATGCAATCTGCAGAGGACTGTGTCAGGGTCACTGTGCTACAACCCTCTTGACACAGCCAAAAGTCCTGAATAGAGGATGAGAAGTCTGATTACTGATTAGCTTCAGTGTTATTTCAGTCAGTTCTCAGAAGGAAGTTAGCAATCTGCCCAGCATCCAACAAAAGATTGCTATTAAAGGGCCATTATGATGGGAACACTCAAGCTAGGAAGGTTTTGGGTTTTTTTCCATTCTTGATAAATCTGGGTTTTGAGGAACATTTTGAAGTTGTTGGTTTTGGGCTCTATTTAAGGACTTCTTGATTATAAGACTCCTTTATTGAATTTATGTCTGGAAAGTACCTTTGTTTCATTTCATTTCACACTTACTGTGGCCAAGCTGAATAGTTTATTTAAAATTTTATACTCAAAAGAATTTTCTCGGAGGCAGTCCTCTTGCCACAAATCAAGCGCTTCTAAATTCAACTAATTAAAAAACAAGAAAAGTCAGGAGCACACTACATGGGGAAAAAGGAGTTTAAGGGAAGCTGCAATGTAAATATTAATGTAATACAGAAGAGTTATACTCATAATTAAGTATCATCACCGAGCCTCCGTGCCTTCCAAAGCCACTAGTCAGAGAGGAATGCTGTCCCGGGGGGGCTGCCTGGCTGCAGGCAGGTGCAGGCTCTGCAGAGGTTTGGACAACTTTAGGTGTGGTCAAAAGTGACATTTGAGTGCTAAGCAAGTTTTCCCAGTGGAAAGATAAGCATGGTGAGATGTCAAGCATATTCAACACCAGGCAAGAGTTTTGAGGGTATAACTTACAGACTTAAGTGCCTTAGGTGTATCCTCTGCTTCTGTCTGTGCAGTGCACATGTTAGTTTACACCTAGGCTCTATCTGGAGCTTTCAGGGAGGAAACTGAGGTACAATTGCAATAATTTCACTGATACTGCACCCTGTTGGCAATAGAGTCTTTACTTTGTCAATCAAACTCCAAAAAAAGCTTTATATTTCAGCCTTTTCACCTGTCATATAAATGAAAAAGAAGTATTACAGTGAGACTGTAATGAAGTTTGAGTCATTAGTATTTGCACAGCCTGGTTAGATGCTAAGAATAAAAGCACTACAAATATTCTGAAAGTTTAGAGTGCATCTAAAAAATATTTTACTGTAAACCTTTTACAAATAGTCTTCCATATTATTATGTTGAAAGTGTCACTTAACAACTGCATTTAACAGCTAAATGTTAGCTAACAGAAAAATGTCTCCCTGAGGCTTGTGACCCTTGCATTTGTGACAAACCAACACAAAATGCAAATACCGAAGCTGTGAGTTTTCTTGTTGCAGGTGGTGGGGGGTGCAAGGAGTGAGAGGGAGCATGTTCAGAGACATTTTCTATTCTAGAGTTTTGCATTATTAATGCTTATTCATCAGTAACTGCCAGAAGTCTACATAGTGGCTATATTATGAGCAAGTCAGCAAATGAGAAAAAAGCAGCTTTTCTTTGGTAGTAGTTCAGATGAGTTATTCCACAAGAGGTAAATGATCTGGGAAGGTATTGAAGGTTAATTGTGAATTAAGCAGAAAATTATGTAGAAATAAGAATAAAACCACAATTGAGCAGTACATTCAAACTGTTTGAACATCACAGAACTAGTTTAGTTCCTGTCATTTAAGTTCAAATGTAGGATGGTTTATGAAGCAGGAAACCATAACGGTGGCTTTGGACTACACATTTGTATTTAACAAAAAAAAAAAAAGTCACAGGTCGGGGGAGAGTGAGAGCTGCATCTTCTGTACCTTGCTATTTCTGATTACTGATTTCTGATTACTGCTCAGACTTCACTATAATTAACACATGGCTCTGCTGTGTGACTGCTGCTTTCAGAGGAAGAACTTCTGCAACAGGGGAGTTTCACACTTGGGAAAGAGAACTACTATACTGCTGTCTAAAATTGAGTGCAGTATAGCAAACAGAGGAAATAATTCTGTCAGTGCCCCAGAAGACCTCAGGTGTTACCTCTCCTTTGAGAGAGCAGCAGGTCAAATGTGTAATTCATCTGAAGAAGAGTTTTAGAGATCAAGGTCACACTTGTTATCCAGCCATGGCAGCCTTCCAGTAAGTTTTATCTGTTCATATTCATCCTGAATCACACTGTAGCACATTGAAGAGCTCCATCAGAGATATCAAAAGATCTCTGCAAACATATTCTGTTGTCTCACCATACTTAACAAATGTTTCTGGCATGCTAGTAGTCAAATAAAAAGGTTTAAACTTGATAGCCAGAGTTCCATCGTGCATTCTGTGGTACCATGGGAGAAATAACCTCCCACACTAGAGAGAAGACAACAAAAATAATTGAGATCATAAGGACCCAGACTGAAATTCTAATATAGAGTAAAACTTTATTTGCAGTTATGCTGAAAATCTAAATCCTCAATGGGAAACGTATCCAATCACATTTATCTATTTTTGACAACATATCCCATAACGAGAAGAAATATTTCTGAAGAACTCTGACAAATAAAGGACTATCTCTGCACTTGTTTATGAGACATCTTTCATTAAGGTAAATACAGCTAAGGGATATTAAATTCAGATGAATATGGAAAAGCAGAATTCACCAGAGGTGATTTTTTTCCTAAATTCATGTTTGTCTTCCAAAACTTAGTGAAATAATCAAAAGTTACTTCTGTGGGAGGAGATTCAAATAGTTTATGGAAATAAATGGTCTCCAGTGAGACCTAGACAGGCTGGAGGACTGGGCAGAGAAGAACCTAATGAAGTTCAACAAGGGCAAGTGTAACGTCCTGTACCTGGGGAGGAATAACCTCAGGCACCAGTACAGGTTAGGGGCGGATATGCTGGAAAGCAGCATTGCGGACAAGCACTTGGGAGTTCCAGTCGACAACAGGTTGACCATGAGTCAACAATGTACCCTTGTGGTTAAGAAGGCCAACAATATCCTGGGTGCATTAAGAAAAATGTCACAGATTATCCTCCCCCTCTACTCTGTCCTGGTGAGGCCACATCTGGAGTACTGCGTCCAGTTCTGGGCTCCCCAGTTTAAGAAGGACAAGGAATTACTGGAGAGAGTCCAGTGGACAGCTACAAAGATGATTAGCATCCTTCTTATGAAAAGAGACTGAAGCAGCTGGGTCTGTTCAGCTTGGAGACAAGAAGGCTGAGAGGGGATCTTATCAATGTTTATAAATATCTCAAGGGCGGATGTCAAGAGGATGGGACCAGACTCCTTTCAGTGGTATCTAACGATAGGATAAGGGGCAACAGGCACAGACGGAAGCATGGGAGGTTTCATCTGAATATGAGGAGAAACTTCATTACTTTCAGGGTGTCAGATCACTGGAACAGGCTGCCCAGAGAGGTTGTGGAGTCTCCTCTGGAGACATTCAAAACCCACCTGGACACATCCCTGTGCAATCTGCTCTAGGTGAACCTGCTTTAGCAGGTGGGTTGGACTAGATGATCTCCAGAGGTCCTTTCCAACCCCAACCATTCTGTGATTCTGTGATAAGCTCTGCTTTGTTTATGGCTTAGCACTGCTAAATTTGCAACAAGGAATTGTCACTGAATTCAAAGAGTTGCAAGTTCATAGCTGTGAGAATGCTCAGATCAAGATTTGGTATCTAATGGAAGTTCTTAGATCTCAAGCTTTTATGCCATACGATTTCAGTTTTCAAGTGTTCAGTATTCAAAATTGATCTTACTGTCTGAACCAAAAGGTATTTTAGGCAGAAAGGCAAAAAATTGAAAAAAATATTTCATGTCAAACACTAAGATGTTCAGTAATTTCCTTTCAGGTGATTTTGTGTTTATGGAACATTTTGTTCCTCTGGGATTTAACACCTTGACAAGTTTTGAAACAGAAGCAAGAAAGCTAAGAAAGCTGAAATGCTTAATTTTGAAGTACTTTTCCTGTTTGTGGTTGCCAAAAGTGGTTCATCTTAACTGAGAAACTGAATCATTTCTACAAGGAAAAATTACTCTCAGGAAAATTTTAGGATGTGAGGAAATGTTGCTAAGGGAAACACCAATAAAATACTATTACGGACAAAGCTGTTTTAATTTCATTTAACAAACTGGTAGCAACTCACTGTTTAGAACAACAAAGTAGTAATTTAAAGTTTTGGGGAATACAATGACTGAAACAAAGGTTTGTCTAAATCAGGTTTCTACATTGGTCAACACTGTTCTGAAGCAGTCAGGAGTGCTACTTTATACAAGGAGTGGGCACTGTTTCACAGAAACATAACTGCTAGGAGTAGCACACAGAAGAGAGAAAGGTGATCAAAAAGACAAAATGGCAGAGACTAAAAAGGCAAAGGTGAGAGAAAGCAAAGAATGGGACTTGTCTGGACTGACATCCAGCAGAAAAGAAGTTTACGACTGTGGGAAAAGTAACTAAATCCTGCTGCTTCATTTCCTCTGTGTTTACAGAAATTGTATTTTGTATGTTCATTGACAATAAATAGCATGATACCAGATATATCCCCACCTTTGTCATCACTTTATTCTCCTGAAATAACCAGTCCGCAGTTTTTCTACTGTTGTTTAGCCATTACAGTCAAAAGAGTAAGTGACACTGAACAAATTTAATGGGAACTGTTTATCCATTATAAATGCATCATGCTCTAGCTTAATTTATACAGATGACATTTTTTAAAGTATTTTTCAATAAGAATATTTTAAATAAAAATATTTTATTAATGAAAGTAATCAAATTTACTATAAATGAACAGCTATATCAGACATTTTTCCACATTTAGCTGTTGAAACTCCAGTAATAAAGCCAATTTGCCAACATTATACATGAAGACACTATCTCATTTGACACAAAGTCAATATATAGATGACCAGATGGTTCTTTTTATCTAACACTTGACAAGTGTGTATGGACACTTTCACTTAAGGGATAATTTGTGTTCAGCAATGTTTTCTTATTATTCTTATTGAGAAACCATTATGTCTGTCAATGTTTTTCTTCTGCTAAAAACAGGGATGTGAGCATGAAGTTGCCTCCATTAATAAATCAATATCTTCCCCAGTTCCTTTTTGTTTGTCTCTCTATGTAGAAAACATACGGTGTAACTAGAAAGCACCTACTCATGTTTGGATGTCTCATTCTCAGTAATAATAAAGCTGACAAAAATGCAGTTTGGCAAAATTCCTGGACTCCTTTCTGAGACAGTGACTTCATTATTATTGCCTTCTCATCCATGAGATGTGTATGAGCAACTATGTACACTCTTACTCATTTACAAAGATAGGATAAGTCATTAAAATACATACAAATAGTTAATCCGCTTTCTGGAAATCAAACTGTGTTTGTAACCTTATGCATACTTTTAGCTTAAGTCCAGTGATGGAGAAAAAAATATTAGGCCTTTTTGGTTTTGTTTTAAGAATAGACACACTGAGTTTTTTCTTTGATTTTCTTTTTTTTTTTCCTAATATGCATTTGTTATAATTTGTTGAGATTAGTTCTGAGGATCGGGAGCTTCATAAGATGTTTTTACATGCCCTTCAAATGGTATTCAGTTAAATACAAATAATTTGGAATGTCAAAAGCTATTCCATAGTATAATTTGGTTTTCAGCCATTAAAATATTAAATTAATTTTCCAAGAAAACAAAAGCACATTCCATGGAATTTAAGTGACAAATTGCACAGCTTACATGCTATCTGAAGCACATATTTAATGAATCACTGTCTGCCGTGGTTTAACCCCAGCCGGCAACTAAGCACCACACAGCTGCTCACTTATTACACCCCAGTGTGGTGGAGGAGAGAATCAGAAGAGTAAAAGTGAGAAAATTAATAGGTTGAGATGAAAACAATTTAACAGGTAAATCAAAAGCCATGTATGCAAGCGAAGTAAAACAAGGAATTCATTCAAGACTTCCCATCAGCAGGCAGATGTTCAGCTACTTCCAGGACAGCAGGGCTCCATCACAGGTAACAGTTACTTGGGAAGACAACCGCCACCACTGAACATCCTCCCTAACCCCCTTCCCTTCTTCATTCAGCTTTAAATGCTGAGCATGACATCATATGGTATGGAATATCCCTTTGGTCGGCTGGGGTCAACTGTCCTGGATGTGTCCCCTCCCAGTTTCTCGTGCACCCGCAGCCTGCTCACTGGTGGGTGGTGTGAGAAGCTGAAAAGGCCTTAGCTCTGTGTAAGCCTTGTTCAACAATCCCTGACTTTTCAATACTGTTTCCAGCACAAGTAGAAAACACAGCCCCATACTAGCTACTATGTAGAAAATTATCCCAGCCAAACCCATCACAGTGTTAACGCAACAGCTTAATTAATATTCAGGAATTAAAAATTCATATAAAAATGAGATTCATTTATGAATAATTCATAAATAAAAAGTGAGCAAAACAGAAAACAAACATGATTTGTGTTAGTTCCAACAGATCAGTCTACTAAATGGAAAAAAAAAAAATCAGGAAGATTTGGGAACTACCAGGACACTATAACAGGACTCGATATCAACAACTTGCATTAATACAACTAGTGTCATCTAGTGAAATTACACAGTAAGTAATGATGGCAGACAGACTATTTTACTGGATATTGACATTAAGTTTCCTTTAAGTGAAGAAGTCTAAATTACATACAAATAATTTCTGAAGTATCAGTGCTACTTTACGTACCCAGTTGGTCATGAACACCTAGCTAAGAAATTACTTGCATCCTTAGATAAGGGTACACTTGCAACCAGTCATTACCATTCATTCCATGTAATTGTTCATAAAGCCTGCTCAGAAGATTGACTACACTGATACACTGTTGTGCCAGGGCAATACTGATGCCTGCTCTACAGATTGTGCTGTATCCATGATGTTTCCCTCCCACGGGTAAAATGAAAAATTATGAAACAGCTCTATCTCACTGCAGGGAAACAGGAGTGCTAATTCTGACACCTACTATTCTTATAAAACCAAAACAAATTCTCATGAATATTTAATTATATTTAATATCAAAAGCAAACTGCTATAGCAGATCTGTCTATTTCGACATGTATTTCGATGTTAAACTTGGGCAAATAAAACAAAGGCAAACAGTGTTACAACAATTTTATACTTCTTACAATTGAGTCCCTGCATTAAAACAATTTGCACTTGTTTTTTAACTCTTTTGCTTTACCAAGCCTATTCCAAGGGTTTACATTCTGTTTCTTCTTTCCCAAAGAACACTTGCATCTCTCAACACATAAAACAGAGCTATTATTCCTAAATATATTTTATCAGTGTGCAACCTTGAGTTACATTTACAGTGTGCTACTAACACCCTGCTCTGATGACAGAGTTTTTAATCTCTTCATGGATTTCTTTCTAGTGCTCCCTGGAAGCTCCATAAGTTATAGCTAATCTCCAGAAACTCTGGAAGATGGTAATATGAGTGTGTCTTTGTGCATCTTCATACCTTGCATAAAGCCTGGACTTATATGCTGGCCTTGGCTTGGCTAGCATATGATTCATTGATGACCCATATTTATACTATCTGTTGATCACCTTACGTTGATTCTGACTTTCTTTTCTTTTTCTCTGTTGCCAAATACCAAACAGAGGTCTGAAACCAGAGCTGCGGTAAGAAACCTTCACATCTCATAGCAAGAGAAAATATTTATCATTTTCTCCATTCCTGCTTCTTTCCTGCATTCCCCAGGTGGGGGCTCAGAAACAGCCTTCTCAGGCTGCCTTTCAGGTATGGCTTATACCCTTGTCTGTTCGGATTGCAAAATTGAGCTCTCAGTTTATATTCTAGAACTTTCCCAGATGACAACACCACCCCAAAGGTAATGACAGCCTAATATTTGGGCTCCCAGAATTTGAAGAGAAATCAGTTAGGGATCATCCGAAGAGTTCAGATGCATATACAGTGTAAACATAACCGTCAGTTACATTTATGGATGAAGACCTAAGAGCAAGGTGTACTCACAAGTACTTGATATGTTTTGAACTTCATTTTTTGGTGTATACAATATGTCACTTTATATGTGAAAAGCACTATTGATTTTTGGGTGTGTTCCTGACAGTTCAGCTCTGAATCTCTATTTGGACTCCCAGAAATTGCATAATTTGTAAGATGAAATCCCTGAAAAAAAAAAAAAAATTTATTTAAGCAAGCTTCACAGTGGCAGCACAGTCCTCTGCTGTGGGATGCTCTTTGCAGTCCCTTGTCTCAGTGTCACCAAAGCAGGGGTACCCAGCCACGGATCAACTGTTCACTGAATGTGTAAGGAGTCCTGGGGAAAACAAAGGTGGTTTGTTGTTTTTTAAGAGAATGGTATTGGAAGTAGATTTTTGGATTTGAGGGAGAAGCAATTTAGGCCTAACTAATCATTTTTAAAAGGAATAAATATGAAAAACCCCACCATTTTTGGCATTAGATTGGCATTTATACAAATCAGCAGTGTAGTTGTAACTAATCGTTCTAAGAGCCTTGGAAAGAAAAGCAACACCTGTAAAGCACTGAATAAAAAAAGCAGTTATTTTTTTGCCAGAGATATTAGTCAACTTTAGTAAAATACATAGACACTTCCTCTATCCCTCCTTCTAAGTGCTCTACTTTAAAGTTGTAGCTTGTTGTTACATTAAGAATGGTTATAAACTCCAGAGTTGTCAGTAATAAACCCTCAAGAATACTACAGACAGCAGGCTGGAACCTTTAGACTCACTGTGATGTGGCGTGTTAACAGGTTTTTCCAGGTTTTTTCCTCTGATTTTTTTTTTTTTTAAGTACAAAAGAGGGTAAGACATACACTTTTCCAGTGGTTTTCACAGTGCGCTTGCTGTCAAAAAAAAAAAAAAAAACACATCAGAGGACTCAGTAAGACATTCCACACTGAGTTGGAAATAGTTTATATTGTTCCCACAGGTATTCAAGAAGATACATGAGGATGTAGAATCATTCACAGGTTGGCACCACCCACTGTTAGTCTTCACTCTGACTTTTCATCTATCTTACAACCTAATCACGTTCTACACTGGAAGTCCAAGGAGGAAAAGATGTCTGCAAAATACAACCATTTATTCAATGTTTTTGTTTTCTGCCCATAGGTCCCCAAAAATGGCAAATATATGGGTTAGTGTGTTCAAAGGCACCCATAGCCTCAGTTCCACAGCTGTCTGCTTTGCATATACTGAAATTCAAACTTTAATGTACCTGTGGAAGACACACACCAATCTGTT
The DNA here is from genome assembly GCA_013399365.1 of Pampusana beccarii. Classification (NCBI taxonomy): domain Eukaryota; kingdom Metazoa; phylum Chordata; class Aves; order Columbiformes; family Columbidae; genus Pampusana; species Pampusana beccarii. The sequence continues at coordinate 261,437 of VWYH01007502.1, forward strand.
CCTTTCCCTTCCCAACCTCACTAGCTCACCATCTGCTGCAGTCTTGCTTCTGGTATATTTTTCCAGGATAAAGCACTTGCAAATCAGAAAGTTAAATACTGCTCTTATGAGCATCCATACAGGTAATTCTGCAGGTAGCAGAAGGCTCTCCTTATGGATGCTTCAAGGTCCAACTGCTAAGTGAGGAATATCATGTGTGATACAAATCTAAGGAACAATTAGGAAGACAAAGTTTAACTGGCCTGTATGATAACCTCGGAATTAAGTCGTTACCATTGAGATAAATATCTTGGGATCTTCTAAAATCATACCCTGGGCCATCTTTTTGTTTTGGTTTGGCTTGGTGTTTTGGGTTGGGTTTTTTTGTTTTGTTTTGGGTTTGGTTTGTTTTTTTTTTTTTTCTTTTCAAGCTATAGAGGACAACTCTGCGTAGGAAAATGCAGAGAAATTTCCTCTGCAGAGGAAATACGGAACTATGGAACACTTATATGAGAATAGAATTAAATAAACATAAGGAAATACTTTTATCTAATAACTCCTCTGCTCTTATTTCCTATTTATGATGCCATTCAGGTATTTGCCATGTTTAACATGTTTTTTTTTGACATCAGAAAGACCCAACACCTCTGACAGATTGGCAAACTTAGAAGACACTAATATGTTTTAAATGGTATAGAGGTTGTTTTCTACTTCTGTTTCAGAAAGTTAAAACTGTCTTTTCTATTATTAATCATCATACTCCTAAGTTATACTGGAAAAAATATTAGAGAATATTTAAGATTTCATCTAGGAAATGCATATATAGCTTTACTGAGTGACTCTAAAATGATCAGAAGCATTAAAAGATTTCCTTTTGTGTGACCTTTTCACATGCACAAACCTCAATCCATTTTTTGTGTAACACATGACAACTCAGGTCAGATTTAATGCATTTCATAGGATTTGCACTCTTAAATTATCTCAGTCAGCACACTCCTTCCTGACAGCTAAAGGAAATGGCCAGGCACTAACTTCAATGCACATAGCATTTATTATTATTTTAATTCTCACCACAGACACAGTAAATCATGGTAATCAGCAGGGTTGTAGAAAGCATGGAGTAGACTATCTCCTCTTGACCTGTGACATTTTATTTTAATACATTAAATGCTTCTTCCAGCACTACTGTGTGCCTTTATGATTTCACGAGATTGCCTGAATTTAAGTTAAACTGTTCTGTTTCAGTCAGAAAAGTTTCAGGATGCAAACACTTTGATGTAAACGAGAGAGAGAGATTGCTTTGTCTAAAGTGCTATTTTCAGTTTTTGTTCTTTCATTCGTTTTAACAAAGTTTCTCTATAATTGGCAATTAACCTTTAAAACCCCCTCTGGGTTGACATCTTCTGTTCAATGGCACTAACTCTGAAAGAGTTAAGAGTTAATCACACACAGGAAGATGGAAGGGAGGAAACGCTGTTTCTGTAAGGCTATTGAAATCAGTGTGTGAGTAACTAAAACTTCTTATAGTGAACTTACATTAAGACTGGTTCAGTGGAACCTGTCAGAAAGACATCAGGATAGATGGGGTCTCTTTCTCCAGTATTTCATCTGCAGAGCTTCGATAAGATCACTGACTTTCTCAGTCATTCTCTATCTGCATGCTGGAACCAGCAAAGTTGAAAGAAATCTCCAGCAAAATCACTAGAATCACAGAATCACAGAACGATTAGAGTTGGAAGGGACCTCTGGAGATCATCTAGTCCAACCCACCTGTTAAAGCAGGTACACCTAGAGCTGATCATTCACTATCACGAATCACTAGGATACGAAACGGTTTATTTGAAAAGGTCACAAATGAACCCCCAAACAAAACAAAACAAAACCAAAAAAACCCAACAACAACAACAAAACACATAAACCAAACAAAAAAACCCACCGAAACCTAACAGTCCAACCAGGATAATGTAGTATAGATGGCATCTATATTATTCCAAGACATTACAGTCTGATAAAGAAGTCTGTCTTGGTACATCATCTATTACTGAGATCAGGCAGCAAAGATGCAGAAAACAGTGCTAGTAAATCACAGATCCTCCCACATTTTTCCTCTATCTGCCAGGTCTTATTGCTTTAATTCTACACTCATGTGGGCTGATTTTTCAGCTAATCAGCTATTCTGGGAAATAAGAAAGAATAGCATATTTAGTGGCAAGTTCTTTTTCAAATTCTGAAGAGATCAAAACATCAAAATAGTTTATCTCAAACCAAAGGAAGAGTTTGTTTTGTACATAGCCTTGCTCAAGTTTCTTTTAAGAGAATAAAAAAAAATTTTGAAACAAAGTCAGCTTGAATTTAAAAATAAAATTCAATTAGCAAATACTATGAAAAAATGAGACCACTTTTTTTCTGAAATAATTAATTCGGAAAATCTGCAATGAACTTAAAAAATATTTTGATTCTGAAAAATGTCCAACAGCAAATATTGCACACAGATATTCAGTTTTTCACTGAGAAATTTAATACTAACATTGAGGTTCATATGTATCTTAACCTTCTATTTGGCCACGAAACTTTCATGAAAACAGTTAATAATTCTTTCTTACCCAATAGAGTATTATGTCTTTGTGTGTTCTATATCTAGTTGTCTAGGTATTTACAGTGATATGATGTTACAAGATCAGGTTTAGAGAGTTAAAACGAACTGCCTAAGAAAACCCTTTTACTATCATGACATCTCTTAGTGATTAGACAGTAACCAGATTATTAACAATTCGATCACCACAGATGACTGGACTTGAGTAAGTCTCTGTGTATGGATACAATGAAAGATGTCTAATTCTTGCCTCTGAGTGCAGTGTATTACCCCATGGGAACTTGAAGCCTGGTTTCCTAAGGACTTGGTCTTGTGGTTCACCAACCGTATCAAAGCTGCACTATGAACAAAGTCGTTATCAATTATTAGAGAATACATATGAGAGAAACATGATCTTACTGTGGAAGATGTTTCAGTATTCACTTTATACACCCAAAAATCCATAAAGGGGGAAAATGACCATGCAGTAAACTCTGACCAGTGTTTATATAACAGTTGAAATATTTACTGTATTTTGTTCTTTTTCCCACCCCTACATTAAATCTCTATTGTCCAATAAAGGCTGAGGTAATACTGAAGCTTTTGTCTTACTGAAAGAATTAACAAGCTCTTTTCCCTCTCTACAGATACCTTTTTATGAGAGGTATAGGAAAACAGTGTTCTGGTACTGATAGCCCTGTGTCTGACCAAATTGAAACAGGTTCCAGACTTAACTATGTGAGGCTGATAGAGTCATACTTACAGAAAAACATTCTTTCCATGTGGTATCTTAAACTCTGTTTCCTTAGGAAGACGGAAAAATACTGCAGAGGCTGAATGAAGCAATTTACATCATATCAAGATGAACCAACTTAAGATGCAGATAACAAGATAAATGAATTTAATATTTAGCTCAGTGGAGAGCCTTTGACCTCACAAAAAAGTAAAGTCTTCTACAGACTGCCATCAGCACAGATGAAAACACAGCCAGACTTACAGCACATGGATTTCAATTCCTGATTTAACAATAGTGTAAGAGAAAAGAATCAGGTCCCACTATGAATTCCTTCATATCTCATCTGACCATCAACTACAGCACAAACCTGCCAAAATGCAAGAAGAAATGATTGTTCTCCAAATCACACAGATTAAAAGGGAAGCTTACTAAGATACAATCAACTAATGGTGCTGTGCCACTTTGCACCATGATCTTGCTCATGCACTTTATATAATCTCTGTATCTTCAGCAGCAGGTCGTTCTGGGAATGGGGTTTGCCTTTACAGCTCGTATTAAGTGAAATATCATTAGTCCCATCCTGTCACCAAAACTGATTAGTATCTCTGAGTCCTCTCTGCAGTGCACATTGGGAATTATACATATTCATCTCCTGGCAAATATTTACCAAACCCATGCAACATACCTTCATAAACACTTGTCTCCTTTCCGTTGGAAAGGTAACCCCTTGCATATGGTAATAGCACCTCTTGAATTAATCCTCCATAAACAAAAATGATTTATGTTTATGCAAAAGTATAATTATGCCAAGCTCCCTGCAAATTTGTACATAGGTGAAGAGTGGCTCAGGGGGTTCACTAGAGTGGAACCCCTTGTACCACTGCTGTATGCTAATTGGACTCCTGAAAAGATCAGTGAAATGATTCTGTATGCCAGCATTCATCTGCCAAGTAACAATTATGTGTCCCAGCAGGGAGCAAAATGTTACCAGACAGAGCAAATACACATACACACACAGCAATAAGATAAAGATCACAAGGAGGAAGCAAGCCAAAGAATATGCTAACAAATGAAACAAGAAAACCACTTCACAGAAATACAGAGTTAAGGAAACAGTCATGCCAAGGAGAATGCTGACAGAAACCTCAGCTGACCTATAGCAATGGGCTACTGGATACAGAGACTTTTGTGTCTTTTATCACAGGGTCAATTATTTGAGTACAAGTGAAAAATGTTTGCCTCTCCCTAGTACAATCCTTGAGTGGGTAGTGACCACCATCCCCCAAATCTTAGTGTGTGACTGAAACTTTCATCAAGTCAATGAACTGAATCAGGCTGCTAATAACAGCAACAAAGGCTTTGCTTTTTAGCCCAAGATCAGATTTGATTTTCTATAAAACCAGTTATCTCATTTTTTTTTTCTGTACAGGGGATACATATTTGGCTTTGAGTGGCCTCTTTCACACATGCCTAAATGGAATCTCACCCCAATCTAATTTATTATATCTCAAGATAATCCATATTCTTTATTTCAGCGTGTTTCTTTCTGTTAGTTTCATCAGTCTTTCAGTGTCCTTGCATTGTTTTCCTGATTCAAATTGGATCCTGTAAAAGTATTTCATACTTTATCTTCGAATTATCAAAGCACTTGAGCAGATGCACAAATGTAAGCACCAGAGCTGTCCCATCCCTTTCTGTGGGATTGCTCACCAGAAGGAAGCTGTGCACATACCTGTCTGACTGGATGGATGAAGTTTCAACGCATTTAAGCAAGAAACCTCAATGTGTTTGTAGCTATTAAGTGAGCTGTGTGTGGTGTAAGCTTTATTAACACCAGTTGTACAGCCTGACCTACACAACTGTAAATACTTACAGTTGGAGCTAGAAGGATACAAATGGCTAAAGAGTGTCATCACCTAAACCTTAGGGAAAAAAAAGACACTTCTTTCAGAAGTAGCTATTTTATAGTCGTATCCCCTAATGGTTTGTCTGTCTCTTCATTTTTGTGATGATATGGAAGAACAATAATATAATTATTAATGCTTTGAGAGCTTTTGCTGAGTGAGGAGCTAATTGCTAGAAAGATCAGAGTCCTGAAGGTAACAACGAAGTAGGCAAGGCTCTGGCTGATCTGTTCTTTGCTTCCCTTTTTACCATCAACAGTTTTGCCTGGCACGAGTACTCGCTGTACCATGGCCAGACAAGGCCTGAAAAAATCAGGTCATTTTGCCCACTAACCTCCCCCTTACCCACTTTGCCTGTTTCTTCCCCAAATTCTATGCTAAGGGGAGCAAAATAGTTTTAACCTGTTGGATCTCTATTTCATATATCAAAGGCTACAGCAAGCCCTTGAATGAAATAATCTCATACTTTGACTTCTTCAATGAAAGGACTGAAATGGATCATTGGCCAAATACTGCAAGCAGACATAACTACAGTGAAATCTCGGGATTGGGCCAGGATACCATTTTCGCAAAATAACACTAGTAGTAGTAGTAGTAGTAGTAGTAGTAGTAGTAGTAGTAGTAAATAATAATAATAATAATAATAATAATAATAAGAAGAAGAAGAAGAAGAAGAAGAAGAAGAAGAAGAGCATAGATGTTCTAATTACTAAACATTCTTTAAAAAGAAAAAAAGACAACAACAGCAACACTTCAGAACACTGTTTTAATTTGCTTATCAAAGTAGTTTATTCTTAATGCAGAGTAATTATTTCCCAACTACCACAGGCCTAAATTCACACCTGCTATTAATCCTCTGACCAGTTCCTCAAGTTTGACTGGTTCCAACGACAGAGATAGCCATACTTTAGCTACCTCTGCTCATCCATTGACAGTTAGCAAACCAGCCCAATCTGTGAGAAATTCTATTTAAGATTTCTGTTGTATATAAAAAAAATATTTCTATAGTCACTTGAAATTAGGGCAGAGTTAAATGAGCTCTCCAACACAGGAAATACAAAATAAACTTCTTAAATCTCATATTAAAATGCCTTATCAAAAAGTCTTTTTCACTCAGCACATAATTGTTTTTTCTCCTCTCTGTCGTACTTTTTTCTGAAATTGTTATGTTTTACAACAAACTAAATTGATAAAATTAATAGATAAAATTTAATACCCACTCCCTTGCTCTTTTTTGAATACAATGCTGCCTAGAATAAACAATCATAAAGAAACAAACAAATTATTACAAATACTTATCATTTGCATATTATTTTATACCCTCTAATTCTATTGCAAATTTTGATGGAGTCTCAATTAACTGCTGCAGTATGATCATCCATATTTTATGGAGGTCTACAAGTTAGGTGTACTTTCAAGATTTGCTGTAGGTGCACCTATAAGCACTTTGTACTTCTTAAGGTTTATTTCTCCTTAAGATGTCGCAGGCTGCTAATTGGCAACAGAACAACAGGCTGTTTCCACATGTGTGCAGAAGGTACTATTTCAACAAATAGGTAGAGGCATGTAGGATTTTCTGCAATGTCTTATTTACTCTGGAAGGAGCTTCTGTTTGCTGTTTCATTCCACACATGGAGGGAACATACGATCACAAAGCACCTAAAAATTCAATAGAAACAAGATATGAAAAGGATTAATTAAATTAAATCATCTAATTGGTAAACAAGAAAAAGTGGTTCCTTTCTGTGCATTACTCTCATGCTAGACACAGAGTGATTTCTCACATTAATATTGCTACAGCTCCTCTGGGTTATTGGATAGTGGGTTTTTTTTACTTGCCTGAGGTTTTTTGCAACTGCCTCTAGGCTTCATGCCCTGTTATTTCTGGTTTTCCATGCAGTTTTCAATTCTGTACTGATGTCCTCCTTAATATCAAAAAGTAATATTGCATTGCTTCTGTCTTTCATTTGCTTGCCACTGAAGAGCTTGTCCAAAAAATTTCCTGGGCTGGCAAATTATTTCCTTCTTTGAAGGCTATAGAAAACCACTTCCCTCTGATTTTAGAATCTGAATAATGTAAATACTGCTCTGCTCTCCCTCCACTCTCATTGTATCATCACTAGTAGTCAGGTGAAAACAAACCAGCTGACATGTAATAGAAAGCCTGCCCCAAGGAAGTGTAGTAATTTTCTCTTGAAAAAAAATTCCACCTATTTTAGTAAGCTGGCATTAGTCAAGGAGTCCTGCTAATAGAGATGGGCCCCAAAGAATAGTCTGACTTATGCTCCACACACTAGCAAACTTAAAATGTGCATGTCCTAAACCAAGATATAATATGTATTTATTTGCCATATAGAGAGAGATATGTTACACATATATATATTTGTATATGTGATTTCCAAAAGCCTCACTCACACTCTGTCACATTTTTCCCTCAAGGGCCTCAGCCTTTCTTCAGTCTTCTTCTCAGTTATACTTCAGGTCACAAGGCAGGACAACAAAAAATAAGGCCATCAAGGAGGACCTGCACTTGCCAGTTACTTTGATTAATTAAGTTCAATTAATTAAGTTCAATACAATTACACAAAAGCAGGGGTATATGGGAATCGTTTGGCACTTAAGGGAGCAATTATGTGAAATAAGAAAATGTCTTTGTTCCTTGATTTTGTTAATAGTCTACTCAGAAGAACAAAGAATGGTTGGTCATTACTTGCTAGAGTAGAGTAGTCTTGGGTTGGCACTATGCCAGTGTTGAATTTAACCAGTTGCTATGCTGATATCCTCTTCCAAAAGCTTTATATAACATCTGTGGGGTTTATATATAAAAATATCTAAATATTGGTTGTCTGTAAATGTGGAATATTTATATCCGTGATAAAGGTACTGTTTCTGCTCCACAAATATATTTGTAAGTCTGGCAAGATGTTTTCCTTAAGGTTATTCTGCTGTAGTACAAGTGGAAACTGATAGTTCTCACTTCAGCATGGGAAAACCCATTGCCATATGAACTCCATTTCTTCTCCTGCTGAGAAGACAGTAGGCTTAATTAAACCCCATCCACTTCTTCTTACTTTTCTCTTGTCTTCCAACTACTACTTAAAGAACCATAATAGCTGTTTCTAATTCAGTTACCTAGGAGTGGAACTTGGAAATTGTGCAAAAATGGTCATATTTCTTCACCAATATTCTTTTCCAATACGTTCTTGCTGCCTGCACTTACTTTAAAATTGTTTATTTTCCAGTATCAACCTGCAGTTTGCTTTTTCTATTTAAATTGTCCTTTAAACTCTGTTATAAGAAGGCAATGGAAAGATAACATAATGGACCATTGGAGTTTTAGGAGTGAGCCTATAAAGCCGATGGAGTTTAAAGCGCCTTAACATTGATGAAACTACCTTTTTCTTAAAGTCATAAAATGAACTTCCAGGCCCTCATGATCTCTAAGACTAAACTTCTGCATTTGATGAAAACAGACTATCTAGTCACAATTGAATGCTATGTCAGTAACAGATAGTGAGTTGAAAGCTGTGTTTCAACATAAGTTTGTCCTGCACTATCTGTGATGAAATTCAGGAATTTAACCTCCAAGACCCACTGGTTTATATTTTAACAAGACTTAACATAAATATGTTGAACAAAATAAGGGAAGAAAAGTAAATACAGTAGTTTAGCTCAACTGATACAGAATCACTTAAAGTTCATGGCTTCCATTGCCTTTCTTACACCCCAATAAATCTAGGTATAGTAAGTGTTTATTCTAGACACACACAAATAAAGTCTATTAAATTTTACCTCAAAGATAAATTAATTACAAGGTGTTTTTAGTGTCATTTAACAAATAAAAAACCACACGCACACACCAAAAAAAAAAAAAAAAAAAAAAAAAAAAAAAAAAAAAAAAAAAAAAAAAAAAAAAAAAAAAAAAAAAAAAAAAAAAGGCAGAGAGATAGTTACTTTAGAAACTCCATGTAGGAGAACTAAAAAATACCATTGTCTCTATGGAAAACATGCATCAGCAGCAGAAGAGTGAAAGGGTTGAATTTGTTATTTTGGAAAGATCATAAAGAAAACTTTCCTAGTTCAAGACAACCACTGCATCTACTAAGTTTACTATGGACAAAATCCCTAAGTTGTTTTTAAAGTGAATGGGCCTTTGCTGTCGTAACTAAATAAATCTGACAGCTAACTCACTCAGAGACAGCAAATTTATTAAAAGGTTTAAAGAACCTATAGCAACTCCTTCCGCCCCACAGTTAGCACAACTAATGCATCAGGTGTTCAGCAGCTGCTGTGAAACTAATGACATCTATCATGATAACACATAAGACTTCATCTTTTCCCTTATTATACTCATCAAAGGTAACACAGCTTCAGAGAAAGCAGTATGCCAGGTCCTTACAATGGGTAAAATGGCTTATCTCCACTGATCAGCTTTTAGAAAGTTGTTATTGCTAAACTGATTTGTCCTTCTGGATCTCCCTGTAGTTAGGAAGCATTGTTACAAAACTTTCAGGTTTATAGGTTTATAAATACAAAGTCAGAAAACTAAGACTCATTATTGTTAATGAAAAAGTTGTGCCTGAAACTCCTTAAGCCAAATGCTAAGTAGAATCATAGAATGTCCTGAGTTGGAAGGGACCCACAAAGGTCATCGAGTCCAACTCCTGTCCCTGCATATGACAACCCCATAGTCCACACCATGTGTCTCAGGGCATTGTCCAGTCTCTTCTTGAATACTGTCAGTATTTACATTTCAAGTGGTCTTTGTTTTCTAAAAGAGACCTTTTTGGAAGTTGTAGGAGTTTTCCACATTGTTTTTATTTCTTTGCATTCCTGTCACATAGGCAGTCATTAACGATGTAGTCCTCTGAATAGGCAGAGATCATACATAGTTCAGTGACATTTTGAAAGGTCTTGGGTGAGGTGACTTGCTTCAAAACAAGGAATGACCATCTCAACTGACTAGATTAATCTACAACTGGTGGCATGGTGTTCTGTTTAACATCTAAAAAATTGCTTAAGACCTAGTCCAAGCTAAAAGACAGCATTGCCTTAAGCTATTCATTATGATTTTTGAATCTCTAACCAATTGCCATTTTTTAACCCCACCTAGCAACTAAGAACAGGACAGCAGTTCACTCACTCCCTCCCACACCTGGAGTGGGGTAGAGGAAAGAACTGAAAGGGGAGCGAGCAACTTGTGTGTTGAGATAAAATCAGTTTATAAGACAACAAAACAATAATAATATATTATTACTACTCCTAATAATAATAATAAATAGATAAAGTAAAACTAGTTATAGTCGGTGCAATCCCTCATGAAAGTGCAGTCATGCTGAAACAACCAGTCCTGGAAGGGAGAGCACTCTGGTCCTGAAAAGCTGATCCCAGCAAGACAGTGCAAAAAGGCAAAAGGCAAAAAGGCCCTAAGGCCAGCTGTAAAACAGCAGAATGGTGAAAGATCAAACTAACACCAAACTCCCAACAGAATCAAGCTCCCAAATAGAATTAACCAAACTAACGAACCAGTAAATCTGAACGGAAATAACGAGACAGAAAAGCTGACTCCCAGTGTGTAGGGAGCATGATGTTAATGGTAGGGAATATTTCATTGATCAGCCTGTATGTCAGTCTAGGTGCTGTCCTGCCTGTGGCTCTCTCCTACCAATTTTCACCTTATTATTCTCAAAGTAAATCCAAAACAAAAGACCGAGCTAACTACAAAGAAAAGTTTCTAACTGCATAAAGAAAATTAATTCCATTTCAGTCAAATCAGCACACAAATACACTGTGAACAAGCTTCTCTCTAATAAATCTGCCTAATTAATTAGTACCTGTCATCTTTACTCCTTTCTTGCCTATTTCAGTCAATTATAGGAGAAAGAGCAAAAACTATGTAGTTAAGGAGACACAGCATGGCATTCTCAGCTTTGAAGCAAGCTTTCCAGACCAGACTATAAAGCACACCAGGAAGACTGGTGCAGTAATATTGTGTTAAGGTTATGATGTGGACATACACACAAGGGAAGATGGCATTTTAAGAACACAGCTTTTGTTCCCAAAGCAACAAGTTTTTAACTTTTCAAAAGTAACAAGTTTTTCAGATGTATTGAGTTCCTATAGACCCTGTCAATTCAGTTTGAAACCTTTAGAATTGGACCATAAATACAATATAAAGTATCCTCAGAACTCAGTAAGACAATATATATATTACACAGCTCCAAAACTCTTTTTACCAGCCTTTTAGAATATATTTCCTTTGGCATTTTAAATTATCTTTCCAACCACAACAAAAACTATTGTGGAAATTAGAATTTCTCATTTCATCTAACAAAATAAAACCAAACAAAATATATGATTTACCACTGCCTCCACAAAATTTTAAATGAAATGATTATGCAGAAATTCCTAACCTGAACAAAGCCATTTAATGATGACAGTTAAATTCCCCATAATCCCTGAATTATAAAATAGTGATTTTAGAAAATGTCTGTATCATCACAATTAGACCTACAATAATGTTCTTAGTAGTCACTTTCGATTCAATCATTTCCAAGCAAATTAAAAAATAATATGTATTCTTATGGTGCAGGTTTGGAAAGAGATGAGGAAAAGCAACATGACACACCAAAGAGCACTTAACTGGTTACTAACAAGACCAGAATAAAATGAGGTCACCTGGGTAGTAATCTAGAATGCTCATCTGCTAGGCTATCCTTCCTCTCTCATCCACGTACATGTGCCAGTATTAGCTGTTATGAAAGAAAAATAAGCTTTTGTAAGTATTGAATGTCCTTTTATCTAATTAGATAAGTCCCTGCTTTGCCGCCATTGAGACCAGGAATAATCCTATTAGAAATAATAGAGTTTAAAGCTGTTGTGAAGGCATATGAAATCCTTATGAAGGGCATTGGTAAACCTGTCCTGTCATCCTCTTTTAACCCCGTTTCTCCAACAGAACAAGAGATCATTTCAGGTTTAAAAGAGGATAATAATGAAATAAGCAAAAAGTGTGTTTCACTTGACATAACAAAAGTCTTTGTAGTTTAATACTGAAAAAAGTCCTTCAAGAATAGCTTTCTTTGAAAATGCGGGAGGTAGTTGAACAAATTTAGTAAACTTCACAATACCCTTATGGAAAGAAAAAAAAAAAAGAAAAAAAAATATAATGAGCCAGTGCAAATAAGGATCAATTTCAGCAAAGTTTATGGACTGGCGTGAACGTGACTCAGATCAGAGCTCAACATGCATGTTAAAAGCTCATGATTCAGTACTAGTTCTAGCTAGAGCAATAGGAAGAAATGCTTAGAATGGAACATTTTCCAAACTGGAGGACAGTATTATTCATACAGGGAAGTAATTCACCTTCCTCTGAAATACGAAGTAACAGCCACTCGTGGAGGCAAAACGTCTGATGCGTATAGTGATAGATTACTGTGAAGTACTATGTCCTCAGATTCTTACTAGTGTAAAGGACTTCAAACTAGAAACCTCATTGCTATAACAAAAAGTTTCCCTCACATTTTCTTTATTCGTATTCAGGTGAAATAAGCTTCTGAGGTCTCCCTCAGAAAGTGAGAAAAAGAAGGGGGAGTTAAATCCATTCAGATTAATGGAGCTAATGCATGTTAGACAGACTCAGGTTATTAAGAACTGTTACTGTATTCTCTATTGCCTCTTAACTGATGAGATTTCGTTAAAAAATAGGTTAAGGTCATTCTCAGTCTTTCCAATTTCTTCTGCTTGTATGTCAATTTACAAAACATCACATATGCATAAGATGCAATGCAGAAAAATTGGGTGAGACCAAACTAACGTTAAAAGGCAGGAAACATGAGTCTTTGCTATTTCCTTACTGGGAAATCATATGACAGCTATTTGATAAGTATGTTTTTGTACACTGAAGTAGATTTGTCCTTTACTGAGGATGCATGTCCTGAAAGAAATTATGCTTCTCATATTTTCTGTCTGTTTGGTATTTTTTTTTGCATCTAGATGATCTGTCAATGGCAAGTATGAGCTTATACTGATGTGCTTTGCATTTGGGGAAACTTTGAAGAAGAAGACTCACATGGGAGCTATTGTGGATAACTCAGTGGAAACATTCACTCAAGGTGAAGCAGGGAAAAAAGAAGCAGAATAAGAAATAAAAGAGAGGCACAAAACAGTAGAAAAAACACTGTAATCAGACATCTTGAGTAACAGGGCCCCCACTGATGTCATCTTTAAAAAACATGGAATGGAATAAGAAATTAAATGAGTAATAACAGTTACTAGAGATATTAGAATTTACATGCATAGGTTTTCATGTGACTTGACTGAACTCTGGAAAACGCTTAGTGCTTTTTCACAACCTGAGAAGAAATCAGAGAAAAGACTACGTAACTCAAAGTTGTAATTGTAGTTGCCCTGCATGATCTTCCCTTCCTGCTGAAGTGAAAGACTCTTCATTATGCCCAAAATGATAGCCCACATTTAGTTTCTTGCATTGTTGGAAGCTTTCCACCCTTCCAGCAACTGGATTCAAGGTGCAACGAATTCTCTGCATTCCTTCCATTGTCTATCTGCTGAAGACAGAAAGAAACGGTGATCTTCTAAATCCTAAAGAAACCAGTCAATTGAAAAGGACACAAAGAGGTATAACTAATTTTTTGGTCCTCTTTACCAACATATAGACCTAGCTAAAGTTAAACACAAAGGGCTGTTCTTCAGTCCAAGTCAAATGGAATAGTTTTCAGTGAAACCTCTCTCTCTCTCCTCAGGTTCACTGGCATGAGTGCGTTCAAAGTGTCTTATTTTCTATTTCTTGGTCTTTTTTCACTATATTCTTTGATCACTTCTTTTTCTCTAAGCCTTTAGCAACAGATCTGCAACACACAGTCAGGCACATTCTAACATACAGGCTTGTGCAAAGTCAATGCATATGTTACCTTACAGGCTTCCCTAATTATTTCTTTCAAGAAAAAAAAAATATTTTGTCACAATTTTTAAGTCGCATCTTTCTAGTCACAGTTACTACAAAGTCTTTGACAATACTTTGACATTTATGTGGTGTGTTATAGCTAATATTCAGTGCCTCCATGCCGTCCTCTTTTGAATACATTATTAAGCAAGGAATAATCCTTACCTTGACATTTTTAAAAATATTCTTTCATTTCTTACTCAAACCTCTAGATATCATCACAGTAAAACACTCTAGCCTCAGATAAAGAAAATTCACTCCATTCTTTGCCAACCACTATTTCCACTTCAAAATTTGTAAAAATGTGTGGTGATTAAAAAAAGGGGTCACTTTTTGAACAGTAGTCACAGTGTTAACCCAGCTTATCACAAAGCTTTTCATTCAAATAACATTCATACATGGATGGTCAAGCTGAAAAAGACATATCTACATTAGCAGACATTCTAAACTACTAAACTTTCAGTCAATTGTACCTTGCTGAACAATAATCCAATTAAAATAGCAAATGCTGAAATGCAGAACTTTTTAGCTTTTTTATCGTTTAGTTAAGCATCATAGCTCCTGTTCTTGCAATACTAAATAGGTACTTTTTAGATGTATTAAAGAGTCACAGTCTTGGGCATATAGTCTTTATTTATCTACGAATTATCAGGACTACTGAGACTATCTCTGAAAACTGCCTGATTTTTCCCAAAAGTATTGAGGAAGCTTGTTTTGGGAGGAAGAGAATTGTTCAAACACTGTGTCTCTAGTAATGGGAACCTCTTGGAAAGATTGCCCAGAACAGTTTCTGTCTCACTGTTTATTTTGCTACAGTAGGACTTAAAGCTTAAGTTTAAGCTTTGTTCAAGCCTCATCTCTACCAGTGACTTTTTGTGTTGTCTTGCAAAGATGTTTAATCTTTACCATCCCTTTATACGTAAAGCTAGTCAGTAGTTATTTAATTATTTTTTTCCCTCGTGGAAAATGTCATTATAATAGGGATCACTCATGTTTATTTTTGTTTTGGCCAAAAGTTTTAGGGGAGTATTCTAACCTTCCTTCAAAATTAAGTATTTTTCAGATTAAAAATTCTAAGCAAAGAAATTTTAAATTAAAAAATAAATTCTAGGATTTCACTTCCTTGTGAAAAGCTTTAATTCATAAGGCACGTAATTGCTTTCTGCAGTTCCACACTCCACATTCAGCTGGAAGTTCACTTCAAGAAAAACAAAATCTTAGTGGAAGGTTTTAAGTTATTTCTTTATATTTCTTTTCCACTTAAGACTGTAAGTTTTCTACAGTACAGACCTTCTCTCACCTCATGTTTTTGTTGTTCTAAACACATTGACATTGAAATCTTGTTTTGAATTCCTGATGCTTTCCTAACAAAAATCATTCCTGGGTCCACTGCAAGGCCGGAGAACTGCAAGGACGTCTGACTGGAATCACTAGTTAACCACTCAAGGCATACTGAGATTGGTTTGCACAACTAATGCTACACTTTTCAAAATCATGCAAGCAGGATAAGAATGACAGCCTTGCTGAGTTACTGCGAGGTTTTTGCTGTTGTTCTGGTTTGGTTTATGGTTTGTTGTTTGGTTTTGGTTTTTTGTTTTGTTTTTCGGTAAAAAACTTAGCATATGATGATATTAGAGAGGATAAAAGTAAGTTTGACACACAGAATTAACATGTCCACTTTACATGTCCATGTTTTAGAAATTACAGGCTTTTATTCCTTTATTTTTTTTTGTCTCTTGTGGTAATATTTTCCTTTATTTGATCCTATAAAAATGTGATTATGTAAACAAATCCTCTACAGAATCTCTTACAGGTTGTCACTCCTTTCTTCTTTCCTCAGTAACCTCTCCTCTTTCTCAACAGCTTCAGAAAATTTGAGTTTGGAATAGAGAGAAATACTAACCTTTTCCAACTGTTCTTGCAGTCACAGTGCTTAATGCAGGCAGAAAGGTTAAATTTTGGTTGGCCCTGCTGTCTTTTTGCCATGGGTCCCATCTGGAAGTTCACATAGCTTGTACAATGTATGAAATACAATCTGTTAATTTTAATTATCTTTAGAGAGAATTCTCCTGAGTGACAGTATTTGACATTTTCCTAAGACAAGGCCTAAACAAGGAAATTGTTGTTTGGGTTACTTTACTTCTTACCAGTGGAGCAGAAGATAAATTGTTCACCTCACTGCCACAAAAACAATGAATTCAAAGGCGAACAGCAGAATAACGTTTGTAATTTTTTTCATGTAGTACTCTAAAATTAAAGCTATGGTGAGAAAAGACCTGGATTAAAATTATTAACACTTACTGATATTCACAGCCTTGAAGAAAGGAAGTAGTCTCTCCTACTCCTCTTCAACAGTAGCATCACATTGCTGGGACATTATAGACTTTCCTTAGTTAATACCTGACCCCATCTATAAGCAAGCAGTGAGTCAGAAAGTCATATTATGTTCAGGAGCAAGTGAATTGATTTCTTTTATAAGAACACAAGAGTTCCTTTGCTTCTCTTCCTGGCCAGGTCAGTAATTTCTTAGAGCAAAAGGTTCCAGCATGAAATGACATTTTGTTTTGCTAAAATAATATGTGATATTAGCCAAGTGACCAATTACTAGCCAAACTGCCCCATAAGTTTTGCTGTTCCTTTACTCCAAGATGTGTCTCAGCATTTTGTGTCTCCTACCCATCAATTTATACACTTGTTCGAGGGAACACTATAAATTTGTTTGAAAGGTCTTGGGATTAAAACAAGAGTTTTGATACTGTTCAAGTAAAAGCCAAATAATATTAAGAGAAATTACTTCATGGGTTCATTAATTGTGCAGTATCAGGAAATAGCCCCCAAGAGAAAACGGTGCTCTTTTAAGACCCAGAATACTACTCAACCTCAAATTTTGCTGAGCTCAGGTTCCACAGAAAAGACATGTCAGGGATCAGAGCATCAAAAAACAATTGAAAGGAAAGCCTTCTGATGGAAGAATCATGTAGTGAAAAACGAAGCAAAAGAAAATTAAAAATGAATGCCAGAAGAGGGAAAATGAAGACTCCGGCGTAAAATCAAGTGAAAAAATAAAAAATACATTTGTCCAAATGCCAGAGTGACAGAAATGGAGCTATATATTCCATGCTGGGTGTACATAAGAAATTAACAAATTTCACAGAAGATTTTAAATTCTCTACCACAGCATAATTGCAAATTGGGCTTACTAAATGAGATAGGAGAATGCAGTTAAGGTGAATATCTCATGAATGTGCTTCCATATTTTCAACTTTTCATACCAAACTACTGTGAGTTTCACTGAATGCACTCATTTAAGGACACAGTTAAAGAACTGTCTAAACAAATAAAACCCCAACTACCCATAGGAAACTAGACTAAGACTAAATCTATAGATACTTCCATACAGATCTGATAAATCTGAAACTAATGCTTGCAGGCAATGGTGTTGTTGAGGAGAAGCAGCAGTTGGTGGTTCCACAAGGAAAGGGGAGCTGAGGGTGACAGATAGGGTGACAGCTTTTTCTAAAAGCTCTGACAATTTCCCGGGCCAATCACTCCTGAAGAACTTGTAGATCATGGGACACGAGCAAAGATCTGCTGATAAGAACATCGCTGAATAAAAGACAATTATAAGATCAAAGAGGTAGTTTCACACAGCCTAATAGATAACACTGGCTTCCCACTGTACAATTCAACATTTTAAAAATTATTGAGAAAAAAAAATAAATAATAAAATGTTATAATATGTAGATTATATAAAATTGTTCAGAACAGTGAAAACTACAGCTGTCAAGTAGCTGGAGAGGATCTCCTAATGTTAAGGGATCATTCAGTAAAATGGCAAATGAAATTCAAATTTGATAGACGCACAGTGTATTAAGAAAATAAGTATACACAGACAGTCATAGTCTCCAAAATAGCTATTATAATTGAGAAAAATATATTCAATTTAATAATGACAGCTCTCATTTCTCAGTTGTACAGGACAGCCCATAAACTGTGTCCATAAACTGTCCAAAATAGTGGACAGTTTTGGCCCTCTGCTGCTTACTGACCTATCATTCTTTTCTCCATGACAGTAGGCTGTTCAATACCAATCCAAAAAATTATTTTGGAAAACATAACACCAATTATTGTTGAAAACTCGCAGTGAGAAAAATCTTGGTTGCATCACTGAGAGGGTTAAGCCTCACCAGACTGCCCACCATGTAAAAGAGTCTACTGTATGTTACTATACAGAAACAGTAATAAAGGGAAATCAGATAATTTTTAGATACCCACATCCCCAAATGACTCTCAACACAGTAAATCATTTGAGATCTGTTTGAAGACTGGATTTCTTCTACAAGGGTAAGTTACCTCAGGTCACAGTTTTTAGACTTGAATCAGAAAATGAGTAGAGAAGGAGGGAGGGAAAGCAATCTGCGTAGCAAGTGTATGAAAGCAAACAATCTACAAGAGGAAAAGATTTGTAGCAGTTAGTAGGAAGACCATATGCATGTGACTTCTTAAGAACTGGATGAACTTTTTTGTAAATGTATTTTTCAATAAATAATCTATTTAACAGTACAAATCTGTACTTTTCTACAGTTTTTAAAATTTGGAATTGACCTGATAATAAAGCAAAATATTATTCAATTCATGTTTTCAGTTAATGAGAGAAAGTTTATTCTGAGTTCTGAAGGAAGAATTCCTAGGAAAAAAGAACCTAATTCACAAATAACTTGTATCTTTGAAAAAGCATATTTGAAAATATGTACATCACAGTATTTTATACCAAGGGTTCTAAAACGGGCTTACAAGCAGTAATTATGTTTTTTGTGTGAAGTGAAAATCCACCTACTCAGTTACTTTTAATCAGAAAAAAAATCCTGATCCCCATATTTGCTTCCTCAGCTGCAACATACATAGTGCTGCCACTTCCATAAACTGACTTATTGAATGGCATCTTAATTTCAGAAGTTAGAGAGTGGAGAAGTGGGATAGCCTAAAAAAACAGTTCATATCCCAAAGACAGTAAAAAATTTTGACCCCACTGGACTTGAAGTGCTAAAATAAGCAAGACAGCTTGACACAGGGCATAAAGAATGGAAAACAGTGCTACTTTTTAGATGACAGAGAGCTTTAATCTCCCCTGTTGGCCGTTAAAGTGAACAAAAAATAATGTTTTAATGTTTGACAAGAGAATGAAGACCTACAGGCAATAAGAAACAAAAGGTAGCTATAATGGACATCAACTGCCCAGAAGAATCTGTACAGGGCAGACGAATGGGATTTCACTGGAGACCAGGTATCATATATTTAAGTGATATTTCATCTCTTCACCCTCACAATAAGGCAATTTTTAAGTTTTCTGAAGCAGCGGGATGTTATGTTTTACATGATATTCAGGGTGGTGGACAAATAAAAGGACTACTGCCTATAATAAAGGTTCTAGTCACTCAATAATTTTGTCCTTGTCAGAGTTAATGCACAAGCATTCATGTTACTGCTTACAACCAAATGTTAACACGTTTTGAAACTGGACTATTGGCTTGAAACCTAAATAAATAAAGCAAAACTGCAGCTTTTATGGAGAAAGGGATGTTACTATGTGTCAATCAAATGAATAATGCCAGGCAATAAAAACCCAAGTATTACACTGTTGAGTCATTTTTCACATATTCTTACTGCCTGCCTCCCAGGCTCAGGGGTTTGACAATGCAGAGCAAGGCTGTGAGATGAACTCAGTTTCTTTTGTTAAGACTCAATAGGAAAAGGATTTTTTTTTAATCTAATTCAGTTGGGCGTGCTTCTTAAGAAATTTAACTGTAGTTAAAATCCATAGTGAAATTTAGCCCATTGACTTACAGACTCCTGGTCTGGAAAATTACTTGAGAATAGAAACAGATTTCTGTACCCTGAAAATTGTTTTCCCATTGTTAACCAGAACTAACCTGAAACAGGTCAATTCCTCTTGTAAAAAAAAAAAAAAAAAAAAAAAAAAAGACAGACAGAATTCCAATTCAAGTTACTACTCAGTCTCTGGCATACTACAGAAGAGCTCAAATTTCTCAGAAATCAGCTTTTTCACAATGGCAAATGGTTCTTAGTTTCTTGTCTTTATTTATAACTGGAGGGGAAAATAAAATATTTTCAGAAAATTTCTACCTATTGGTATCTGAAACTGTCTTCTGATTGTCTTCAAACTTCCTTGGTCTGTTGAACCTGATCTGATTTGACCTGGACTCATTCAAAAGCATTTTACTTCAAAAAGCAGCCTGAATAGCTGACTAGAAAATCAGGTCCAGGCTGATCAAAAATCCAAACTAAGGTTTTGGAAAACTCCACTAAGATTCTACCAGAATACAGCTCATATTTTCTGTCAATTCTGATTTGATTTCACATGATCAGAGGTCAATCAATTCAATTCAGATCAAAGTATTGATAATACCTTTTAAAAGACTGTCAGAAAATATTAAAGGGAAGCCTAGAAACAGAAAAATTAAACACTACTGGTGCACCTCAAGTAGGTATACAGACATGATGGCCTCCTCTCAGGGAGGATTTGAAAGAACCTGCTGCCTGTACATTATGCAAATGTGAGCTCACTGTTTAAATTACCTATGGCGATCTTCAGCCAACAGTGAATAAAATCTGCTAATTATATCATATTGATATGCACACTCCAACAGCAAGTGTTATTTTCAAAGGTTAATTATTTACATAACCTATCTCTTTTCATCTTTCTTATTCACACAAACTCCATCTGCAAAAAAAGAACACAGAATAAGGTTTTCTTTTTTTTACTGGTAATTACTCCATCAAAGAATATGAGGGCTGCATTCCACAAAACAGGTACCAAAAGTCTAAGGATGACTGTTCAACATTCAAAATAACACAGGTAGGAACAGTAGTCTAATCTGTACATAGTCGAGTAACAAAAGATATTTAAATTGTCTGATTTTTTAAACTATCAAGTACTGCATCCGAATGCATGTCCAGTTTTGCATGCACTTCTCTGACACAATTCTGCAACAGCATTTAGAAAAGTAATGACAGGAAAGCTGCTGTTTAGGAAACTAGAATTCAGAATTTATTTAAGACAAGTATCAGAATTTTATTTCCACAAATGAAGGTTTAACATGCATTATTTTCAGTCAAGACTGTACTTAGTCTTATGAATGAATGTTCTTGTGAGGGCTGTTTCTTAGCATGTAGAATCATAGAATGCTTTAGGTTGGAAGGGACCTTTACAGGTCACCTAGTCCAACCCCCATGCAATGAGCAGGGACATCTTTTACTAGATCAAGTTACTCAGAGCCCCATCCAGCCTGGCGTTGAATGTCTCCAGAGGTGGGGCATCTACCACCTCTCTGGGAAACACGTTTCAGTGTTTCACCACCCTCATTGTAAAAAAAATTCACTCCATAGCCTGAATCTCCTCTCCTTTACTTTAAAACCATTATGTGTTGTCCTATTGTAACAGGCCCTGTTAAAAGACTATCCCCATCTTTCTTATGGGCTCCTTTTAAGTACTGAAAGACTTTGATAAGGTCTCATGGGAGCCTTCTCTTCTCCAGGCTGCACAACCCCAGTTCTCTCAGCCTGTCCTCATAGGAGAGGTGTTTGATCCCTTTGTTCATCTTTGTGACCCTCCTCTGGACCCTCTTAAACAGGTCCATGTCTGTCCTGTATTGAGGGCTCCAGGGCCGGACACAGTACTCCAGAGTTGAGTAGAGGGGCATAATCACCTCCCTCAGCCTGCTGGCCACGCTTCTTTTGATGCAGCCCAAGATACAGCTGGTCTTCTGGGCTGCAAGTGCACATTGCCACTAGAACCCCCAAGTCTTTCTCCACAGGGCTGCTCTCAATTCCTTCATCCCCCAGCCTGTATTGATACTGGGGGTTGCCCCAATTCAGGTGCAGGACCTTGCCTTTGTTGAACCTTATGAGGTTGGCATGGGCCTACTTCTCAAGCTTGTCCAAGTCCCTCTGGATGGCGCTCTGTCCCTCAGGTATGTCAACTGCACCACTCAGCTTGGCGTCATCTGCGAAATTGCTGAGAGTGCACTCAATCCCCGTGTCTCTGTCATTTGTTAAGATATTAAACAATAGCACTGCCAGGAAGTGTAACTGGTAGGATTTGAAGCAGCTCAGCTAGTCTGGAGATACTAGGTGGTTTTCATGATCCCACCTTTTGTTACCAGGTGTTACCTTGACCAAGGTATAGTACCCTGCAATATAGTTACATATGGGTCACAGAAGTGGATGAAATATGACAGTTTGAAGACAATGAGGGCAAGGAGAGAGAGTTTTCAAAGATTTCGGAAGTATTTCCATGATATCCAGAAAACACATGTACAGTAAATTTGTTTCTCATTGAAAGAACAAACACATGAACTGTATATACCTTCCTCAAGTTTCAAAGAAGAAAGAAAAAAGGCTTTTAATTCCAGGAATCTAAAAAGAAGCAGCATCAGACCATTCACAATATTTTTTGCTTCTGTTCCCAGAGGCTTAGAAGAGTGAATTTCTGGCTCAGTATTATTCCAGTGTTCTTTATTATCTTTTTACAATTACTTTTCAAAGGAAAATAAATTTAAAATACCTTCTTTGCCTTACAAGTATGTTGATAAAATGAGTTCAGGATGATAAACCCCATGCTAGAATTTCAAAGGCAGGAGTAGCATTTAGACACCTCACTTTCACTGGAAGTCAATAGGAATTAGTTATGTAAGTGCCATCCAAATGTCCATCCTGCAGCCTTAACAGAGAGAACAGCATGCAATTTGTCCCCTTTTTCTTACTGGCTAGGTTGTCCTAGATTTGACCTTACTACCACTAAGAAGATGGGGATAATATATTCCTTTGTTCTGCTAGTCCCATTTCTCCTAACATTTCCACACTTGTGGTTGCCTTAGTAATGGTGGAAGCATGCTGTTGGTTTGTATTCAGCTTGGTGTCCACCATCTAGCTCCTTTTTCTGGGTGCTGCTACTCACTCAGTTTTTGCACCCCAACTGCTATCATCAATACATGGATTTTTCTCTGTTCCACATACAGAATTTTTTACTTTCTCTCTTGAACTTCAAGGATTTTCTGCTGGCCTAATACCCTAGTGTCTCAAGATCCCTCTGGTCTTAAGCTCTGACATCTGTTGTATCAGCCACTCCTCCTAATTTAGTATGGTTAGGAAATTTGTTGAGGATCAATCTGTGTCATCACACAGGTCACTGATGGAGATGTGGGGCATTATCTGCTGGTTTTTTGTCTGTATGGTTATTATATGTCTCGGCAAACTCACCAGATATCTTCCTTCTATTCTTCTCCCTGCTTAAAGCTGGTGAATATAATTTAGACTTCTGGCAGAAAGATGGTGGGCATTATCCAAATTTCTGGGAGGAATCTCTTCTTCCTTCTGAATAAGTGTTTCTGGTTTTCTAGTTATACACATAAAGGTTAGCAAGCAATACTCCTCTTAAGAAATGTTATTTTTTTCACTTTTTAAGAAGACTAATTAGGTAGAAATCATGTAGAAAATCCAGGACAATGTAACCTTGCACGTCTCATATAACCAGCACTTCTTTTGACTCAGTAAGACAGGCACGCAATATAAAAATTTGAGAACTTCCGAACTTTCTTAAAGCTGATTAAATGTATTGAAGAAATAAAATTATAAATGTTATAATTTCCAGAAACCTAATAAACCTATGCCAACTCAACCTGATTTGTCAGAGAAATAAATTTTCTTATGGGTGAAAAGCCTCCAGAATAACTGATTGTGTACCGTGATCTTTTTGATCATGTAATTATGGATTATGTTGCTCATGAAGAAAAATGGTAACGAATAGTTTTTAAAAGCTCGTTTTGTTTCTTGAATGGCTGTATAGGGGAGACCTCAAATTGTGAAGAGTGTATGCTCCAGGTGAGCATTTAGAAAAGTTATATAGGCCAATACTTGTACATTTTCCTCAAATAGACAGGGCACAGACTGTGCAGAGGCTTGCCAGGAGATAGTTACAGAAACTACCAAAATGAAGTATAATAGTTTTCATTTTCAGGGAGATAAAAGCTTCATCATTTAGTTTCTCAGGACCAAAGCCAGAATTAGAAGGGCACTGAATTAACCCTATAATGGCACCTGCAAGTAATAAGAAAACACTTACTGCTAAGACAGATCCTGGGGCCAGAGAACTAAATGAGAAGAACTGTTTCTAAATTTCAGCAATTATGGTAAAAGCATATTAGAACATTATTAAGAGGCCTTCATCCCAAAGAAGTAAAATAACATGTTTGTGAAAAGCCTTTTATGTTGATGGATTCTTGAAATATTGCTACCTCTGAATTTGCAAATCAGAACGTGGCTGCCAGAATAACTTACTAATTATTTTCCCCTACAGAATGAAATAAAATTAAAGAAGATCTATTAATTGCATCTTCTGTTATGATGACCTTTAAAGTTCAAGGATTCAAGTTTTTAATCACAAAAATTAAGGAAAGAAATTTCCTTAGTTAAATCGAAGGTCAGTTACTCACATAAGCATCTGAATCTAAGCAATAAAGTTTGAAGAATCTAGATTGCAACATCGTAGTCAGGCCATATCTGCACAAGCAAACCCATATTTAAGACCCAGGGCGTAACTTGCCTTGGATCAAATACTTATCTCTGTAATCAAGATGTGCAAATACTCATGTATATTAAGCCCATCTCAGGCTAAGTTTCAGCCTACCCCAAAGCTTAGGGTTAGCTTCAGGTTTAGGCCTAGGGGACAGAGAGATACAAAGCCTAGAAGGTGAGCTGTACCAAGAACTCTCCCTGACAATTTCTTCCTCTAGGTTACAGAAGGGAGTTTTGGACTAAGCCTCAGATCACCTGAAGCCTTGAGGTTAGCACTAGCATTAGCATTAGCATTAGCATTAGCATTAGCAGAGAGACAAAGCCAAAAGTTGTAAATGTGGTGGGGCTGCAGGGAAGGTTGGGACTACATCAAGAATTCTTCCCAACAACTTCTTCTGGGTCACAGCTTTTCTTGCGGCTTATCACTCAGCCCACAGCTAAGTTTGGGATAAGGTTTGGGGTTAGGAGAGAGACAAAGCCTAGAATTCCAGGTGGAGTAGGGCTGCAAAGGGGCGGCTAGAGGGGTGAGCAGCACAGAATTCTCCCCTGCCAATTTGCTTCTGTAGGAACTCATACAGGTTAAATTTAGAGTTAGGTTCAGAGCTAGGAGCCAGACAAATCGAGAGCTTCAGGTAAAGCGAAGCTGGAGAGGTGCTGGTAGAAACTCTAAACTAGACCATCTTCGAACCTGCCTTTTCACTATGGACTTGCTGGGGCTTCACTGGACTGTAACCCTGGCTTCCATCACCAGGTGGGTGTTCCCACATTGCCTGCTGGTATATTGTGGCTCTGGGCCCCACCTGTCAATGTTACTGCCTTTGCCTGCACTGTTATCACACTTGGCTTCTGGCTCCCATTAACTTAATCAGCCGCTGCTCAGTGCAGCTCCATGAGTGTTTTGGGGTTTAGTCCAAGGCCAAAACCAAGGACTTGAAGAAGAAGATCCATTAAAACACTTTTTTTAGCATTCATTTTGGAGCCCATTCCCTTTTTTTGAAGTTCTTTTTCACCCCCACTCCACCTGGAGCAGGAGGTTTTGTTTCCATCTCCCAATATTGCTCTTAACTGTGCAGTTGCAGCCTCAAGTTCCAGTAATGGCTGTTGGACCACACTGGGAATTTGCCACTGAGACCAAAAGACAGTTTGGACACATTAGTCAATTTCCTGGATCATTAGGGCATACTACACAGTTCTACCCTGGTCATGGCTGAAAATATTGGCCTCCTGCAAAGAGGTACGGACAAGTAACAAACCAACCATTGAGACTTCTTGCAGCATGGTGAATTGTTGCCTGACTCACTGATGGAACAAACACTGCCCTTTGTCTTTTGTTTCTTCTCAGTTCTCACTGAGACCTAAGAAGTAGAACAGCAAAGGAAGAGTCATGTAGTGCACTCAGCTGAGCTTAAACAAGGAAAGAGGAAGAATCCAGGAGGGAAAAACCAAGTGATTTGTGAGTTTCCCTGAGGTGTCCAGTGATAGATAGGAGGTTTACGGTTATCAGAGTAGGGCAGGCCTTGTGTCCTGAATATCGATCCCCACTTGCTTGAGAATTAAGTGTACTATAAATCCAGTTTCCCTTCCTTCCGCATGCTCAGCAAAGACACACATTGAGGAGAGCGAACAGAAAGAGTGAACAGGAGAGGTGAAGCTTGGAAAGAGGATGGAGCATCTGAATTGAAAGACTTATTTAGAAATAATTTCAAGCAGCTTCCCCACCCTCCCCTCTAAACATTTTAAGTGTATTAATGCAGTAATTAATAGCAGAGAAGAGTAGAATTTTCCCAAGGCACGTTAGACAAACCATTCACATTACAGAAGAGACAGGGGAAGAAAAGGTGTTGCACCATGCATTTAAATGGCCTTTCTGTTGCTGCTTGATGTTTACTTACGCTCTAATTCTTTCTCTTATTTTTTCTCTCCTCAGCCTCCAACCTGTCAAAATAAGGTGCCTTTCAGACCAATATTTATTTTACATCAAAGCCTTTATAGATGTTAGCTTTAGTCTCCCTTTGCAATTCATTTCAGTTAGGAGGAGTTTCATTTCAACGTGGGGAAATGCTGTGTATTTTTTTTTCTCAAGAAGAAATTTGGTAAGAGAGGCAATATGTGTGTGAAATTAATAGACTCTTGAGCGATGACATGCTGTTATCTATGCTGTGGGTATGCACGCATTTGAATTTGCCATTGAGCTATGACAATCAAATAGCCAAATGAGAATATCACAATAACTGTGTTTGCAGGAAAACAATCCACATCCAAGGATTAAAGGGAGATTTTTGAAGCTGAATATGGAAAATGCTTAATCTTGGTGTCCACACCCAAGCAGGTTTTCATTTAATAGGGTAATTTCGTTCTAAGATAACAAGAAATTAACTTTAAAGAGTAACAGAAAGATTTATCAGAAAACTCAGATTTTAAAAAAGGAAACAGAAATCAGCCATGTGACAGAACTGAGCAGATACCTGACTAGAGCAGCAAATATAGAAAAAACAAAGGTCCTGTCTTTTATAAGCAATCTTTTAGCAAGTTACTGACATAAATCACTCATTGAGGAACATCAGCTGATTATAAATAAATAAAAATTATTATAAACTCAGGAAAAAAAATCTGCAAATATAATAGCAGTGTTTTCAGTGTAAAGAGACTTCCAATCCACAGCCAATGGAAGAGGAAGCTGCCCCACACTTGTTTTCCCTATGCCAGTATAACCCTGGCTGTCACAAGATCTTTCAAATGAGCAGCTGGTAAAAGAACTACTCACCCTGTCTTCAGTCCCAATAGGCTGGATTAGCACAGACCTGCTATCATTAGTGCTAAACAACACTGCAGCTGGTTAAGGTACATTCACAGGATCATCTCTGGAGCTGCAGCACCATGGTTCTGCAGGGGCAGACAAATATGTCAAGGAAGCAGTGGTGGGACAGCAACTATGGTGCAGGGACAGTAACTTTACAGCTACTAGCATTATTCTTGTATAAAGAATAATGACAGCTCAGGGCTTAATTTAATCCTAGACATAATTTCACCTACTGAATCTATATTACAACTTATTTCTATGATTAAATTTTACTGGAAATCTCAGCCACTCAGATTTAATACATGAACCAGAGAGACCAAATGAAGTAGTCTCTCTCTTCTCTCACTTACTTTCAAAGACACAGACAATTTTTTAGATGTACAAGCATTTGTAGATCTCATCATTTGTAAGCACTTGACTTCCAGGCAATATCCATTCTGCCATTTTCTAAAGAAAGCATTTTCATGATTTTCATAGAATCATAGAATGTCCCACAAGGATCATTGAGTCCAACTCCTGTCCCTGCATATGACAACTCCACAGTTCACATCATGTGTCTGAGGGCATTGTCCAGTCTTTCCTTGAACACTGTCAAGCTTGGGGCTGTGTCACCTCCCTGGGGAGCCTGTTCCAGTGTCCAGCACCCTCTAAGTGAAGAAACTTCAAATTATTATTTTATTCAGAATACTAAATGTGTAACACAAAACAAAAATAAAACCCAGAATTTCACTTCCACACTGTACAAACATGCCAAAAAGAACGCTAAGGAGCAGAGGGAAGGAGAAAGAAGGAAAAGAGTAGTCATTTTGGCTAGTAAATTGAAAGAACCATTATACATTGAATAAGCATGGTAAGCAGGAAGAGGGAAGATACTGCAATTTCTTGGCAGTCTAATATAATTTGGGGGAAAAATGAAGACATTAATAAATTTAATGTTGAAGAAAATCAAGAAATCCAGCTGCCACAGTGTCTCACACATGGAGTGAAATTTTTTATACCTAGAGGTACTTGAAGAGTACAAAGATCTGACACTGCTTTTCAAAATGCTCCATAATTAATGGGTAAAATCCAAGGACAATGCTTTAGACTCTTTCCACAGCTGGACTAGAGAAAGCTTTTTCTTGGCATTAAAACCATGCTGTTTTCCAGAAGTATTTCCAAGCTCCTATTTTTGTTTGATTCAAACAGTTCTTCCTATCAGGCAGTATCAGTAGCTAATATAAGTTTTTCTAATGCAGTAAAAGTCAAGTTTTTCTAGGATAATATTTTGGAGAGAACAAAAAAGTGAAAGTGCAGTCATTTTCATTTCTAAGACACCAGAGACTAGCAGATATTAATGTATTTTATTAATTTATTTATTTTTTGTGGCAGCACTTAATATAGTCATTGGTTGATTGTGTGAAAATCCTCCAGGTCCTTGTACTTTTTAAAGATGTTTCTTCTTATTGATTTCCTGCAGTCAGCTATAAGACAAATTCTGTGGTTCCTAATAATATACATACTGAGGAAACTTGGGCAATAAAAGTGTTTATTATGTTGTAGCATGAGGAATGAGAGTAAAAGGATCTCAATTCAATCATAAGTGTATTCCCAACACAACAGCTATGGTAAATCCAGAGATGAAATGAAAGATTAATTCCTGGAGAGAGAAGGCATTTTGGCAGCAGCATGTTACTGTCAGACAGTTATTTTTGCAATAATATTTTTTCTTTATGCTTCTGCACAGAGGTTTGCATTTGCATGAGGTTTCTGCATGGCAAACAAATGCCCTGTTATTCTATCTACATATTTAACAGAGGTTTTCTCCCATATAAGATTAATACTGGTAATAATAATAATAATAATAATAAATAAATAATAATCCATTAAATTTATATTACCTCTTTCACACAGAAAATTCCCAAGATAACTTTCACCATCAGTGTGGAATGGTTTAGAAAATTAATATATCTTTCTGCATAGAAACACAGAATAATTTATGTTGGAAGGGGCCTCTGGAGGTCACCTAGTCCAACTCCCTGATCAAAAGAGATGTAATAAATCAAAGCCTCGTCCAGCCAAATCTTGAACATCTCCAAGCTCAGAGAATCTACAATGTTTCTGGGCAATTTTGATTCCAGTATAACCAGCCTCTTTGGGAGTCACCAGCTTTCAGCCTTCCCCACCACAGCAGCCACCCTACACTGCCTGTGTGACCAGCACCTCCAGTCTCTCTCCTCCATCCCCAGGGCTGAGGCACCTGTGTGCCCCAGGAGCCAGACCTGGCTGGTGCCCTATGGCTGTGGAAACCCTCTCCAGGGGGCCCTGTGAAGCCTCATGCAGAGAAGATGAGTGCATGGGGTCCTGCCTGCCACCAAGATCTCTAAAAGTTCAGGCCAGTGCACCTGAGTACAACCCTGTTTCCCAGCATCAGGTTCAGAACAACCCATGAGCAAGGAGCTGGGATACAGACCAGGAATTCAAGTGGGACAACTTGAGCAAGCCAGGAGCACATAAGGCATTGGCAGAAGGAATGGGTGGCAGAGCACAGTATGAGGGTCTACTCATGACCTTTATTTCCTCCTGCTCATATTCCTATTTCTTATTCAGCTCAGTCATGCCCTGTTCCAGGTAGCTGAAGTGAGCTTCCAAACAGCAGGAATCAATGGTGGAAATGAAAATAGGGCAGGAATTATCCAAACCCCAGCATGCATTTGGATGCGGAAGGAGGGCAAGAGAAGTGCATAGAGGCCTTGATCATGGCAATAATCCATCTGCCATCATGGAAGATGGAAAAATTTGAGACCAGGAGTTTGGAAAAAGAAATGCATCCAGAGTTAATGTAATTAACAGCTGGAAGAAATATGTGAGTAGGAACAGAAAGATGAGTCGAGCAAAGGTACAGATGAGCATTGCCACTGATGGGGCAGCTTCAGGCAGAGCTGAGATGCAATCTTGAGTACTGTTCTGATTGTGGGAGGAGAGGAGGGAGAGTGAACAGGAGAAAAGCAGAAAAGTACTGCTTCACACTTCACACACATAGCTGTGGAAAGCTACCAGGAGTGCTCCTGTGAGTCATGTTGGCATGAATGAAGGATTATAGTTGGAGAGTTACACACAGTAAATTGTATGCCATCAATCCTTTAGCCACTGCAGTCTATGTCAAGACAACCCTGTACAGAGAGTTACACATTCTGAGCTAGAAGAGGTGTTGCATCCGGTCTGAAATATTTTTTTTTACCATTCTATCAGAAGGAGAATCAGGAAACAATCCATGGTCTGATACAAGGCTTGATACTTAACATGCTAGAGAGAAGTATCAGTAACTTTCTGGCCTCAACACTTCTTTAGCGTTATAAAGTTTCGGAGCTTTTTACAGAAAAAGCACAACGTGATTTATCCTGACTAAATCTTCGAGGTGCCTTTTTGCTTATTGTTAGAATTACTAATGCAGCAAGAACACTTGCTGTGGGATAGGCCTGTGAAATAAAGCAAGGCAGATAGACTTCTCTAACAGTAAAATAATGTATTTTTCTCAAAGTGGCCCTGATATCCTCCAGGACTGTTAGTCTGTATTGGGGAATGTGTAGATCTGATAAATAGCTAGACATTAAAAGATTCAAAGGTAAAGGTTACAGATATTCAGCCTTTAAATTCCTGCTGTTTGAGGAAATTACTGGCATCATACACAGCATTTCAGAAGCAGAAGGTGTAAGATTAGTGGAGGTACTAATTTTCTTTCTTCCAAGTTATTTAGCTGCACGGAAAGAGCAATTCTGTTTCTTTAGGTAGTACTGTAGCTGCCATTGTCAGGAACACTAGATTCAACAGCAGCAATAACTAGTCCTTGGATTTCTTAATAAGGAACATATTTCATTATTTTTGATCATTTTTTGTTTCCTCATCGTGACTCTGAGCTTGATTCAAAAGATCTTTTAAGCCTTCTCACTTCCTGGAAGAAACACAGAGTGGGACCATGTCCAAAGGTCTTTTTTCAATTCAGAGCTTTTCCTTATGGCCTGTATAAATCTGACAAAGGTGATAGTTCATCTTAAGGCTTGAACATGCCCCTCTTATTAACTAAAAAAAATTAATTTTGCCTGACATGGATAAATTAGTGTACTGGATTTTAGTGTACTGGATTTTGGCCTGTTTGAATCTGCAGCAGCAAAAATCTCTGCGTTTTGCAATTTTTAAAATAGATACATTTTAGGAAGTGAGAGATTAAATAAATGACTTCCAGGCATTATAGACCCTAACTTTTCACCTTCATTATTATTATTGTTAATATTATTATTATACATCCAAAGGCACCATACCAAAGACACCATACCATAATAAAATCATAAAATCATAGAATGGTTTAGGTCAGAAAAGACTTTTAAGATCATTGAGTACAATCACAAACCTAACACTGCCAAGTCCATCACTAAACCATGTCCCCAAGAACCTACCTACAAATCTTCTAAATACCTCCAGGAATGGGGACTCAACCACTTCCCCGGGCAGCCTGTTCCAATGCTTCACAACACTTGCAGTGAAGAAGTTTTTCCTGATATCCAATCTACACCTCCCCTGGTGCAACTTGAGGCCATTTCCTCTTGTCCTATCACTTGTTACCTGTGAGAAGAGACCAATACCCATCTCACTACAACCTCCTTTCAGATTGTTGTAGAGAGCAAAAAGGTCCCCCCTCAGCCTTCTTTTCTCCAGGCTAAACAGCCCCAGTTACCTCAGCTGCTCCTCATAAGACTTGTGCTCCAGACCCTTCACCAGCTTTGTTGCTCTTCTTTGGACATGCTCCAGTACCTCAATGTCTTTCTTGTAGTGAGGGGCCCAAAACTGAACACAGTATTTGAGGTACAGTTTCACCAGCCTCAAGTGCAGGGGGACGATCACTTTCCCAGTCCTGCTGGCCACACCATTTCCGATACAAGCCAGGATGCCATTGGTCTTCTTGGCCACCTGGGCACACAGCTGGCTCCAGTTCAGCTGGCAGTTGACCAAGACCCTCAGGTCCTTTTCCACCAGACAACTTTCCAGGCACTCTTCCCCAAGCCTGTAGCGTTGCCTGGGGTTGTTGTGACTCAAGTGCAGGACCCGGCACTTGGCCTTGTTGAACCTCATACAATTGGCCTCAGCTCACTGATCCAGCTGGTCCAGATACCTCTGTATGGTCTTCCTACCCTCAAGCAGATCAACACTCCCACCCAGCTTGGTGTTGTCTGCAAACTCACTGAGGGTGTACTTGATCCCTTCAGCCAGATCACTGATAAAGTTATTAAACAGAACTGACCCCAAAACTGGGTGCCGGGGAACACTACTTGTGACCAGCCACCAACTGAATTTGACTTCATTCACCACAACTCTTTGGGCCCAGCCATCCAGCCTGTTCTTTACCCAGTGAAGAGTATGCCCATCCAGCCAATTTGTCCAGGACAATGCTGTGAAAAACAGTGTCAAAGGCTTTACTAAAGACTAGGTAGACAACAACCACAGCCTTTCCCTCATCTACCAAGTGGGTCACCTTGTAATAGAAGAAGATCAGGTCCATCAAGCAGTACCTGCCTTTCATAAACTCATGCTGACTAGGCCTGATCACTTGGTTGTCCTGTATGTACTGCAGAATTATAGAATTAATAATGATGTAGAAACACCTCCGCTGTCTTTTACATGTCCATTGATAATGCCTGATTTATCTTTGCCAAGAAATACATTTTGCTGAGATAATATTTTGAAGAACCTAGACATTTTGTTTTGTGTCCAGTACTCATTAATAAAAATGGTTAGAATAAGACGTATGTGAAACCTTGAGATAACCTTCAGAAAAAGACATTATTGCTGGCAACATGTTCACCAACACTGTTGGTACAATATAAGTAACAAACCGATTTTAAAGCAGTCTCTACCAAGAAGAATCTTATCCCACTAGTGCCTGAGCACAGGGGATAGAAAGAACTATATCATTGGAGGAGTACAGTATGAACTGGGAGTTATCCTGCTGATACCCTAAGGATAACAAGAAACATAAGGGCAATCTTCTGTTTTCCTGAGGGTCTCAACATTTCAGTACATTCTGAGGATGGATGGCTAGTACTGCTAGTACTTAACTACCCCATGGGCATCTCTGAGATTTCATAATTTCATGACAGCTTGTAGATCAGTGACCACTTTTCTGAAAAAATGTGATGTGTCTGCATCAGGTATAGGCAGACAACTGCTTTGCTTTCAACTCAGCCAAGATCAAGGGATTTTATGCTGATTCTGCAATGGCTATATCAGATGAGATGACACTTCATGCAGGTTCACTTTAAGCTGGCACTAGAAAGGTTAAAATCAGGATTTACTGTACCATTAATTACAGCCTAGGTTTCATGAGACAGAAAAGTCTTAACTGAGAGAACCATGCTGCAGAATTGCTAATAGTGATTATACCATTTAGTTTAGCGCAAATACTAGCTCTCATATGCCTGGTCTTGAATAAGGATTTGATCTTCATTTCCACATAAACAAGCTGAATACATTACCTTCAAACACATTTGGTTTTATTAAACACCTTTTCTCAATTGCCTCTGCTAGGGTTTTTCTTCTTTGCATAAATATTAATTAACTGAGCCCAAGAAAGCAAGAGAAGAAGTGTGCAAAATTGCCTATATATCCTAGTGAATATAGTACCAGGAATTATGGAGAGTCATGGTTCAAGCCTTTGTTTCAGAACACACTTAAGTATTCAATGATGTTAAAATATTTTGGTGCTTGCTGGAATTTTCCAACCAGTTCTCATTTAGATTGCTATCTCTGCTTTCTATAGTATAATAGTACTTGGTAAGACTGAAAGTCATTTATTGTTTGGGGTTGCTTTTTTTGTTGTTGTTTGTTTGTTTGAATACACACTTATCTACATCGTGTAGCATAATGTGGATTAGTAACACATAACAAGTTGTTAAAAATATCTTTTTCTCTTATAACTGTTTATACTGCAAGAGGGTTTATGAGAGGGAAGATGTCTGTTGTGTAAGGCTGCAATAGGATTTTGCAGATGCACATTCAGCCCCTGGAACTGTGCAGACTTTCCCATAATGCGCTCATGTTCTGAACCTCAAAAGTAGAATCTTAAAATCTTGTTGTTCACTTAGACTGTGTACAGGTTCATAATGAAAAAATCCAGTCAAACAAGGACATCACAGAAAAAATCCCAGGTTAGCCAGCAGAAAATATTCAAATATGTGTGAAATCCTGCTTCTCCATAAGGTTTTAAGGACTGTGAGATATAAATCCTAACCTTCCTCAATACCGGTGTGTTCCTACAATAATTCTTTCGTATGAAAATGCCTTCTCTCCCAGTCCAGAAAGTGAGGGACTGGGTTCTGATCTATCCTGAAAGATGTTAAGCTTATAGAAAACTCATGTTCATGTATCCAGTCCTGCAAAAACATTCAAGTACGTGATAAGCAGGTGAAGAAAGGGTGCAGGTGTATTAATCCACTAAACCTCCTACTGTACTACTCACAGGATGCCATTTGCCCAGTTTCAAGCTTCCAGTTATGGTACTCCACAGGTCCCTTCCAAGCTTTCCTCTCTTTCTGACTTAGAACTTCCACTCTTTTTCCTGAGCTGAGATCAGTTCTCCAGATTACAATGTCTAACACCCTAGAACTAGATTTTCTTCCCACAAATAAATAAAATGAAGTGCAACAATGTATTATGGCAGAGAGCTAGGAGGAGCACTACTGCATGCCTATACTCACATATTTTATCCCCTCCAGCTTCCAAAAAAAGCTGGCGCCCTCTGTCCCAGACATTCCATACCCAAAACACTCCCTGCTCCTACACTCAGGAGACTTCATTTTCTCGATGCCCTTCTGTAAATCCAAGACTTCTGCCTGTTTTTTACTGAGCATTCTAACAAGGAATTCAATATTATGGGCATCACTAG
Source organism: Pampusana beccarii (assembly GCA_013399365.1). Lineage (NCBI taxonomy): Eukaryota > Metazoa > Chordata > Aves > Columbiformes > Columbidae > Pampusana > Pampusana beccarii. Next base: position 296,898 of record VWYH01007502.1, read on the forward strand.
AAAAACTTAATTTGCACAGGACTCTAATAACAATGGAAACAATCCCTTCCCACAACGCTGTGTCCTGAAAATAATAGATACAGGGCTGCCCTACTCAGAGCTGTTCAGTCTAGATCAGTTTTGGACATCTACAGCAAAAGAATTCCAGGTTAATAGGGCATACAGATAGTACTTCATGAGTATATGCTTCCTGACTTAGCAGACAAGTGGAGAAATGGGATCACAGCTCCAGATTCAGTTGCTGAAATATCAGCAACCCTATTGGATTTAAGGTCTTAAGCTATTTGTGTCTCAAGTCGACCTCAATAAAAATAAATATATAATAATAAAATATAATTGGAACAAAAATATATTTTTCTGGCCTTACAACTATTGCGGATGTCACAATAGTCTGGAATTGGGGCCAGTCTGTACGGAAAAGCACAAGTACATAAAATAATGTCATTACCTACTCCACAGTAATGCTCTTCCAAGGAAAAAGAAGAGGGATCAGATGAAGAAAGAGGCACAGAGAAAGACAGGCTTGAAGTCGGACAGCAAATCAGACTTGGATCTCCTGAATGCTCAGCCACAATCACAGTGTTGTCAAGTGTCACAGATATCCCAGGTCAAGTATAGATTACCACACTGCACCAGGATATACGTAACCCGTACCTGTGACATGGAAGACGGTGGGGAGGGAGCTGTTATTCCACTGTGCATGCACCTGTACGTGGATGGTGCATTAGGCAATGTTAACTGGGAGATTACAATGCAGCAAGCCTTGTCTCGGTAAATAGCCAAGACATCTTGTGCCAAGCTCTAACTAGACATCCAAATACAAACATCATCTCCTTCCTTTCCTTAGAGCTAAAGGTTTCTGTTCTGAATTTTTCCCACTCAATAAAAAAAAACAGAAGCTTTGTTTAGAACCCAATATAATTTCCCTGGGACTAGATTAGTTTTATAGTGTGTTTGTGACATCCAAACACTTCGAGACCTTTTTGTTGCTTATTTTTAAAGCATAAAATCGTTATATTTTTGATGAGATATGTGTAACATGGAAACATTTTAAATTTGTGTGATGTCTGTTAAAATGTGTTTCTACAGTGCACACGTCTCAAGCTAAATTGGGTCTTCTCACTGAAATCATTAGTTTTTATCCCTCAGCTTTGAATTCATTGTTGGTTTCCTTTCAGGACTGCATTTTTTCCATTATAGACTGGTAATAATAATGCTTGGTATTTTTAGAGCACTTTATATTCTCAAATCTCTGTGTAAGCATTCATTATTTCATCACTATAGATTTAAAATAATTCAGCCCTATTTTAGAGGAGTGAAGTGGAAGGCATTGAAACACTGAGGACTTCAGTCTCAAAACAAGTAAGTGACAGAAATAGGGTAAAAATCAGAAACCTCTGACTTCTGGGATCATGGCACCTACTACTTTGTAGCACTTATCAAAACAGTTACTAAAATTGATCAAAGAAAATAATCCTAAACAGCAAGCAACTTACAAAGGCCAATAAGTGTCACAGACTAAACCACACCTTTATTGTAGAGACCTTAGCATAATAACGGACTCAGAAAGTTTGTTAAATGTATTTTGGATAAAGATGGAAATACAAATTATGATTCTGAAAGACACTCATTCAATACAGGTTTGAGTCACATTTTAGGAGAAAGTTTCATCGAATGCTTTCCTCACTTTTTTCCTGAACTAGGGACATTATTTTCAAGGAGATCAATTTATTTAGTTTGTCTTCCCCTCTTTTTTTTCCCAGTTTTAGACAAAGTATTCTTTCATGTAGGATCAGACCACTACACTAATTTTTATACAGTCTGTAGCCTGAAGTTGCAATAGTCAGTGCCTGAAAAACTGGAAAAATATACAATATATCCAGCTAATTTTGCATTGTTTTCCAAGGAAGATGTACTTCTGCAGAGGTCATTTCCAATAGTAGATTTTCATGAAATAAAATCTATTTGTTGACGTTTCATTGTTTCGGAGAATTTAGTTGAATTTCAGCATTACAAAACACTCAAAAAATTAGCCCATAAGTCTGGAAAGCTAAATGCTACCACCACCTCCCTGTTTTCCTCTTTTGAAGACAATGAGACACTAGAAGGTGGTTAACCCCCTCAACGTCAAAAATCTTTAGGAAAGATACCAACAAATACAAATAACCAAGCTACCATGTCTCAACAAGTTACTTTTTCTGAGCTGACTCTTCCTAATTGATTCCTTACACACGCCTACACTTCTACAATTGCAAAGTAATTTACTTCACATTTGCGGTGGGCTGGAAGCAGATAGATAAAATGGTCTATCTGATGTGCTGAATCCTTCACAGCAGTAGCCTGTTTATGTGTGAGCAACTGTACTGTAAGGACCCTGACCACATCCTCTCCCACCCTGAGGCTTTGCCTGCCTGAGCTCAGAGCCACCTTAGACACAGGACAGCTGGGCATAGTCCCTCTTCCTTCTGGTGGCAAGGGGAGAGGCTCCCAGACAGCTCTGTAGGGAGGCTTTAGGAAGGGCTGACCCATGGGAGCTGATTTCAGGCAGAAGCTCCTGCACTTGGCCCCTGCCTGAGCTAAAGGTCCCATCACAGCCATGCCTATTCCTGGCTGTGGACACTCTGATCTGGGCCTCAAACCACAGACAGAGTTTACAGCTGGATATCTCTTGCGCCCCATCATCATAAACTTGCCTGATGCCCTGAGCTGGGGTATTCTTTCTATTTGTACAATAAATAGCAGAGTAGATCTCCAAATTTTTGGACACACCATTTTATGATGTTAAGAAACACGTTGTAAGATGTGATCCAGAAGGACCTACAACTGTTTAAACTTTGAGCTGCTGGGCAAGAGTGAAATGCAAACATTTTCAGCACTGCAACAGAGAAAGAACTAAATTTATTCCGAGTTCAGTATTAGAGTCACTAATGATCAGGAGGTTCCTCCTTGCCATTCAGCTGTTGTTCTGGAAAGGTGCATGTTGCTCTGTCATTGGTGCTACGTTATATTGGCTAAATCAATGTTGCAGGTGCCTTGAATGCCCCTTGAAGGCTGTATGTGCCCTTTGAATGCCTGAAATAGCCCTAGAAGTCTACATGCAGGCAAGTAAAACAAGCCCAAATAAAACAAAGCATACTAGACTACTTTCATTGAATGGCTTAGTTTCAGTATTGCCAGTTGTTTCACTTATTTGCAGTTCAGTTCCAGTGTGGACACAAGAGAACATGATCCATGTAGTCAGCAAATCTGATTTTCATTTCAGCTGTGAGAACATATTTAATAAAATAGTATATGATACGATACACTCTAAAAAAAATTTGCTCTCAACATGTTTATGATTAATTACTTTTCAGCATACTCTGTATTTTACACACTGTGTGCAGCTGCACACCTATGTCACATGGTTTTGCTCCTATATCCCTATTAGATGGTTAAAGTAACAAAATGACAAATAATAAATACTCATGTTTATTGCTGAATATGGAATTAATGTTACTTTCCATACATCAGAGTGAGCAAATATCCACTTGATGAATGTCTCTAATCATCATGAGAAAATGAATGTGAATATAGCTGAATTGAATAATAGTTCAGACTGGAAATGAGGTTTGAGTGGATTGTGTTGTGTATTTGCAACATTTCCCTTCATATTCTGAAAACAATCCCCACAAAGTTTTAGATGGTCTGCTGTGAAATCTGTGGAGGAAACCCTGCAATGAGAAGGCATATTGTTAGCAGTGTCTGGAATTTTCAGGTCAGTTCTGCATTCACAGCGTTCACATAAACATCTGTCTCTCCTGTCTTATCACATATCACAGTCTCCTAAGTGTTTTCATTTTGAAGACAATTCCAAGCAAAATGAGCAACACAATAGCAGGGAAGGTGGACAGCTTCAAAGGTAAAGCCTCTGCCTTGTGATTTGAAGGCCTCTGTGGAGTTCCAGCTCGCAGACCTAGATCAGGTGTTAGTCTCAGTTTAGCTTCTGATGGACTGCAGTGCACTGTGCAATATGGTTGCTATGCTATTTCACATGCATCTGGGACTTCCTGAAAAAAGAAAGGGATTGAAAACTGAAATTAGCTTTCTACCCTGGAGAAAATTGTCGGTATAGAAAATAGCTGTCTCTATGCCTGCTCCCCTGGCTTTGTTGGAAGACTCCCACATAACTTGTCACTACTCTAAAGGCTTTCTGAGAACTCTGCACGCTGCAATGACTCACATACGTGGCTGACTGCTCAGTATTGAAATCCTGTGATATGGAGGCAACCTGAGGGTCAGGCAGGCTTTTATTAGACAGTAACTGATTGATTACCTTGGTAGAAACTAATACCATGTATGAACCTTAAACAAGGACTACAGTTACTATACTGGGGAGCTTTGGTTGCCCGTGTCTGCTCCTGTGCAGCTGACACTGATGCTTGCAATGACAGAGGTGAAATCGGTATCCATCGGTGTAAGTATTCTTCATTCATCATCCTTCATCTGTGGTTCTCCCTGGAGCAGGGCAGATGAGTTCTCAAAGAGCAATATCTCCTCAAACACTCCTCTCATCAGGGATAACAAAGGATTGATTAACTTTAGCACAGGTATCATCAACTAAGCATTAATGGCTTGCTATTTGGTCTCAACTAGAAGCCAGTATCTAACAACTGAAGAGGTGGCTGGAGCATCTGCTGAACTCTGTCTTAGCTGCAAATGGCTTGATGAGTGCTTCCTGTCTCTTATACTGCTAAACAGGTGAGATTAAGCTATTTCCAGCTCTGCCATTTTGGCTGTGCACTTGCCATACTGGGAATGCTCACAGAGCCAAGAGCAGCAGAGAGGGGCAGTTTCTCAGGGTCCAGCCAACCTTGGTCCTCTCCTTTTGCATCCACATGTCTTAAAAAGCAAGTTCAGTTTCATCATGGAAGCTTTCACCCTGGCCATCTCTTATACTGCCTAAATGTGTTTGGTTTTGTTTTTTGTTTTATTTAAGTAGATTTGAAAACACCTGTGAAAGCAAGATTTCTTGGCTGCTAACACTGTTCCAGAATCAGAATAAACTGCCTGTACAGATATATTCTTAGAGAGCATAACTAAAGCAAGTCACTTTCATCCCATGACCTTTTTAATCAACTGACTTGCTCTGTGTGGCATATCAGGAGGTAACTTTCAGTGTTTGTGGCTATGCCAAGTGGAACATTATTCTGAAGAGTGTGTTTCTTCTCTTGGGAAAAAGAAAGAAATTCTTCCAGCTACAGAAGGAGAAATGTTATCATATTCTCTTCCACTAAAACAAGGAAACCTTCTGCTGTTAAGCAAGTGTCTGCAGTAGATTCTAAAAGGCTGCAATAACATACCGATAAAATGTTACATGAGGTCACATAACAAAAATTTCTAAGAATATCCTAGAAAAAGCTAGTATGCCCACAGACCCTTACATATATATGTACCCAATGAAGAAGAACTCAAATAACGAACACTTTGCTTTGAGCTAAATCTACCATTATTTAAAAACAAGCAAACAAAATCTGGTTTTAACTGGATTATCCCCTAAGAATATCCTTCACAGAAGCAACTGTAATGGTCTTTCTTGACAATGAAAAAGCTCCACACCAGGATTCCATGTTATCTTTGTGTAGTACATAATTTTTGAAGTAAGAATGGAAAAAAAAGACCAACTCTCTAGTTAGGTTTTAATAACTACTCATCATTTCAGGACAAGTACTGATCACACACATGAATAGCTGAAAGAAATTAAGGACAGACCTTCTGACCCATGATCTTAAGCCAAACACGCTAACAGAGAACACACAATCTATTTTATAGTGTCTTACCTATTTAAACATTTCCTTTATCGAGGCAAATTTAAGAGACTATAGCTGAAATAATCCTGGTGCAGAATTCATAGGCCTGCAGGTTAAAGCTTTAAATAGCTGTATAGGTCTGTGAATCTCTTGCTTGTAATCTACCACTTTCACTTTCCCTCATTTTGACCTCTCTCAGGGAAATGTCAAAGAACATAAAAGGCCTCAAACTTCTCCAAATATTGAAAGCAAACTTAATTCTAAGCCCTTTGTACTAAAACATGTTCCACTTCTGAATTTTACTGTAAGCAGGAACCAAGGAATTAAATTCTTGGGAAAAGCTGTTTTCAGTTTTTCCAAATGGAAATGGAGGAACCCAATATCTCATAATATATGCCTTCTTATGGGGTTTCCAAAGCAGGTTGGTTGACTGAAGATACTTGAGTAGTTACAGTACACCTCTGTGATTTTTGAGGAAAACTTTTATACTGGCCCATGTTACAGGAATTGAGCACTTAAAAGAATATTTGTACTGACTGCTGTTTGAGGTTCTCATTGGACATCATTTAAGGAAACAAGTCCCAGTTTTACAAAGACCTGATTTTAATTTACTGGTCCCATTGATGCAAAATGATCTACCTAAAAGAGTTTGATGCCTCCCTAAACTGAGCTCTGAGTTATTACTGTGAATGAGCCAGTACTTGGAAATCATGCAGAGTTGTGGATGTTCAAAAACTTGCTGCATTAGAACTTTATTGCTGTTTATTACTGATTCCACTTTATTGATCTGTAATCTGAGATGTAAATGGCAAAGCAACTTCTCTGCAAACATCAGCAACAGACACCAAAATCCTGATCCCCAGATCATTTAGACTATACTTAGGATCTTGCTTTGTGCAAATCAAGATCAGAGATGGAACACAAATTAATCAACAACTACAGTGTGTTCCCTTATGCTGTGGTAAAGCTTATGATATTCAGTATTTGCAATTAGATTGCTCTCTTCAGCTTTATTAACTCTCCTTCCTCCTTAATTGTTTTTGATCAGCATGATATTCCTGAGCATGTATGAGTCAATTCTGTCTAGTACAAGAAAGGCTCTCTCTGGCCTCAGCAAGTCCGTGACTGGCACAAATGGTAAGTGGGGAAAAAACAAACAAGCAAACAAACAAACAAACCCTCACAAAACAAACAAACAAACCAACCCAAACAAACAAACCAACCCAAACAAAAAACCCCAACCTAACGAGCAAACAAAAAATCCCACAACCTGCTAATTGTGAATGATTTGCTTTCTCATCCCAAGGTGGGGGAGGAATAATTTTGATGAAGGATTCAGAGTCAGGGATCATCGAATGAGTTCACTCCAGATTAATTTCCCTTTTCAAACATACAAAATGGTTGCTGCTGGAGTACGGAGCTGCATTTTATTTGCCCCATTCAGGGTGGGATGAGTAGGCTGTATCTTTGTCAGTCATTTAATTAGATCAGTGCAATTTAATTATGCTTCCATGCAAAACCACCTGTGACCTCCCATCTGATAATGAAATTCACCCATCCCTGCACATAAACGCATAGCCTTCAGAAAAAAGAAGAATATATTCCTGGATGTGCAAAGAAAATAAGGTTTCTGACTATTGTAGCTGGAAGCATCTGCTTATAGCCTTTCCAGAGAGCTGGCGGACAGGAGCTTGCCACCTGGGTTGCCTTTGAAGGAATGGAGTTGAGAAACATCCATTCAGAGCAAATTAGAAGTGCCTAGATGAGATGACAGAAGGTAAAATGATATATTGCAGTTGGTCCTGTGCAGGAGCAGAAATGTATTAAATGTAGCTTCAGGAGTATAATTCACCTTTTTTACCCATAGGAGCTTGACAAAATGCTAAGGAAAAAAAACTTTTTTTTTTTTTTCTAAATCTGAAAAACGTAATTAAAGGAATCAAAGTGTGTTAGATGTTATGAAGGAAAGAAGTTGGTACAAATTTCTGACTGTTTGATATTAGGCATAAGCTTTAAGCTACATGAAGTTAATGTCACTGTTTTTCTGTGCCATCTCTACCTGCTAACAGAGACCAGCAGAATAATTTGTTGCTGAAACAAAGGATACACTAATTGCTATCAGGCCACACCAGATAGGCAAAGCATGGGACTGACAGTCTGATCTCTCTTTAGCCCGCAGTGAAATTGCATTCTCGAGTGCCTTGTCAGATTTCTGTTCCACTACGAAAAATGATCCCTGGTAATAATTAGAAACGGTATTTAGCAATTTAAAGTAATTTAATTTTTGCAGAAAATGTCAAGATTTTAAAGCAATTTCCTGTTCCAATCCAAACAAAAGAGTCAAAACAGGGACAATTTGGATGGAAAGTGATGCATATTTCATACTGGCAATTGCGAAAGCAAAATATTGCTATTTGTAATAACAGTAAATGGTTTGACAGTTTTAGAAGACATTTCTCATCAGTCAGCAAAGTTATAGGGTTCTTTGTAATTCGTGTTTTCCTGTATCAAATTCTGATTTCATTAAAAATACTTCCTAATTTACTTACCTGCTTGTATTAACACCATTCTTCCAAGAATCTCAAAGTGATGTAATAGCTGGTAAGTATCATGGTGTCATTTTTCTAGGAGATTGCAATACAAGGAAGTGACTAAGATCTCACAGAAAAGCCTGTGACCAAGCTGAGAAGAAAATCTGAGTTTCCCGTGAGCCAGTCCTGGTACACTCAGCCAACGATCCTAAATCTGGAACAGAAGCTAGAATGAGGATTGGAATCTCAAACAATATTATTTTCCCCAGTATTAAATAGGAAGAAAGTCCAGGCTCTTCTAGGTGTAGACTGAAAGGGCTTTTTATTACTGAAACAGAATTGTGCTAGACCATAGTTTCTTTTCAACAAGGCATATGCAGAACTCTGCCAATTAAAGAAAATCTTTTCTTATTTCCAATTTGGTGTCATACTTACTATTTTTTTCTTAAACAAAGAAGAAGTGGAAGTACTCCATTGCCAGCTCCTATTGTATAACTCCTCAGGCATATGATTACCTCTTTCAACTAGAGAGCCTGGAGGTTCTTTCAACAGTATGTTTAGCTCAAGGCTGAAATGAAAAAGAAAATAGGAAATCTCCAAGCCTTTCAACACAGAGGTTTATAAAAATCAGCTTCTCTTAATAAAGGAAATGGAGCTTTGGAATTGAGTGAGGCATTGAAACTGAATGATGGTTTGTTCTCCCACCCTCTCTTGCACTTGCTCTTTTTTTTGTTTGTTTTGTTTTTTGTTTTGTGTTGTAGGTTTTTTTGGTTGTTAGTGGTTTGTCAGTTTGTTTGTTTGTTTTGTAGTTTTTCCCACACTTAGAAAGAACCTGTTAGTAAGAAACAAGGAAAAAATGATAAGCCTGTCTAGATGAATGAGAAGAGAGAAAATAAAAATGTTTAAAAGACATTTTTTAGTGGCAAATAATGTGATGTTGTATCAACCTTGTAATTTTTTAACATTCTCCATTTCTAGGGTTTGTATTTGCTAAAGAATAGGTTTATTTTGTGAGACAAAAAGGACAAATTCATCTGGAGCTGTGCTCCCCTGCAGCTTATATATTTTCATATACTGGTGTAATTTGGAGTTACAGTCTAATCATAATTCAGTTCCTGTCTTTAGCAAAAGCATGTGCCTCTAATTTGCAATCAATTTCTGTGCTTGACACATGGAAATAATGAATGTCCTCATCTACAGCTGGAGACAAAGGGAGAAAGGAGTGTGCAGAGCTTCTCAGGCTGGACTCTTTAGGCATTTAATTCCCCTAGACTTTGGAGCCTGGACATGAAAATTAGGCTAATATTGTGCTATAATCATTGTGTGAATAATGATTCTCTATTTAAAATTATCCCTCACTTCCTTTGAACACGCAACTTGAACAACTGCATAACATCAGTGGGAATTTGGTGGCACCACCTCAGGATGTGGGGCCTGACACAGTGAAAAGTATGTAAGTTTTACTTCACTGGGTTTATTAATTAAATGTGTTGCAGTTGACAAAAGCTGATGTTTGTGGACATATTCATCTCTACATGTGTGTCATAGCTACTATTATTTTTCACTGATAGAGTCACAGAATGTCCTGAGTTGGAAGGGAACCACAAGGATCATCAAGTTTAACATGCTCATCTTTTGCTGAACAAAAACTTGTAAAAGAAACAATATCTGAAAACATTTATTGTCAAGAATATATATGTAGTTTAAAATAACTTCTTTTTCAAGAAGCCTCATGCCTGATTTTCAAGTCACAGCTGTAAAACTAATTTCTCAGTGTGTAAAGATTTGTCTGAAGGTTTTCTGTGCTAAACCATTGAACTTAAGAAGACTACATGACACTACATCATAAAGAAGTAATGTTAGCTTTGTGTTCCACTCCCCTATTTTAGATGGAATGAGACTTGTTTAAGTACTGATCATGGCTTTTTAAAATTTATTTTATTGTGATAGTGGCTGGGATTTTCAGACATGATCAGGATATCCCTGTGCTAAGCAACATATAAACACAGAACACAATGATGGGCTTTAATTTAAAAGCCTTTTAGCCAAGTATATCAGGAGAATAAATGAAAGATGAAATAGATGAACAGAACACAGTGCTATAGTGACAACTCTATACCAGAAATCACTACTGATAGAAAAAACTTCTGCATTTCTGGGACAAGAGGATCACTCTTCTCACTTGTAGTTGTGAAGGTCTAGATAGCTGCCGAAGAGAGGAAAGACAAACGTGGTATTTATCAATCATTTCACCTGTCACTACTGAAATCACTGCTAGGTTGCAACATGGAACCTGCTTGACAGCAAGACCAGATGATAGCAATGAAAAAGAGAAGAGCAATGCTGCAAGGCACTAACACTGCAAACATACCTTAATAAAAAAACCTGCATCTAGCTCAAATAAAATCTGGCCAGCTCACTAGAACTGACATCTCTATACTTGCGGGTTTAGGATTTTCTTTAATCATTACAATGATACAACAGTAGTTGCATGTACAGTAGTAGACCCCAAGAATTTTCTGTAGTCAAAGGTCTGGTCAATAGCAAGGATATTAAAAAGAATACTTTGCAGCTAGTACAATGTCATGACAATTTAGACTTCAACAAAGACAATTTTAAACTGTAATGAATATGCAAAATGAGCTTAGTAAGAAGAAATCTTAGGCCTTTCTGGATCATTTTATTTATTGTGATATAAATAATCCGGTAATTATTCCCCCTATGAAATATGTATATGTTAATTAAGCACATGCTTACAGCTCAGAATATATGCTCTCTTAATTTTTTTAATAAGCAAGGTTACTAGCTGGGGCTGAATTCTATGAGAAACAATTAATTGTCATAGAAGTCACTTCTAAGAAAACCGTGTTGAGAGAAAGGGATCATAACTGCTTATAAAGGTGATGAATTGTAACCTTAATCAAGAAAATAGATGCTGTATAAAACCAAAAGATCAGCTACTGTGAAAAGTAGGGAAAAAGAGACGATATAGGATGTTAGCATTTAAGAAGCTTTGACAGTGCATTACCTTTCAAGAAACAGTTCCTGAAAACCTTTACAAAAAGCATGGTTGGTATCATTCACGCAAGTCAGTAAATTAATCAGCTCTAGAATGAAACAAGGCAGATATACAGCACCAGCAGTAAGGAAAGGTGGATCCCTTTTGTTAATCTTATGATTGAATGGAGGACTTTAATAGTAACAAGCAAATAAATGGCATGTAAGAATATGTACTTTTGTTGTTGTTCACAAAAGCTTCCATTATGTGGGAACTTGGGTCTTTTTTCTTCAAAAGACAACACATTCTGCTAATAGCAAAGGTATCATTAAACATACAGGACAAGAACTGTGAATCAAAAATAAGATGGTATGTGATCATATACTCACAATCACTGTTTATGAGCTAGGAGGAACGCAGTAGGAAAGCCCCATTCTTTCTCTTTCAGATGGCTTACAAAGATACCTTCATATATTTGAACACAATACTGGGAAGATGTATCTCCAACAGCAGTGATTATAGGCAATGATTCAATATAAAAAAAGTCAAATCCTGGTTATGTCAGCTAATTCTATGCTTCTCAGTCAGAATATCTTGAACCTTACAGACTTCATTTTGATGAGCAAACCCTGCAAAAAAAAATTTTGTCATGCCTTCTTGCACTGTCTCTCCTGTTCTCCTCTACCTTTGGCTTTCCATTCTCCACATGGCTATTCTGATTCTTCCTCCCAGCTTCTGTCTCTGTATTTAGCTTGGTGCTTCTGCACTCTCTACTGTCTCATACTTCCTTGGGCTAATCTTCTATCTGCTACCTCGTGTCTCTTCACCACAAACCCAATTTCACTGCTAAGACACTTGCCACCATCTTTGTCTTGGCATACCTACTCCAAGCAGTTTCTACCTCAGTCATTCTGTGTGGGAATGAAGGTGGGAATAATGCTCCAAATGGAAACATATGAGGTGCTTCAGCAATGCCAGCCAGTGAGGAAATCTTCCCTTGTCTATGGAAGATTGGTGAAAAGCCCTCATTGTTCTTCAGTATTAACTTTTAGTCCCACAAAATGTTTGAAACATATTCTTAGCATGTTTTCCTTCTTATTTATCTCCCAACGTTTCTCTATTTATTTACTTATTTACTGGCACCAAGTAATTCCATGTAACCTTCAGGGATTTTTGTTTGCTATCATTTCAGAGGCAGAGGAAAGAAACACAGGTTTAAAAATGCATATGTTGTCCTTACTGTGCCATAACAAGATTGGCAAGGTACCAGTGATGTTTGAATTTCTCTCTTAGGAAGACTAAGATAGTTCAACCAGCTGCACTGAAACTGCATTGAAAATGGATACTTTGCAGATTCTCCCTATAAATGAAAGTTTAAATTAGAAAAAGCTGTCTGACCGGTTATCTCTTAGTAAAGTGCTTTACAATTTGCATATAAACTTCATTTCTTTTTCTAATTACATGGAGCAAAATGCATTCATTTTGCTTTTGATTACAAGCTGGTCTTGCCAAACACCTGTGACTGCCACAAATTCTAATTTGTTATTTATTTACTTCAAAGCAATCTTATTATCTAAATGATTCAAAGCATCAAAGACCTTAATTATTGATAGTCAATTTGATAGGGTTATACTTTGCATGTCCTTGGGCTGAAGGCACTTCTCTGCTTTCTTCTGCTCAAGTACACACTTGGCTGAGCAAGAGGACATATGATTCTGCTACTAAGTGTATTGGAAATCACATTCTCGCTTAAATGCAACTGGATTTAGAAAATACTAAAGAGCCAAGACTGACAGCTAAAATCTGCTGGCTAATGGAACTAAAAAAAAAAAAAAAGGAAAAAAAAAAGAAAAAAATACCCTCCTTTCTATTTTGATGGTAATAAAAAATGTTGCATGGGTAGCATATGTATTCTGTAAGTCTGATCCTAGTCTCCACAACAGTAATGCTAGATGAGTACTTTTCATTTGTTCCAGGCAGTAATACTCCAAAATTACACTAGTGCAACAAATGTGCACATGTTGTGTCCTGTGGTCATGATGAAACTTTTATGCTTTCTGTCAACTTAATTAGAGCATTTTAGCCAGTTGCAAGTGCTCTTATACATGATCTGTGGATGCTCTCAACATTAACAGGAAGAGACTAACTCAAAAACCATGATGCACTTCATTGTTCCACTAACTCTTGACCTCCTAAGCAGCACCATCACTAGATAGTAACATTTTAATGCTATTGATCTCTCGTAACGGCAAAGAGAATATGACAACTGTAATAATGGGGTAAACTCACAGAAAGATATAGATCCTCTTATTACATCATGATTTTTAAAGTTTGGATATCTCAAACAATGGAATATAGCAGCACACAAATTGTTAGCATCTTATGGAATGAAGTTGAGCCTGCTAATTTTAGGGCTTAATCAGGGACAATACTTGAAATACTGGAGAGAATACTTGAATCTCCAAGCAAGGTAAGATTGATCAGAGGCAAATATGGATCAACATAATTAACATATTCCTTTCAGATCCTAAAATTAAATTTTTGTTCAGCCAACAAAACATCATTTTGCATTTCTATTATTATTTTTTTCCATACTTTATATTTTTATATATATATGATTTATCTTTTTAAAAGCAATCTCTCCAGCCTTTTGAAATATACAAATCTGCAGGCTTGAGCTGAGGAAAGGAAAATTGACTGGTCAGGTTTCCCTGCTGAAGCTAACATGCACAAGCAAACAACATGGATAATGAAAAGTGTATTAGATTCTTAAATGATTTTCCTCTTAACAACCTAATGTGTTATTGTTAACCGAAGGAAATAAAATTATTTAACTCCAATGCTTTACACTTCTTTAAATTACTGGTTAATTGGATTTTCTAGGTAATCGGTAAAAGGATAGTTCCATTCTCTCTTTCTTTCTCTCATTATCCCATCTATGGCTTTTCAAATACTGCAGAAGTACTTCTTTGACTGAAATGGAACATCTGATGCAAAGCTCCCTGAAGTCAGTGTAAAGATTTCCACTAACTTTAGTGGGATTCAAATCAAGCCCTAAGTAAGCTGCATAAAATCTCTACCTTTATAACTGAACACTTCAAGCAAGAGGAATTGTTGGATGGCAAATGGTCAGGATTTCGTTCCAATTTGAAGTTATCTTAATTGACCTCTACAGTCTTTGCTATTTTAACTTGTTTATTAGTAGTATTATTTTAGTCTGTGACTCTCTTTTTGTCTTTGTGTATTGCCAATGTTACTTACAGAACTTTCATTTTATAGTATTGCCCAGCAACCCCAAGGGGAATTGTACCATTATATATGACCACAAACTCCAGTACACCTTATCTCCCTTGTTGTGTTTCCCTTGTTGGAAAATTTACCATGAAACAGAGCCTACTTAATTCTACTGAACCATCATTATATCATCAGTGAATTTCCACACTGATCAGCATGGTCCAAATCCACCTCACAATACCTCTCTGAAGAGTGACATGAATTGTCTACGAAATTACGAAATAGTAGACTGTCATTCGTACATTCTGTATCAATTCAGAACGTACCGCCAAATATTCTGTACCTAGTTCACTGCAAAGGAGAAGCTCACAGTGGAAAACAAGACTACGTGGGTTTTCTCTACTAATTCAGTTTAGAAAGAGAAAGGAGTTTGGTTGGGATTGTCCCTAGTAAAGCAGTACCCTTTTATCCCTGTGAGACTTGGCCTGTCTCATTGTAGTGTTCTACTTAAAAAAAAAAAAAAAAAGCTTGCTTTTTTTTTTTTTTTTTTTTTTTTTTTTTTTTTTTTTTTTTTTTTTTTTTTTTTTTTTTTTTTTTGGTAATGATCGTGTCTCAGTAGATCTTGACCACAGAGAGGATACTACATAGTCTATCTGAGCACAAGTCATACTTGGTGTCTCTGTATCAGGTTTCCTCTAGAGGCAGTTGTCAGAGTGCATGCTATTCTATATTCACCCAATTATTTGTGAAATCACTTTAAGATACAGCAGTATTCACAGAAGAGCTCTCAGGAGACAGCCCTCCAAGCAGAATGATCAGTGTAGTGGTTGAAATTACATCACTTTGCTGTCCCAATAGGGAAAGAGAGAGAGAAAGAGTTCACCGCCAGCACATTAATGGAGTAAGGTAAGGAGGTTACTGCCTTTACCTGCAGTAACAGCCAGCAGCTTCCCCAATTGATCTCCTAAAGTGCATGAGTGGTAAAATCATTCTGGAAGGGACTGAGAATGGCAGAGAAATGGATTACGCTACTGTTATGTTTGCAGTGGCTTGCAGATAATCTGCCACAGCTCCACCCACAGTCATTCCATGATCAATGGAATACTTCATTTATGCTGAGAGCTATCACTTGTTAGTGGTGAGCTCTTGTTGCGTGCCTCGGAATGCACATAACATGAACACTATGTGGCACTCAATTAAGTACACATGTCAATCAAAAGACATTAGCAGAGATCTCTTTGTCAGCTATGTTTGTCTCTGCCCTAGGTAAAGACCTTTCATTAAAACCATTTACTCCATGTTTTCTCACTATGTATATCCTTTAGACTGGCTTTGTAGTCAAAAACAAAGACAATAAGAAGGGAACCTACAAGGGAACCTACACTGTTCCATATACGCCTGAAAGGCTTCACATTTTTCTGGTTCTTTTTGTGCTCAGAATTTTTCACCAAATACTTGGAAACAATGAGGGCTCTCAGCCCTCCAGTTTAGAGTGTGCACAAGTTCTTTTCTTTATCCCTTCCCTTCCTACCTCCAGTCTTTGTTGGTGGGCTCAACAGGGAGGCCAGAGGCTGGTAGGCTGGGTCGTTACCAACTGGGTATTATGAGGAAAACTTGCTCTCCAATAGCCTCTGCTATGTGTCTTTGTCAACCTCTCTGATGATTTCAGTCTTTACCACCGTGCAATACTTTTCAGTCTGATTGTTTTCATGAAAACTTTTAAGGAAAATATTCCCCTTTTGCTCTTCACAGTTTCTAGTTTGGAAATGGCAGAGGATTAACATCAGATCTTTGCTGCATTGAAAACAACCATGAAACTCTCCTCAGGATATGAAGTATCAGGCAGGCAGCTGGACACACACTAATGTCAAGACGTAACTCACACAACATGATACAGTTCAAACTCAGAAATGAGATTTTAATTTGCCGCAAAATTTAACACTATTAAACAGGAATTAAGACTGAGGCAATTAAAGTGCACTCAGAAAAGCTTGTAAAGCTCGCGCTTATGAGGTGGGAAGGGATGAAATAACTTTAGGCAAACATGAGGAAGCTTTGAGAGAATAAAAGAAAACAGCAGCACAGGAGAGAACTGTTGCAGAATCTCTTCCTGCATGGGCAAACTGTTTTGACTGTACAAGCCTCAGGGGAACTTTTCCAAAATCATTCTACACAAATACAGCAATACTGAAATTCTCCTAGTCCAAGTCAGAAGTAAAGGAGTAATTCTTCACCATTTTTGCTAAAGCTGGATCTTGAGATATTCTCCTCCTTCACCTAAAAGACCATTTACAAGTATAACCAGGAAAATAGCTTATGCACGTTTGGATTTGCGTCTGAAGGACTACTTTCAAGAACCTACAAATACATCTCTCTACTTGTCTACTAGTAATCTTGTGAGAATTTATTGACACGTTTTTGTTCTATTGCCATTATTTTAAATCTCCTGTGCCTTGTAGGTGGTAGCTCTTTAATACCTGTCTCAAGTTACGGAGTTCCTTCCCTATCTTTCATTACACTTTTGGCTTTCTGCTTTCTGTTAGCATCCATTTCTTGCCATTGTCTTTATTGTTTTCCAGAAACCCTAGATTTTTCTTGTCCTTCTTTTTGTATCATGTTCTTACAGTCTTTTCACTGATCTTGCACTTCTATTAAATTTGGTAATCTTTTGAATCTAGGTGATGATTTTGTACAAAAGCAATGGAAGCCTTGCATCTTTGGCCTGCTATTTCTTTATCAGAAATTTCTTTAGTTGTATTTCATTTTTAGCTACGGGAAGATCATTGCATTGTTGGTTATAGCAATGATTCTAAATGTTCTTGCAGATGGTCAGATCTGTCCTCCTTTGGTAGCAAATTAATAGCTTTTATATGCTATCCTGTTAGTAAGCAATCTACATGTAACCTTATTTGTACATCTGTGTGGAAATAAAGATCTAGAGGAATACTACTGGCAAATATTGGGCCTCTGAAAGAGTAGAGAAGTCATCTTAGGCTGGTTTTACAGTCAGGGGAGAGAGGGGTTCCAGAAGGCACTGCCAAAGATCTGAACTTACATAGGATGATTCAGAGGAAATTCCCAAGACCACTCTTAGCTGACTTAGGTTTGCAGGTCTTAGTCTTTCCAACAATCAACCCAGCAATATCCAAAAGCTGGGTCAGACAGTCCTCATATATTTTCTTCTCTATCCTTTGGTCCTAAAGTATATCTCTTTTATCTTAAGGGCTGTTACTGACTTCTGTGTTAACATCAAAATACCCAACACTGTGCTTTGTCCAAGATAACTTGCATAGCTGATCTAGTTCTTCCATAGTGATAATTTCTGCTGGATATAAATACATTACAGAAAGTGGCAAAGGAAGAAAGCAGGATCTCACTGAAAAATGAAAAAAAAAGACAATAAAACATTTAAGGCACTCTTCAAAGGAAAGAGCTATTAGTAAGGGTCAATGAAAGGAGGATGGGTAAGGAGGGAAAGAGGTCAATGCCCACAGGCTCTGCTTTATTGAAGAGATAGAGTTTCAATAACAGAACAAAAAGTAGAGAACTGGGAGCCAGGACCAAGTCTCCACTGAAAACGAAAGCAGTGCAGAAGTAGCTTGCTTTTTGGCAAGGGAGTTTCAGGGCCAGGAGACTATTTTCATCTCCTAGGTGTTAAGGTACCTGAGCTCAAGGCTAGTTCTCTGATCTGAGACAGCTGTCTGACCTCAGTCGCAACTGTTGTCAAGAAGGAACTGTTTAAGAAAGATCTATAAGAAGTCTCTGCATGCTTATAGTAAAGTTTTTTCAGGAGTTTCGTTCAAGCTGAGACTCCTGCCCTTGGTCCCTGCCTGTTTGTATTTCAAACCAGTATCCTCACTGGCCTCCAGGCTTTGATTCTGTCCATCGCAGAAATCACATGGCTCCATTTATCTGCTGGAGGAAATTGCTGTTAATCAATTAGTCTGATTATACCAATGCTCTAGAACAAATTGAACCCTTTTTCATTGTGCATATGGTGACAGTGCAGGTAAAAGGAGACAGAAAGTCTTTGCACTAATGAAAACGGAATACACTTCAGACTGGCCTCTTCTCTAACAGGTTTTCTATTCATGTTGAATCAATTCCCTTTTTCTCCTTGCAAAATAAGCTAAAATTCTGCAGCTAAACCTGAAATATAATAAATTTCCTTTATGGAGTGCTAGCTCTTCTCTGGCTGAAAGGATTTTTGGCTAGTAGATTGAGAACACATTTCTCAAGCTACCATTGTAGTGGCAGGCAGGTACAACAGTAGCAGAATTCACTTAAAGGGACACCACAGAGACCACACTTTGTTTTGTTTTAGTTTGTACAGCCTGCAGTGCTTCCTTGGAAATCATCCAGGAACTTATTTTTCACTAAGATTTCACAAATTAAAAATGAAATTTTTTTATGATTACTTCTCATAATTAAAATATTTTTCAAATAGTGTTGTAACCAGCATCACAGAAAAACTGATCAGTCAACTGATGAACAGCTGCTCACCATTTGCATTCCTTCCCTCTGGGTAGCCATAGAGGCAGGAAAACCTGTTCAAGTCTCAACTCAAATAGAAAACTGTGACTCCCCTCAGTAACTCTGATAGTAAAACCAAAAGAAATGTTCCATAAGCAAACTCTGAAGATATAGCATGAAGCAGATGAGGAAGTGTTCTGGATTCCTTCTATTTAAAAAAAAAAAAAAAAAAAAAAANAAAAAAAAATCTTAAACAATATACCTTGATCATCCATGCCCTGTGACTGGCATGCCTTACAATGACAGTGTTCCTGTGGAAACATACAGATTAAGTCCAGGAAACTTCGTTCAGAATCTATAGACCCTGTATGATCTCCACAATTAAAATCCCTTGCTATCAATTTCAAGTCACAGAGAGCTTGTGTTTGTAGGTGCATGGAATCCTCTAAACGAAGATTTCTGAATGGGAACAGCAGATACAGGGGTATCAGAGCGAAAATTATTGTGCTCTAGTTTTACAGGAAACATCTTTCGGTGACACTGAAGCATTTCAAAATACCAAAAATACTCCCATTTTAAAGTAGGATGAACATAAACAGTTGTTTATGTTCATCGATTTAACTCATAAAAAATCTTCAGGACTGAACATATATCTTTTATATGTTTTATATATCTTTTATATATTTTATATTTCTCCATGGCTTTAGGGCCATGGAGAAAAACTTATTCCAACAATCTCAAAATGCATCATTTTAGTCAGAAAAGTTTCAAAAGATGAAAAGTTTTCTTGATTTTTTTAACAAAAGTAACTTTAAGCTGGAAAATTGTGTTTTTTTAAAAAAAATCTAAGCAAGATACAACTAGTTTTGAAACCCTTTCCTAAACAACTGGTGGGTTAAAAAAAATCACTGATACCAGTCTTTTACCCCAAGAAGTCTTACTTCAATAAATCAAGTTTTAATGACCAGAAAAGTTATTACAAAAAAAATATGACCAGATACATCTCCTGTTACTACATACTGAAATATGCTCAACTGCCATGTAATTTGCTTTTTCCATCCCACTCTTAACCTATTTGAACCTTACCTTCATTTTCAAAATTTTAATCATTGATCATTGCATCGGAATAGTTTCCTTTTCTTCTTTCAGTTACATCCAGCACCCTTCTAGCATCTTAACTTTATATTGAAAAAGACATCCATATATGCACGAATGAAAATTGAACAGCACTTACTAAAAGGAAAGTTTCTTCCTCTTTCTTTCTCATTATGTAGCAAGTATAAAAATTCAAAGCTCCAGTTGCACTTTCCCCTGAGGATTTTCATGCTATATCATTTAACTTTTCCAGACATCTTTCTTCTCTCCCTTTTATATTACAAATTTCCCCTAAGCAATGAGAACCTGTATTTGCATCTTTGACAGCAAAGGGGAAACTGACGGATGGAACCAATGCTCTCTTTGAATAATGCAAGATGTTGTGACACTGACAGCAATAAGGAGTCCTAAATAATAGGTCCTTCTCGATACAATTTAAAAATATGCAACCTATTGTATCAGCCACCAGCAAACCAGCTCATAACTACTGCCTCAATAGTAAGGCTGAGTTCCATCCATCTCAGTGACAGCTGACAACAGGAGACTAATATCTCTTAAAAATACTTCCCAATCACTTTTTGCTGTAATTAAATCAACACAGTGCTCAACCACACACAAGTACAGGAAAAGGGCTCTCTGTTTTATGACAATTCAGAGAGAGAAATGGGCTTAAGTTTTACCCATCACTGCCCTGGGGGAAGTCAATGCCAGTTAGAGTTGTCTGCAACAGCTAATCCCAGTCAAGACCCTGTTCTCTTCTGTATTTTCATTACTTTTTTTCCAGTGGTGCCCACAGACATTAACAAACAAGAAAGAAATGGTGATAGAATGGTAAACTTTACAGGCTTAAATCACCCAGAGGGAAAAAAACTATGTGAATCCTTTAGCACTGATGCCACTGGCTGATGATAACATCCTCAGGATTTTATCTCTGTGCCTAACTCAATGTCTGTCATTTTATTTGGTACATTAGTTGCCACATTAAAAGAAGTCAGAAGGGACCTAGAATATGTTGAAAAGGTGAAAAATTGGTTACTCTAGGTTGTACTTTTAATTATGCTTATAAATGGATAAAACTTATATGATTAGAGAGGTTTTATTAACTTGTACAGATTTTGAACTACAGTTTCAGTGACATAATTTGGTAACTGGTGAGTTATAGGCTTTCATTAATGGCATTTCTGGAAAATGCTGTCAGAATTAGAAAGAGGGAAAGATACAAGAAGGGCAAACTGCTTGAGAACGTGGTTAATTTTAAATAAAGACTTAGGCCCTGTAATAGTCAATGAGACTTGCATATATGCTAGTAGATAACTGTGCTCAAGTTCAGAGTTGCATGAAGATTTTGTGTGTAATAAAAGGTTAAAACAATAGCAAAACCACCTACAATTATCACAAGAAAAAAGGCAATCTAATCAAGAACGAAATTCTGCCACCTTCCCAATGTACTTCGCAGAATTACAGCCAGGGAGAATACACTATATACTTTTACATATCTTTGTCTCAGTGTGGTCCTGAAATATCTGAGACAGCACGTCCAGTACACTTTAACATCACACTTTAGCATGATATAGGCACCCATACTAAGCAGTATCAGTTACCGTGCAGCCCCAGCAAAATGAAATTCATCATGAGATTTGCTAAACCCTATATTGAGTAAGCTACAGAGCAGCTGATTAAAACGTGCTTCTGTGTCTCTATATACCATTGTCATTGACAGTGCAGACAGATCGTAAATTATAGCTGCATTTTGAATCCCTCCTTTGGCTGGTGTTGCTGAGAATAACTGCATGCCACTTGCACTGAACAAACCCTTCCCCAGCCACAGCCATGGTTTTACGGCCACACCTTATCACATCAGCCTTATTGGCTGATGTGTAAAGACTGACACAGCTGCAGAGACATCATCTAAATACGAACTTCCATTGCAAATTTTGCTACTGTGGCTTCAAGAAGTTTCTCCATTGCCACTGCTTCCCTGATGTATTGTGTCTTGCAGTAGATACTGATATGTAAAATAAATATAGCCAGTTAGCTAAAGCTGTTTTGCATTATCAAAGGTATATGAAAAATGTTCAAGTTTCCTTTTATTTCTTAGAAAGTAGTATGGATTAAAACACCAAGGGTATATTTTTCCTCCTATAGGAAACCAAACACCTAGTTGGGATGTTAAAATAATATCTTTTGATGAGTTTATGATAGAAGTGGAGATACAGGACTTATTTCAAATCTTAAGAGTTTACCAAAATTGCCTGTAACTGAACCATATTAATTTTAAAACAATGACTGCATGTATATACACCATACAACCTTGTGAATACATGTAGGGAAAATCCTTAGAATAATAGGATAGAAAATGGCAAATAGAGTAAAATAAAATTTCATGCACTTGCACTCATGAGCAATATCTACCTGTGATACATCTGACACTGTAGAGAAGAAAGGTTCAGAAATAACCTTACAGCTGTCTTCTACCATCTCTGCAGTGCTTGTATGCTGACAAAGATATGGTTTAATCTAAAGGCATTCTCTCAGGAGTCTGGACTTCCAACTTCTATTTGTCATGTGTGTTGTGCCTGCAGATACCAACTCAGACAAGTTTTCCACAGTTCTTTCAAAGATTCTTTGGTGCTGAGTGGAGATCAAAGCCACTCTTAGCATTGTTTGAAAGCCTCATTCCAAGGTCAAGAGAGAGCTGGTGACACACCTCTCTCTAACATGACTCAGTAGATCATCACCTCCTTCCTGCTCTTGCCTTTCAGCAGCACTGGAGATAAGTGACTGTACGTCTCAGGTCATTCCAACTTTTCTGTATTCGTATGATAACTCAACAAATTCTGTTACTAAAATCTAATGGACTTACGAAACTGCCTTAGGGAACAAGGTAAAAGAAGGGTCTAAATTTCCCCTTACAGTACACATGTATGCCACAGCTGGGCTCATGAAAAAAAGTCCTGTATTGATTCAAGCTATTCCATAAACATCTAGCAGGCTGTGTCTCATTCCATCTGCCTGTCAAATGGCAGCAAAATCAGTACTGAAAATAATAAGAAACAACAGAAAACAAACAAACAAATAAAAATCTATAAAACTCCCAGCCCTGACAGGATGAAAAGAAATATACCAAAGTGATAAGATGTTGCCATTTAAGAAAAATAGAAAACTTTGTTTTCAATTAAAAGCAGAGAAAAGACCTGTTTGCACATCTGTCTCTGATTTTCCAATGTTTATTTAATTCTAATACTCACAACATACTCAAAGCGACCCTGACAGATCTTTGATAATGAACCTGCTTTGAAACTCATCCAAAGAAGCAAAATCTGTTCAGGGAACCCAATGCTGTAGCTCAAAGGGAATAACTTCAGATCAGCCTGGAGCCAGTTAATACAATTACACTTGTACAGTTCTTTACTTGGAATGTTTACTAAATGTCACAGGGCAATAAATGAACAAGAATTGGCTAAGCATAACTTTAAATCCATCTCCTGCCTGCCTGTGAGGTAGAGTGTAACGTGATTTGCCCTCTCTGAGGAGAGTGGAGATTTGTGACTGTAGATACGTAACTTTAAAGGGATACTAGTTTGACCTAAAATTGCAATTCAAAATTTTGACAGCTGCCTGTGACTGAAAAATCCTTTTAATTCATCCACTGAGAGTCTTCTCTCTCTTTTTTGCATTCACTCCAGCAAACATCTCCCAGTTTTCTGTAGGGTTTATTCATCGCCCCCACCAGATGAAAGAATGCTACAGTGTTTCCATATGATTTTTTTGCCCACTTAAAACCATTGAAGCAAAAGCCACAGGGGTTCAGGGGACATAGTTTCTTCACCCCTTTGGGGCATTGCATCATCCTATAACGGAACTGCTTGAACAAGCAGCAAACAAGCAAACAACAACAACAACAAGAAAAAACCCTCTAAAGTTCATGGGCAGAAGATGTGATTTTTTCCATTTCTGGAAATTCTTTTTTTTTCTGTCAGAACTCATACTCATAGAGCAGAAAATTCCTAATCTGCTTTTGTCCCAAAGGAGAGAGTGAGAGAACACCACTTTACTATTCTTAATTTTAATGTTTTTATAATCCAGTATTTTAACAAGGCTTCAATCACAACTGATAGGGTCTTACCCCAAAGCAATGAGAAGCATTTGTCCCCATAGCACTGTTCAGGCTACTGAAATGTCCAGACAGCTTTTGCATGCAAACTTTCCCACCTTACTGACAAGCGCGACACAATCCTCTTCATCTGGTATGGCAGCCAAAACCCATTGCTTGTCACTCCACATCAAAGAAAAAGTAATGTGGAATTAAATGTGGCTGCTGAGCTGGCTGGGCTCAATGAGAGCAGAGTCACTCTTTAAGAGCTCCAATGGGAAAGACAGAAGGAATTTAATCAGCTTTTCAACATATACTTCTGAAGTAATAGGACAGCTTTCTGACTAAGATAATTTTATTTATAAAGACAGTGCAGTTTGCCATGTTTGTTTAGAGTAAAACATGCCAGCTCAGCCCCAGTAGAGAGATTCCTCAGGGATTGTGCAGGCAGCATATATGATCCACAGTACAGCAGGTAGGCTGGAACTGGAGTAAAGCACTTTGGGGGAGTTACCAGGTCAGCTTCGATAGCTGGTAAGTGCTGAGTGGCATGTTGTGTATTTTTCTGACTACGTGTCTTTAGAACTTGAAAGTCTGAGATTAGAAAGCAGGTAGGACAATAGTTTGCTACAGAAGAAGAGAGTTTGTAGAGCAATTTGCACATCAGGAAATGTTTTTTTACCAATTATACATAGTATTATAGTATTCTCCTAAAAAATCACCTTTCTCATACTATTTTGTTATCCGTATTTCAACCTCTCAGCAATTCTCTGTTGCCCTAGGACTCAAGATGGTCAGTAATGAAGTGACCTGGGAAGAATCTTACTTTTTTCTTCTTTTCCAAAACTGTGTTTTGAAGTCAGGTTAATGGCCACTGGTGTGCCCTTTGAGGAATGTCAGAGTAGGTGACTCTTTTCAGGTAGAGAATAAAATTCTCATGAAGAACAGAAAGGAGATTCTCAATCAGGAAGGTTTTACAGTAGGAGGACCCATTGGTTTAAAGGTTTAGAACTATTTTAAACAGTTCGTGTTATCTCGCACCTGACCAACCAAAATTATTACATGACAGGCTGGTTTTACCCATCTGTTGGGACTATTGATGAGGTGGTGATATCAAAGCCATATACCACAGGAAAAATAAACACCACATTTTATCTAAAATATACAACACTTGTACAGCAGGAGGGCTGTTACATTATACCTCAGCCACTATGCATGAAGGACCCGGGTTTGTCATGATTTTCATGCCCTCGTTTCATAATCTGCTTTGATACAAACTATGAATCTGTATACTGCATGAAAACGGTGATAAACCCAGTACACTGTGTAAACTCTTAAAATAAGAGAAAATAAAATTTCAGCCAAGCCATCTACCCCACTTTCATAAGAGCTGTGCAAGTAGTAAATTATTGTAATTAAAACTGGCTAAGAAAAAAAAAAGGGGGGGGAGAAAAATAGCTAAAATTAAATACCGTTATGGAAAAATTTTAGTGAAACAAAAAGTCTAAAGGTTTTCATTATATATCCAGTTAAACATTTACAGTTAAACAAAACAAAACGAACAAAACAAACAAAAAAAAAGACAGACAAAACCAGACTACTTTAAAATATATGACAACTGCTCCCTCTTAGAGAATATTTTCAAAGGGAGATTCAGGAAAGTAAGTCAATTTTGTCTGAGTCAAACTGTGGGTATTGTGGGGTAGACAGCAGTATAAGCAGGTAGGGTGGCCATCCTTCCTTTAAAAGGTTGTATTCTATTTATTGCACTGATTCTGTAGGTATCTTTCTGTTCCCTATTTTAGGACATCCATTTTTCCTTCAGTGCATGTGTCAGAGGAAAGCTGGACCAGTCAGTCAAATGAGTAATGTAACTGTTAATTGTCTTGTTCTCAGTTTCAGACAAGAGAGCTCATTTTTTCTATTAAAAAAATGAAAAAAAAGCTAACCAACCAACAAAACCACAAACAGCAGTTTGCATTTATACAATAGCTATAAACCCAAAATCTCTTAATCATTTTACAAACTCCAGAAGACATTACTCAAACCAATAGCAAAATGCAAAAAGAATCAATCTAGCCTTCCCAAAGGAACTGCAACTAAGATTATCTTATGTATGATCATTATCTATACAACTATTTTCTTAATGTCTAAAAGTAATTTAATCCCTTGTATTTATCAGGAAATAGATATCAGCTATATTGGCCATAACACTAGTATCTGTTGGTTTGCTGTGAATACAGAAAAGATTAGCATTGTCCTGATCTAAGCTTGATTTGTGACTGATGAATTCTGAATTGGTTTAGATACATCCAAAACATACATGGTGATTAAGGTTATGATAGTCAATCAAGTAAAGTCTTACTCCTTGGGATGAAGAAAGAACTTTTCCGAAGGGTAGCTTAAAAATTACTTAATTACTTAAGGACAACAATAGTTACAAAATATTTACTCTATGTAAAAGCAGTTTATTTCTAATGTTAGATTGCCAGTGATAGGAAACAAATGAAATAGTTGTATTGTAAACAGAGTAAACAACAGACTTGAAACTTTGCCTATGACTATTAAGTGTAAGAGTATAGATTTTCTCTATAGGTGGTGATGATAGCAGAAACAGGAAGAACGTGACTCTTTTATGTATAGTCATTCATATAGCTCACTTGGTTGCAACAGAAAAAGAAACAGTACTGTTTTCATTATTTCTCCATACCCATCACAGTGGGTAAAATAAGAGTGTTCTGTTTCGTAATTAATATATCAACTTCTTTATAGAGTCAGAAAATAATTAGCAAGGAAATAAGCCTTTGCAATTGTTTTCTCTATCCATTTCTCTTCTATAGACCTTTGCAAGCAATTTTCCTACAACTTGCACCACCATGATAGGAGTTAGTGCTTCTGCTGTAGAAAAAACTGATGCATCAGTTTTACAGCTATATGTTCTGTCTGGCCATTTAGCTAATCAGGAAATATATGCATTGCAATATATGTCAGTCCATCAAAATAAATGCAAGTCAAAAATCATAGGTTTTTTTCTCTAATGTCTATCCCTATCTATTGCTTATAGGGTATTCAGGAGATTTTGAAAGTACTGGGAAAGGGACAAGTAAGACACTGAGAGTGTCGTGGTGAGGGGCTGTGTAGCGACATAGAACACAAATCCTTCTGAATTTCAATTTCATTAATTTGACTGTTGATAGAACAACTTGTTCTCTGAAGCCACTAGTATTTTAAAAACCCTGCAAATATCAACATCTTGGTTATTATTACTGAATTGAGCTGATTTGAGCTTGATTATGTTCAAAAAAGCACTGTGAATTTATGGGAATAAAGCATAAAAACTATATTAGTCTCAAACAGTTCGAACTTCAGTAATCCATCATTGTTTGCAGCAGATGTTATTAATTTTCACTTTGGAATACATTCTTCTATATACAAATGAATAAAATATGTCAATAAAAAGGTAGAGTTCCTCATTCAAATACCACGTAATAAAGAAATATAAGATACAGAAAGGTCATCACTTGATTTTGAAGGCTGTGAATGAAATGTTTTCCAGCACTTTTCTTCATTTGTCAAAAAAGTTTTAGAATTACAAGAATTTTGTTACATCAGTGCTTAATTTATGAAAATGCTGATGTGTGTCCATACAGGATAATTAAATATTGATCTTGTTTTTAAACTATCTTGACATGTTCACTAGCTAATGGAAACTATTTTTAAAGTAATTTTTAAGTTTTTTAAGTATGAAAATCATAGGGATATACTGGTACTTTCAGTGAATGAATACTACTTCTATTTATCTTAAAACACATATTTTCTTTTTCTGAAACAGTCAGAATCACAAAATCTGATCTTGGCACATAATATAAAAGCCTGTTGAATATTGAGTATCTTCAGACTAGGCTTGAAATTATGACTAATTCAGAGTGTCCTCATAAGAATTTTGTGAATAGGTTAAAAAAAATGTAGCAGAATAGAATAAAAGTGATAGTAAGAGCCTTTTCAAACAATTCACTGCAATTCATTATAAATGTCCATTTGAGAGGAACAGGAACGTACATAACAGAAAATGCATGCTAGGCTGAGGATAGTGATTTTTCCCTCAAGATTCTTCAAGTAAAGTATATTTTTTTAAATTCTGTTTGAGAAAGTTGTTCACTACCTGAACAGCAGTAGAGGACTGTAAGAGATAGATTGTTTAGCAGCATCTGACCTTGTTTGTGTCTTAATCTCACTCTTGGGATCATTTTGACCCTTCCCGAGCCCAAAATTGGACTGGGACCCCACACGGAGTTGCAGCACTTTGTGTTAATGGTACATTGTCTACACTTGGTATTCCTTTTTGTGACATTTTTAGGCAATTTGGCTGTTTGCACTGAACTCCAAAGAAAAAAACCACTATGATTTCAACTGCACAGTGCTGGTGTTTCCAATATATTAATAGTAATAGCAGTGGTAGTAGTAGTCCTAGAAGCAACATTATTAGCAGGGACAATCCAGTATTGGATAATAGGGTGCTAAACAAGGCTGATCAAAGTCACAGTAGGCAACATGTTTAATAAACATCATCAAACAAGACAAGGTTTGTGATTCTAGACGTTAGGTTGCTGAACCACTATCTCATCCAGTGTATAAAGTCCTAAAATTTTGAAGTAAGAATGAGATAGCCAACTTTATATTTTCCCTGTATAAAGAAGAGCCACATCCTTTGAATCTAAAGTTACTTCTACATCAGGGTTAAAAAAAAATGAACATGGGTAAGAACTCTTGAAAAATCTGCAGCAAATCTGAAAAAAAAAAAAAAAGGACTAAAATAAAATCAGAAAATGAAAACCCCTGAAAACCTCCCATCTAAAAGATTCCTGAACTTGCAGGTTTTAGCTACAAACAACATGAGCTGTCCTGGAAGCTCAATAGTTCTCATGAAAACTTCAGTAAGTTTAAGAAGGAAAGCCCTACCTTTGTAAAGGTAATATTAAATAGATTTTATCCAGAACACAAAGATCGGTGATCTTTTCAATACCACTACATTTCAGCTCAGGAAGGTATGGTAGATAGAAAATTCCTTCAAACAAATATGTCTGCTTTCCAGTTATTTTGAAAACCTGCTTGAAATATTTCCACAATAAAACTTTGAAACCACTTCTGTTTTTAAACAAAACACTAGTATTTGGGAGTTTCAATGTTAAAAATTAAAACCAATCTTCAAAATGTGTGCAGAATGCATTCCTAGCCTTTCACCAGTAGAATTTTTTTAAATGGTACGAAGATCTTACAAATATATTTCTTTTTGGGAAAAAGTTTTTCTCACTGTCTGACTCCAGCAAAATATTACATCATCTGTTCCTGTCTGCAAATTCACCTAAGCAAGAACTCCATCACTCGCAGATTAGTATTCAATTTCTCCTCATACTTTAATATGGCTTGATGGGTCATCGCAAGTCCCAGGTAAATCTCTCTCACATCTTACAGCAGCATATGGCAATTAGTTGTGCAGTGATATGCTTGCCTTAGACACTTTTCCAGTTTTGCTCCTAAAATTTAACTGAGATAACAATACTGAAAAACTCCCACTGGCACCATCACTTTGGATGTGGAACATAAGAGTTTCTCTTTATTCTTTCCCATTTCAGGTACAATCTGGATATTCAGATTTTCCTCTCAGCATACTTTGCCCATAAACCACCACTCTAGGTTTGACCAGCATTGGCTGGTCTAATCTTGAATATTTGAAACGAAATTCTTTCAGAACACCTTTGCCTTAACCTTCTATGCCATTTCAATATGGCAGTCTGTACATGGCAGTGATCAGTGGAGGACTGGAATTTGCAAGTTCATCCTTTCTGATTAGATTTTCAGCAAAGTCCAGTGTATGCTCATCTGGCCTCTGTCACCTAATGTGTTAAAAAGTCACTGAATGTGTCCCATTTGCAAACTGAAAACACTACTGTGAGTTAATGAACACTGAAGTCTATATGTGAAGTTGTACTTTTAGCATTTTTAGGGGATTTAATGCCACACTGGGAGCCCTGGAGGCTGCTGGCCTCCACCTATGTCCTTCTGCCTCCATCTACCTCCTCCTACCACCCCAACAAGTTGTCCAGTGGTACTGCATCTTACAACAGGCTGGTGACTTATTATCTGGGCAATTCAGACCATGGCAATTTGATTAAGACTGTTAGAGGAAGCTCATTTATTAACAAAAAGAACATCATGTTTCCTCTAGCAGAGATGTACCAATAGCATGACCAACATCAGTGCTGAGGAACCACTTTGATCATCAGCATAGAACATTGTCAAAAATTAGTTCAATTTATATGTAAGCCTCAAGATGCAGGAAGATGTCCTGAGCACATAAATCTCTAGAAAACCTGCCTTTTCCTTCCCAACAAATGGGGAAATGATGAGTCAGTTCAGCAACTGAGTTACATAACAGTGAACAAACATGCAAAGCATAAAAAGAAAAAAAAAGTTTTGGAACAAACACTGTCTTTAAATGAAATATAGATTGAAGTGAATAAATTAAGAAGTTGTTAAATCTAGACATAGGCTATGTGTGAAGGTGGAAGGCACACAGGGCAGGGGAGAAAGAGGGAGAGAAACAAAGAGTAGAAAAAAAATTCTTTGTGAAATATATAAACACCTTCACATGGTCATATGCACTTTCTGAAGTTTTTGTTTTTCTTGCTCCACTGCACTGATGCATTTTGACAGGATATTTTGTTCTGCCTCCAGGGTTTTCAGGGAAAAAGGACTCATGGGTTATTACTGTGCCAGTGACGAGTTTTGACTGAAATGTTTTGGCTCATTTCCTTGAGCTATGCATTAGCCAGATGGTTTGATGCATGTACCATGCCACCCTGTTTGATCCTGCTGTTGGACTTTAGCTCCTGTTCCACTGTCAAAGGGAAGGATTATTATGAATGTTCTCATTAATATTCACACTGAAGAATGATCTGACTGCCACTTCACTCGTACTGCAGGTTAAGTGAGGGTGCCCTGTCAAAACAGAGAAAAGTCTTTAGCTCCTCTAACACAAACCATTCTGAGAGAGGGTTTCAAGTAGAAAACTAGATTCTAGTAGTCAGGGCTTCCATCTTCTCTGACACTGATTTACTATATCAAAATCTCTTCTTCATTATTAAATAAGGAAAGTAAAATCAGACTCTTTCTAAAGGGAAGAAAAATATATTTTACAAAGTTTTGCGAAAAAATACGTGTATAATCATCAATTTATTGGTAATATGACGAACTTAAAATCCCTGCTCGTGGGCAGGATCTCACTTCGCATTAGCTTCTATTTGACACAGCTACAACAACAGAACAGATCCATGAACCTGCTACATGACAACAGATACAGAAAATCAGTGTCAGGTTGAACAATTATCAGCAAACTTGTATTTATCCCAAAATCAACAAAAATCAATCTGGTAGAATATATACCGTCTTATTAGCTGGAAGTTGCTGCAGAAAAGCTAGCTTGTGTTTGAAATAACATTTCACATAAGTACCTGGTGCAGTACCAGGAAGGCAATGCCCTGAAAAGGATTTAGCTTTGGACAAGAACTTGACTATGCAAGTATAAATACCATATAGATGCCCAAACTCAAATTATACCTTCAAAAACTGAGTTCATTTGCAGCCTGACAGAATAAATGACTGCTACAGATAGGCTAAGAACTTTTAGTAAGTGGTCTGCCCTGTCTCTCTGTTGATAACTGCCATAGCTTCTCAGGGCTGGCAGAACAAGGTCTGTCCCGACTCCTCAGCCATTGGCATTTACAGGGTGACGTATAACTGTGAGGCCACCTCCACTACCATAAACTAATAAACTGAACTGTCAAATGCACACATGATGCTGGCCCACATCTATTCTTCCGTCCCATTTGTCCCCGGCCAGGACCGATTGAAATCTGAAGGCAGCAAATGTTCATACAAGCTTAGCAGATTGAGCGTTGGTCAACTCCTTAGTACAGCCTTGGAAAACTTGGTACTGAACTCTTTAAATGCCTTTGCAAGTCACAAAGTAAACATTTTTCTGATTCTCCTTCCTAACAAAAATCCTCTAGTCTTCAGTGGTTTCGTTTCACTCCCCAGTCCACCTTCCACAAACAAGCGGTCACAGGAGATCACACACAGGAGACTGTGTGAAAAAAAAATTAGGGATGTGAAGACTGCAGTTGAGTGAGATGTCTTCTTGAATGGAAGAGCATGGGACCAGAAGACACAAGATGTTTTCCTATTCTTTCTATTTTCTGTTGTCTGGTCTAGGAAGCCCTTTACTCAGAAAGTTGGCTTGATGTTTGGTTAGCAATTTTTCCATGTATATTCTAAAAGAAACTGAAAAATCAGGAACCCTGAAGTTAAAATGTTGTGACTTTGAGCCTTGGACACTTAGGATTTTGCCTGTCCTGAGGAATTAATTTTACTGAGTAATAAAAGTGTTTGTAAAAATAAGTTCTTCCACCAATAAATTATATAGAATTTTAAAGCTTCAGAGGTGTTCTGAGCAATCCTGAATTCCGACAGGGTGTGAATTTGCTTCTGTCTTTAACATGAAAAATATAATTTGTAGTTATTTTCATAATAAAATTAAAAGCAGACCTGTTTATTTTAGTTTGTGGGGATTTGTGGTTTTGGTTTGGTTTGTTTTTTTGATAATGAGAGAGATTATAGGGTTGGATTGGAATTAGAGAAACACAGCAGACAGAGAAGACTCTTCTTGAGGGACAGTTACAGTTCAGAACATGCTACATAAGTTCATCTTTATTCATATAGTTCATGGGAGTAGGCCTTGCTCCAGAAGGTTGTGTTAGTATTTTATTTCAAGCCTTAGATATTTTGGGATACATCTAGAGTTTGAGTCAGCCAGATTCTGTCAGACACAGGTTGGTAAAAACATAGCATATTGTTCTCAAAAAGTTTTTCTTGACATTAAGCCAAATTTTTCCCATAGTTCCTGCCCATTACTCTCCTTCAAAATTACCTTAAATGACAACGACACATTAGCTATAAAAGGCACAGTTTCTAAAGAGCTGGGTTCCCAGAGCAAGATAAGGCAGAAAGGGACTCTCCTAGGTCTACCTCTTCGGAACACACAGCCAGCACAAAGCCAGCAGAAAGCGCCTCACTGAACACATAACAATGAGAGGTGAATTCAATGTCAATGGCTCATTCAGTCTTTTTGCCTCTCTGCCAATGCTTCCAGCAAGTGCCCAATTAGCAGTGACAGCAGTGGTGGTGTTTATGAGAAACTAGCCTGAGACTGTCATTTCTTTAAATTTGAAACTGCAGAGCAGACACGGGGTGGTAAAGCTTTTAAGTCCCCATTGATATGCACCAGAATCTGACCTTGAACTGGTGACTTAGAGGTGAAAGTCTTTATTTACTAAGCCGGTCTGTCTCCCATAGAGTGAATTTGTAACGCATGTCTCATTCCAGCCTACTTGATTTCTCTTGAGACAAAGGAAGCCCTCCTCTGTGCAACAGCTAGAATAGCACCACCTCAATTCCATTCCCTCACCAAACAAAAATGGGGGGTTGTAGTCACTCAGGGCTATGGTGAACAAGTGGGTTGGTGCATCCAGCACTGGTTAGTGAACAATAGGACTGCAACAAATACGAAAATTGTAAAGTCCTAAGTTATAAAACCAATGGATTGTCACAGGAGGAATTACCCAGAGGTGATAATGAATGTGATATTTAAGGAAATTACATTCAAAAGTTACTAAAAGAATATGAAAAAGAGAGGAAGAAAAGGAGGAATATGCATGGAAGAATTTTGAAAGGCTTAAGCAAACAGAAAAAAATCAGAAATTACTGGAATGTCCCACTAAGAGACAGTCTGCTAATTTGTTGGCATGTCTTGCCTGTTGTAAATGTCTGAATACACCAATGGGCTATTAGTAAATAACAGAGCACATTAATTTTAAGCACATGGGCTAAACTCCAACCATAGTTCTTGGTTGTCAAATGTCTTACAGTGCTCCTAGGTCCATTTCAAAATCTAAATCGCACTGCCTCAGAATTAAAAAAAAAGGACCTGACTCCTATGTATGGTCTGAATGTCCAGCATAGAGTTTTTTTGTTTACCTCAGTATGAGAATTCAGGGCTTGATTCTCTATTGGGCAGCTTGTTGCTTCTAAGACATCGGCAAATTATTGCTATTTGCATCTCCTTCTTCTATTCTCTTTTCTGTTTCAACTATTGCCCACTGTAATAGGATGAAACCAGGATTAGACTGCTTTTCATCTGACCCGGTAAAGCCCTTCTTCTCTAAAACAGTGTAGAGAGATAGTCCCTTTTGTTATTAAAGGAATACAGATTTCTGATCCTACACTATGGCTGCTTCACAATCTCTTCCCACAGGTGTAAAAGACAAAGCAGATTACAAAATGCTGGGGAACAGGACTTGCACAGTGTGCCTGAATTGTGAACTCAAGGTTATTCGTTGTTATTGTTCTCCTTCTAGCTCTGCGATATGGCAGACAGCCACTTAGCCATCTACGTGCTTATTCCTTTCCAGTTCCTGATCTTCTGATAATAAAGGGCATGGTGAGAGGTGATACGGCTGAACTCCTGCCAGAGAAGGCTGGCATAATGGTGCCTTTCCAAGCTAACATGAATCAGAGCAACCCACAAAGATAATCCGACATATTCTGGGACTAAGATACCTTTGGAGATTAGATCATCAAAAGTTATTATAAAAACATTTTTGACAGCTCTCCCACCGTTTAAAATTCTGCATTGAACTGAGCAAAGCTTAGCAAAGATAAAGATTTAAATCTTGCACTTGGAGACCTGTGAAGCTTTGAATTAAGTGAATTAAGCAGCAACTATACCACCACTCATCATTTTTTAAAAAATATGGAAGAGCTGGAAAAGAAAGCATAATAGAGGCAAGGTAGGTGCTGAATGCTTTCTATGCCTCAACCATCTGTACCTGGGTGGTTGCACCTCCTGTCTTTGTGGCAGCGAGGTCTTGGTTCCCACTACATATTCTCTGCTGGTTTACTGTGCTCATCTTGAACAGTCCAGCTGTGTTGTCTTCCTTTCACATACTCAGTCTCATACCCCATTTGACAACAATGCTAAAAAAAATGTTTTCTAATATTCATCTTCAGTTGTTTCCTTTGACTAATTTACTCTGCCATATTTGCAAATACTATTAAAAAACCCCTCTCTTATGTACAAACACTTTCCGGATTTTTACAAAATTCTAAGTTATTTACTTTAGTCAGTCGTTATTTTCTCAATACAAAATTTGTGGAAGGCAGATCACTACTGTGTTTATTTCTGCTCTTCTTCACAATGAAGTAAAATGATTACTGGGATGTTTCATCTTGCTGTTATAATATTTTGAAAGGTAATAATCATATTAAAAACAAAATTCTTCTGACTTCTAAGTATATATGTATGTTTAGTTACATTCAGCTAATTAATCACAAATGTTTGAACAATCCCATGTTATCATTAGCTAAAAGCCCATCTTATCTCATTAAGTATAACTGAAGGGAAAAAAAGAGACACCCACAGCAGTGGTGTGTATTTGTCCTAATTATAGTGATTTCACAGAC
Organism: Pampusana beccarii; assembly: GCA_013399365.1. Classification (NCBI taxonomy): domain Eukaryota; kingdom Metazoa; phylum Chordata; class Aves; order Columbiformes; family Columbidae; genus Pampusana; species Pampusana beccarii. Next base: position 332,685 of record VWYH01007502.1, read on the forward strand.
TTAAAGCCCTGTTTTGATTATTTTGCTTTAACATTTTCTTTGTTACTTAATAGTCTTCCAGGGAGGCTACAGAATGCTTTCTCTGTCCTTGTTGAAAAGAATTATTTTAAAATTATTTGATGAAATTGATACTCAATCATGAGAGCAACTGTGCTGGGGTTTGGATTCTTGTTTACACTCAAAGAAGAAACACAAGCTGGAAGGCAAATGTGATTGAGATTTCTGCTTATTTTTGAGATGGGCAACATCTGAATAAGCCAGTGCAGGCTGCAGAAAAGAGTGTATCAAGGGGCCTCCAAAAGTAAAATAGGCTGTAAAGGAGATATCCTTTACATAGTTCCTGTGCTTAGAGGCTTTTTAGTGCTGTATTCATTAGAAATGGTAGATCCTGCAACAAACTTCCTGCACCTGCATGTAAATATCCAAAGGAAAGCAGTGCAGATATCTGAAATAGTTTAAATAAGAACAAAAAAAGTGCTTATTTCTTTTCAATGCAAATGGAATATAAGGTGACTAATCCCAACAAGGAGGTCTATGCTGCAAATTACCTTAAGTTAAATGACATAAAGTATGCTCCTAGAGTCTGAGGTTTGGAGACTGGCATTACAACTAATTTGTAAAGTAACACTCAATATATTTTTTTTCCTGAAAGCAAGATAATGTTTACTGTATGTACTATACCCCAGTAGAGAATTGGTACATGATCTTTTAGGAGAAGTGCCAAACCATTGTCTTCTGCCTTCTGAGTGTAATGTGCTGAGCACCCCCTGGAAGGAGTTTTCTTGGGTTTTTGTTCTGTTTTCTTTTTTGGAGCTTGTTGTTTTCTGGGTTTTTGTTAGTTTGGTTTAAGCATAATTTATTTTGCTCCAAGATCTCTGTTTTTGAGAGCTTGTTGCATAGAGAAAGCAACTATGAATTCCAGCGAGGAATTCTACGCTACTTCTAGCACCCATGCAAGGAGAGGTTTTGCATATAGCTTGTGCTCTGACTAGCTGCTAGTCTGCCCACACAAGTCCGTAGACAACCTGCAGCCAGAGGGACTAAATATGTTCACATGAAGCCAGCTGCAACTAAACAAATATCTTACTTATCAATCATCAGTCCCGTGGGACACCGAAGTCTTCAAAATAAACCTCTGGATGTAGGCAGAGCTGTGTTTGCAGCTTCTCTTGCTGAATGGAAACTGAAACTAGACCTACAGGCAGGTTTAGGACTCTCAGAATATCATATGGAGTTAACGCCAGTTGATTTTCACCTTGTAAGGTTCAAATGCTTCTCCCTTTTTAAACCACTATGTCAGGTAACTTATAATTTATGTTCTTCCACTCCATTAAGCACCTTGATCTCAGTTCCTTGCCTCCAGAAAAGCTCTTTGTAGATCATTGTTTTGTCACTGGATTGCTCTTCAAACAGAGTTCATTACTGGTGAGAAACAAACAAACAAAAAAGACTGCCCACACATCGGGCTTTGCATTTTTAGGATGGAAGTTCAAGACATCGATCAAGCCTCTACAGAAAATTCAAGAATTACATACAAACCACAAACTATATCTCTAGGCTGGAACTTCCTAAATCTGTGATTGATATTGAAAGTACCCTATACTGTTGTTATACAGGCAAGAGAGAGATGTGTGGGAGCTTTAAGCTTTTCCTTAAAACTACTCTGGAGAACAAGAAAAGCTTCAGATTTCTCCTTGAATGGAGGGACAGAGAAGACAGCAATTCCAAAAGAGCACTTGCCTGAGGCAACAGTAGGACTAATGGGAACTGAACATCTGTGAAGGAGGGGATTGGTAAGGGGAAGAGAAACATGGGACATCCACCTTTGGCATCATGAAATGTTCAAACAAACAAACAAACAAACAAGCAAATCTATAGAGTTACCTGATCTTTCAATAGCAGATTCAGAGGAGCTGCTCAGTCTCCCATGGTGTTTTCCTTGCCACACAAGAGCGTCACATTGATGATAATTTCCTCTCCAAGAGCTGCAACAGGTCTCAGATCCCAGCTCCTGAGGTCTTCTGTTGTTCCAGACAAAGACGGGGAGGAAGAAACAAAACAGAACAAAACAAAACACACACCAGAGCATTTGGCTCTTGTATGACTCTCATAAGTGGTGAAAAGTGGCATGAAATTTTTTAGTGTAGGAAAAAAAAAACAACACACCAAGTAGAGCTTTTGTGGGATAGTAAATCAAATACATTTGGTTTTATACAGAAAAGTGGCAGTCACTGGGCTTCATGCTCTTTTTTAAACTTTTATTCTTTACCTCATTATTTATACTTATAATATTTTTTTATTTTTAATAAGATTGTAAAAATAAAGCATCTGAATACCAACCCACAATTTATTTCTTTAAATCTCTTGTGCTGTCCCATGTTCCCTGCAGAAAACACCCTTGAGATTTGTGGCAAAATGTTCTGACATCTGTCAGCTCTCCTCAGCCAAATGCAGGTAGTCACCCTTTTCAGCAAGGCTCCTGGCTGCTGGAGGTTTGAGCTGAACCTTGCAACAGGCCACAGCCGTCACTGAACAACCTTACCATCTATGAGACAACAAATTGCTACGCTGCATTATGAACACCACAGGAACTGGATTCTGGGAGCCATGAAAACAAGCGCACATAGTACAGCCCTGTAATTTTGTCTTATTTTGCAGGGGCCCTTTTATCAAGAATATATTTGACCTACAAGATATGCTTCATTCTCTGAAATACACAAAAATGGATCTGGTACACTCTCCTTACTTGCTCCTTACATGTGCAGATCATAAGGAACAGTTTAGAACTCCTCCAGGTATGATAGATTCCTTAACCTCAGACACTTATGGCTTTAGATTTGATTATAGAAGTCAAAATAACCAACTTACCCAAATGTCATACGAAGGGGAATTTGAATATAAAATGTGACTGCCTTGTAGGGGCCAGAGCCTTTCTAATCACCTTTCCAATGATTCCATCTCATCTCAAATAAAAGCACTTCAAAGACTCAGCATGGCAGCTACTGCGTGATAGACTGGGGGGGCAGAAATAAATTTTTAAAATGTTATAAAAATAAACCAAGGGTATGATTCCATTAACTAAATGGGACTCAAGAAATGGCTACCATTACTCATTATTACTGCCCTGTTGAAAGAGAGGAAGACTAATTACGAATGGATTTGTTTGCATCTATAACCCTTTCATTTACAGACTTTTACCTCTAAAAGAATAATTGCAAACTTAAAGTAGGTCTTAGTGAAATACATTTCTCACAAGGACAAATTCAGTCCAGAATTCAAGCTAATGACAAAATGTTCCTCAGAATTAAAAATCAAGTTAATAGGCTCACAGTTATTTGTCTCAGATTATTGATTAATATTACATTTGGTTTTACTTCCCCCAGTGAAACCAATCCCATTCCTCAAACCAGACGGCTTACACGTTGTCACTTCAATGTAATGAAATCAGCTATTAGATTCTGCACACTCCATCCTGATAAGGATTTATTGGTGGCTCAATCGTTTGTCCTTTTTCTGAAGACTCAGGATTTAAGAGGGCAGTGACACCTGGAGGGAGGCAGCAGCCGTACAACTAACTTTACCAGTAAAGTACCACTGAGGAAGGGAATCCTTGTTAACATGTCGGACTTTTAAAAAATAGCAGCAGAAGCAAAGCTCTGTTTTCTCCTTCTGACCTACAACCTATTCTGAGGCACACAAACATGCTGCAATAGGCACTAATTTTACTTTCCTATATCTGAGCCACAAAGTCCTTCTTAGCTATTTTGAGATGGGTGTTTAGGATTTGTATTATTTTTTACTCCAATAGAAAGTCTTTTGCCAGAGTCATCAGTGAGAAAACAGGATGAGGAATGGAAAACATTAATAAAAGCCATGGAGGCAGCTGTGTGAAGCACAGGGTACAGCCGCCAGGAGTGGCTCCAGCTGCTACTGCATTGAGAAAACAGGAAATAATCCAAGAAGTGGATACAAAAAAGGGATGTAATTCTGGGAGCTACACACATTTCAGTGACAGATTCCTGAGCTACAGAGTGAAAATTCTGAGCCAGTTAAAATTTTCTCAAAGTTCAGGGATATTCTGCTGAAAAAGTATAATTAACTGTTGTGGTTGGGTGATTTAGTTAAGGATACTGAGTACTGGCACATCCTATCAGGTGGGATGAAGAACATTAAACTATAGTTGAGTGTATCATGCATCAGCATGCACTGTCCTCCAAAGGCATGTGAAAATGGTATAAAAGGTAGACTGCATGCTACAAAGGATGTAGGTGAATTCCTGACCAAAAGAGAGACCTTTCTAAATCTGGATCTACATCCAAACTATCTACAAATCCCATTATTATTTCATATTATGAATATTACTATTCTATTATTCATATTATTATCATTTTATCATCATACTATTTGTAAAAATTTACTCAAGAAAGTGGGATAATCAGATTCCATTGCTTTTATCCACTTCCAGTTGTACATGGTCTATCAAACAGAAATTATGGGAAATACTTAAAAGGATGGGATGCTACCCACCATGGTTGAATATATCCTGAGTAGTTTGTCCCATAGATTCAGGGTGAAGACAGCTGCAGTTGTCACTTAGACAAAAAAGAAGTGGTAGTGTTTATATCGAAGTAATTAAATAATTGCATTCCCCTTTCACTTACGCTTTTGCCACCTTCCACTAAGGAAGGAATTGGTGATCACAAATATATCACAGTTCACTGACTCCCTCAGTGTACAGGTACAAGCATGTGCACATTTAGTAATGTTTCGAGTATTTCTAACCTCTAACACAATTGCAGTTTTAGCTTGTTAACTTTCTACTCCCTGTACTCTTCTATGCTAAACACAGTCTAGAGTCTATTCTCTTTCTGCCAGATTCTGTCTTGCTGCAAGAAAATATACTTCTGCTGCTTTTTGCTTTTTCTGGCAGCTGGTTTGAGCTGCAGATAGGAGATATTCTGTGGATCATTCTGGACTTATGCCTAGATTGATCACAAGCTACAGATAACTGGACATTTTAATTCAGCTGGTTTCTTGTAGCTGTGGACTCTCATGTTCCTGAAGTACTCCAGAAGGGAATAACTGTCTCAAAATCTGAAAGGAAGAAAGGGAGTAAGCATGAAAAATTGTTTGAAAGCTTAACTATAGATGTCATTTTCAGTGGCGCAAATTCAGTTACCTCATTCAGCTTGGTTCCCTTCATAATATCATAACTAATGTCACCAAGATCAGAATGTGATTCTGAAGTTTACACATTTCCTACAGATACTTCTTTCACAAACAAGTAGGTTCACAGGACTTTCACAGGCAGCAATGTAGTTGAAATAAAAGGAGGGAGAAAACAGAGTTTCACACAAAACTGCTAGTAGGTGAGGAATCTGAATGATCTGAACACCTGGAATAATGCTGCAACTCTCCTTCCAGGGAAGTTAGAGGGCTTTGAATGCTACAGAAAGCTACAGAGCGAAACACACAGTTACAGCTTGCCACTGATCATGGTGCCAAGTCTTTCCCTGAAGTAACTTGTGCAGTTCCAGGGGATTTACTGTAGTTTTAAAATGTGCCCCCCAAAAAATAGAAAACTGTTCACAGAGACAGGCAGCAAAGCAGAGCAAGAAAGAAACATAAGCCTTCAGCTACCAAACTATCATCAGGTGGGACCTAGTAGGTTTACTTTTTATGCAGAAGTTTTGCCCCTTGTAAAATGACATTTCTCCTCTCTCCGTGCTGCCTGGGTGCTACTCAATGCCACCACGTATACCTGCACAGGCAGTGCTTTCAGGAGCCCCTCAGGCTCAGACTAAGTTCGGGACAGATCCTGCTTCTCACTTTGGTCAGCTGGGTTCCCACTGCAGCTGGGGGCAAGCAGCAATGAGACCTCAGCTGGAACTAGCACTAGAAGCACTACTGTCACCTCGGCATGGTGTTATGCCTCTCCTGCTAAAGCCTTGGAGAGCATCTGCTGCTCCAAGCTGTGGTGGTTTTGGGATGCTGACTACCCTCCCTGCCCAAAGCCACATTGGATCTGGGGGAGCTCCATGTGATGTCTGACACAACTTGTCCTGTGATGTGCAAACAGGTCCTGGGGAGAATCTTACAGGTCACTTCACTTTTTTTTTCCCAGGATACTTGTCAGAAAGAATAACTGCTTGGCTTCCCAGGTGTTGTGAAGGTTGTTAATATGCATTTTCAAAGCTTTTGTGATGAAATGAACTGTTCCAATTTCATATAATTTCATAGTGTCCATTGAGCGTATTTTTAAAACTCCGATATTCCTAATGAAAAGGTGAATTATTACAAAGCAGTACCAGAAAGCAAGCAGCCCAAAGAGAGGATTCTTATTAATAAAGGATAGTTTGTTACAGCATTGCTGCAAATGAGTTTATCTGCTTGACATGTAAGTTCAGCTGATTTGCAGCATGCATTCAGCTACATTTTTGTGATATGAGATGCATTTTATCGATTTCAATTTTATATTGAATTTGGCAGTGAAACAGTCATTATATCTTAACATGTCAGCAGGACATGCTGCTGCCTGCAGCACTGTTGTAGTAAATCAAGCTTCAAACTGACAATTAGTTGTGCTCCTTGCTTAGTTGTGCAAGAGCGCAAGAGGGGGGAGTCACGAGTTAGAGCATTTTGAAACTAACAGGAGTGATCTTCTCCCAGCATCATACAAATTGACCAAGACTTAAACTGGATGTCATACTCCATTTCTTTGCTTCCCCCACAAAGATCTGACTGATGAGAACTACAGCCAACCAAACAAAGATACTTTGTAGATACAACTCTTTCACCAGTTGTTCTGAAGTAAAATAGAAGTGGGAAGAAAAGAGAAATCAGTTGCTGACATAATTTTGTTCTATTTTATTTTGCTTTCCTATGAAGAGTCTGGGGTCACTGCGAGCCTGAGATATTCATTATATTGTTTCCTTTGGGTAATTCTGAAAAGGGCACAGAATGTCAGTAATCATCCCCTTTATGTCTTAGTGGCAAGTTTATGATTGAAAGAGTACATTGCTAATACATGTTTAAATGAGGCTGTGGCAATGTTAGTGGTATTTAAAAGAGCTCTGGCATTTGAAACCATCTACAACAAGAGATTGTGCTGATAAACAAAACCCAATGCATGTTAGGCTGGCTCTGAGACTGAAGGCTTTAACATCAGCTTTGTTCTGACACTGTTTTTTTTAATCCACAGCAAAACTGTTTGGTACGAAATGCTGAACAGAGCATCACAAAAGCTGAAAATGACGGAGAAATTAAAAAATGTTGCCAAATGAAAAACCATATAAAAATAGCTTATACTTAGCAGATGGCATTATTTATTTTCATTATGTATCAAAGACTAAAATTAACTTTTTGCTGTAGAAATTATTTAAACTAGAATGAAGAAATACAGAATGTAAATAGTGTAGTATCTGGTTATTTTCATCTACGTTTTTGACAGTTCTAAGTGTAACAAACACTTAGCTCAATTAGTAAGTCATGGGCAGCATAATACAAGTCATGCCTACCTGCACTAGGAATGTCTTTCTACACTTAGCTGGATTCATCTAAATTGTTCATTTATTTTGGTTTTCATTTTTGGTTTATGGTTTTTGTTTGGTTTTTACTTGTAGAAAAGAAGCAAAAGTGGGGTTTTTTTAGAGGATTTTAAATCATGCCCTTTCAGACTATTAAAATTTAGTCCATTATTTGTGAAGTCCTTTTCAGAGTCTCCACTGGTATGCAGTATTTAAATATTGGACATAATTCCCTGATGTTTCATGGTGAGGATGTAGATGATTTACAAACAACATGACTTCTTTGGAAATACAATTTTTAAACTTAACTGTCAAATCACGCCTTCCACCTTTCTTTCCTACTGCCTTTGTTACCTCTGTTCTTCCATCATTGCTGAAAAATCCCATTTCTCCCTTGTCAAGTGGGTTCACTTTTTTGGTGTGATGATTCTTCTCTTTCTTACTTTTTACTAGGTAGCTTGTTTATCAAACTGTAGGTAGCAACTGCAAAAAAAAGTATTTCTCTCCTTCACTTCCAAGAAACTACGTGATAAAATTTCATCAGGCCAGAAACTTGCATCGGTCTCCTTTCTGGCTTCCTCAATTCTTGGACCCTCAGAAGTGCATCAGCACTTCAATGTGTATATGACACCTTGAAGAGAACAAAAGCCAGATCCAGAGCCAGCCATAAATTAATTGAACCATGAGTTTGCTGGTCATAACCAGCTTTTCTTTTTTCTTTTTTTTTTTTTTTTTCAAAGCGCCAGCAAAGACAGGCCAAATTTTGTACCTTGGTCATTTTGGGCTGTCCAATGGAAACTGAGAGAATGGTAGTGTTGTCGTTGTACCACAGCATGCTGTGTTAACAAAAAAAGTCAGCCAGGTCTGGAATCCAGAAGTCATTTGTTATAGCACAAAAGAAGCAAAACCAAATCTAGCAAAAACAAAGGAGGTTCAATACCTGAAAATGGCTCATTTGACTTTATCATCAAAATCCCTTCTCTTTACTGAGTAGGAATCATGTAGTTAGACAAGTGACCAGAGCTGAGAAAGTGTTTACATGAACAAATGCCACCAAAATATAGATAAGGAGTTTCAGATTACAGAATCTAGCTAGACCCTTGAGGTTTCTTGGAGCAAGAGGTTACAAAGGAGTTACTCAGTATTTTCTATCGGATTGTTAATTAGTTTGCGTTTGACAGACTTGACAGTAGCTACTGGAAAAAAGTGCAACCTTGGCTGTGTCATAGGTGAGGTATTTATTTTTAACAGTTTTTGATCTGCAAGCAGAATGTCACTCAAAGACTGATTTGGCCAAGACCCTGCATGTCAGTAATGATTTCTTAAAATGGTTTAATATCTTTAAGATGATTTAACATGGTTGAAGCGTTCGATGTTTTGCATTTTATGAGATGGGAGGCAAAAAAACCCCCAAGTTTTTCCCTTTACTACAACTTTTTAGTGAAAAGAAAGGTATTCAAAATTGTGCTTTCATTACCACTTAACAGGTTGAGGTCTATACACCCCATTGAGGTATTCGACACATACTGACAAAGTAAATGTACCTCAATTTTGTTTGAAGATACGGAGTACACTTCTGCTTTAAGGTAGCACTCTGCAATTCCATCTTAGAAGGGTTTCAAAGGTAAATGGAACTAGTAGCTTCAGGAGACAATCTGTTTCTGTTCACTTACTATGGAGGAAAACTAGAACTTAACATCTAGATGCCTAAAGTTAAACTGAACTAATCTGATGCATATGTTGCTTTAAAACTTACATGTCTTTGACGGGGTAAAGAAACAGGTGAAAGGAGTTGCCTAATGTCATGCAGAACACCTACAAACAGAGATAAAACTGAATTCAGAAGACTAAGTTTATTCTCTTGTATCACTAAGCAAGGAACCACCAGTCTTTAGTTTGTATGCAAATAAAATTAGACATTGAATGTGTATTTAGAAACTCTATGAGATTAAGATGTTGTTTCTCAAGACTGCCACTAAGAACACTATTCCACCTCTGCCTGGGATGGACCTTATGGTCTAGAAGTCAGTGTGAGGCAGACACCAGGAACAGAGACTCCCAAATCTCTCTGCCGACATTTTACAGCCAAACACTCATAAAGCCAGTGCCTTATCTTGCCACATGAAACTGGACAATGTATTGGCTGGGACAGCCATAACACAAGCTGTCTTCTTTGCTGGTAGAGGATCCTTCCACTCTAGAGAAAGAAGCTCTTGTCTAACCACACTGACATTGATTGCAATTTCAACTACTGAGCCCTAAGAACAAGTAACCTATTCAAACCAAAGCCATCCTTGTCTTGTTTTATTTTTCTTAAAGCAACACTGACTGTAATTTTCCATTTCTGTTAAGGGCACCATTTAATCCATATCCCTCTTGTCTTTCTCTCCTGTTAAACTTACTGAAGTTTCCTGCACCTATTTCAAATAGTAAGTGGCAAACATTTCTTGCTTTTCCAAATTAAAAAGGAAGGAGCAAAATGTCAAGACTGCAAATGACACATTATGATTTCACTGTAGAGTCCTGAGGATGAGGAAATTGTAGGGTTAGGGAAAAAGAATAAAATAATTACATGTTTTAAAATACTTTATGAACAAAAGCATTCATTTAACTGGATTTCTCTGCTGAGTTTAAATGCTTCACAATAAATTAATTATAAAATTAATTCCAGAACTATACTTTTTTTTTAAATAGAAGCAAGCAAGAATGTGAAAGTGGGATCTTTTCTTGTAATAAATCTTCCACTTGTACAACTTACACACATGAACAGATTTTCCAGCTGAGTACTGTTTGAAAAAAAACACATTTCTGAAAGTGGCATTCTCTCCCAATGTAATATTAAGAGAAGAGCAGCTCAAGAAAGCAAAATGCAGGATACAGGCAGCAGTCCCAAGAAAGTAAACTATAGATACTTGAAGATAAAGATAACTGAAGCTACCATTCCTGGCTGAATTAATCCTTACTGGTCCAGGCTAGGAAAGCTGAGACAGTGAAGTTCATAAGCTGCTAACTTGCAAAGTGGCAAAGGCAAATATTGTTTAAAAATGACGTATGTTTAACCAGTTCTTGCATTCTATCCAAACTGGAGACAAGACACTAATTGAGATGGAGCTTTAGGCTGACTCAGGAATTACTGTATGCCTAGGCTGCCTGTTTGCTTATGACTTAATCTCAATGCCATTTAAATTTAAGTGAAGATATCATAGCTATTAAATAGCTCAGGATGAAGCTTTGTGACAGCAAAATTATCAAAGCTGGTTTTGTTTAAAAAAGCCCACATATTTGATTTTCTCTGAAAGTTCCAAGTACAAATGATGTAATTTAATTAAATTACACTTTCAGTGTCTAAGGTATATGTTACTTTCACTGCTTGATGAAAATATGGGCCACAGTACAGAAGTCCAGAATAACTAAAGACTGTATGGTAGTGTTTAGTTCTATCCTACCTTTTCAGTGTTAAATGACATATGGAGAGGTTAACTACTATTCCTTGCATCTTTCAATTTCTCTTGTATAATGAAGTTAGCATCAGAAGGCCATGATGAAAATGTAGCAAAATAATAAATTATACCAGCTGAAAAACAGTATTTTGGCTAAGTCGAGGAATATGTAGGATCTAAATCTACCAAAAGCACCTGTTACACTGGCTTCACAGGTAATAAGCTTGTATCATTTGCCCCCAAATTAGTTATCATATTCATGGCGAACTTCAGGGACACAGAAATTTGAAAATCCTTGCACTCTCGTTAGAAGGTCTAAAGCTGAATTTCAGATCTGAACTTTAGCCAGCTCACAACAGTAATTTTGCAAGGGAATCTGTGATACCAGAATAAGAATTTTTTTCATAAGGAGCTTTAGGACCATTTGTACAGAAGTCACCAGCAAAACTCAAAATATAGCAAAAAATCCTACCAACATACAATTTTCATGTTTAGTCTTTGTCAACATTTATGTAGCAATCAGAATGAGAATTTGTAATTATTATCTCCTCAGTTAAATTTCTGTGTTTATTTTCCTTCTGTTAATGCCAACATTCTTTAGCCATTTAAAAAATTCTCCTTCAAACATAAGATCAGCTGAATGAGCAAAATCAATTAGATAAATCATTTTTAGCAAAGAAATAATCAAGGCTTTTAGACCAATACAATGAAACAGTTTTTGTTATCTTACAGATCAATAACTAGAAACATAGTATGGTTATAGATAAGGCATCTGTAAACATATAATCCTTTCCCTAGTCTTACTCTATCTTTTCTGCTTAATTGGAAATCTCTTTAAAATAATGATGCACTTTTCAATTATTCAAACTTTCCATTAGATCCCGTTATGCCTGTACTTAGATGCAACAGTTCCAGACAACACACAAACATGCAGAGGTGAGTGAAAATGAAAACATAAGGTAGCCAAAAAATCAAATCAGTGTCTCTAAATATGGCTAAATGGCTTCAGATAAAGCTTAGTTCCCAAAGAAAAAAAAACAAACCAAACCAAACCAAACCAAACACAACACTTAGTGGAAGCAAGATCTATCACAGTGTTCCTCTGAGCTAAAATGGTGGCATCTGCCTGAGCCACACATGTGATTCTCAAGGGCAATTCTCAGAGAGTTCCATGGGTCTTCAAACAGGCCAGGAATTTGAAAAATGTAGTGGCCCTCGAGTCCTACTGCTTTTGCTTTTCATTTAAAGCCCGCAAGTGGCATTTGCATGACACATGTGGTCCCTATGGTTGGAAGAGCTCTGCAGCTAAATCAAGGACACACATGGGAGAGTTGTAGGCAAATCTGTTGACCTAGGTTTAGTTTCTGCTTAGGTCAGTATCTCCAGTTGGCTATGACAGAACTAAATTTAGTCTGTACATGTTTTTAATCATAATATTATATATTTGATATATTCTATCAATATCATATCATAATCATATCATATAGTAATATTCTATATTATGAAAATATAATACAATAATATATGATAATAATTATTATAATATAATATAATATAATAATCATATCATAATCTATCATATCATAATATTCTATATATTGGTCCAATTTTTGACCACTCTGAAGGAAGATAGTCTTAAGATTTACCTTTTGTCTCATCTCATCTCTTCAGCAACACCCTTTCCCCTCTCCCGAAATATCCATTAGAAACTTTGTTATAAATCTGAAGTAGCACAGAGCATAAAAATGTTGCCTAGAGATGACACTTCTAAAGCTTTTTCTTAAGAAAAACAAGTAAGTAAATTTCCCGCACATAAAAGTTGGGTTTTTTTTTTTTGGTAAATTCAACATTTTTTTCTATCTAGAAATAACTGAACTGAACATCTTTGCCATGTAAAGTATTTTCCTTTTTGCTTTAGTCTTTTCTGCTTTCTTATATTCTGTGTCCCCGTTTTTTCATTGTTATACCTTTTATAGCCAATATCATTTTAATAACGTTAAGAATGGTCAGGCAGATGACAGCAAGAACAACTCATTACTGCTGGTATGGATCATTATTGACTCACTGCATTCTTCAGCAAGGGTGAGTATTTTCCGTAACATTTCACCTTTTGGTCTGATGTTTAAAACAACATTTTAATGACATATACACAATGCAAAGAGAAGAACTTGGGGAAAAGGCTAGCAACTTTTCTTTTAATCTCAGTGGAAAAGCTGAATGTTTTATGCCTATACAGAGTTTTATTAACTGCTTTCAGTTATTAAGACTGATTATTCTTTTTGTTGCTGTTTGTCAGCCAAGCAAGATGGCAGAACAAAGGTGATCATGTGGAGCTACAAGTTCTTACCCATTTACCACTCTTGCACCAGACCTTACTCCATTACATTTGTGAGTGGAAAGAGAGGGGTGCCCATAGCCCTCTGTGGCAAACATATGCACATATTATTGTGTTTTAGAGAGGATCATTTACCCTATTTAACATCTGCTCTGCTCCACTGTTTTTATCTGTGTTTTTCCTGAAAAGTGGGAAGTGTAGGTATCTGGCATTGCCTCCTCAATTTCACTATTGCTGTCCTGAAAATGGGGAAAAGACTTAATTCTCACAGGTCTGTGGGGTGTAGGAAAGAGCCTGCCAGATGCAATTCCCTCAGAAAAATTCCTGTTGCACTCAGGTGCCACCCATTGTCTCCTGAACTGGATTTTGCTTTTCCTTTGTCAGCATCAGCTCAAAGCAATTAATGTGAACCATGCAATTACATGAGCAAAGGGATGGGGTACCACATCTGAGAGTAATTTTTCATAGATTCTCACTAATCCATCTGAGAAAGTGCCATCAGTTAGTCTTTTTGTACAAGTGCACTGTTTCAAGGCAATCAGGGGAGAGAGAGAGAAAGAGTAAATGGAAGCAGTTTGAGGTGTCGTCTACATACACATGAAAGGCAAGGTAATGAAGTGGATGTTAACTTTTCTCAGAAGATCCTATTAACTAATTAATCTTTCCTGAAGTAGTTAATGCACCTTATGCTTTTGTTTATTGCAGCGTATTACAAACACCTCCCCAGGAACCCTCTTGTTTTCTTCCCAGAAACAGGAATTGGCACCAAAAGAAAAATCAAAGTGCCTCAGAAGCATAAGATGTAAGAACTGAGAAAGACCTTTGGGACCAAACCATGCACAGGCTCATTAAATTTGCATTACTCACACCCTGAGGAGCCGAGATAGACTTGGAAACCAGGCTTAGTACTGTCAGCCCCAAGAGGAGACTGGGTACGAGTGCTGTCACTTCTTCACTAGGCCTACTTTTACAAGCCAGGTTCTATTTCCTGACAAAGAAAAGTAAATGTCTTGTCCTTCATGTGTGCATCTGGATACTAAGCTGCTTGTAAAAAAAAAAAAAAAAAGTCAAAATATATCTACAGAACATCAATAAAAAGAATAGTGTAAGCTACATGCCCCTTTCCTCCTGTCTTGCTCACATTTAAACAGAAATAGAATGATTCTTTGAGCCAGATTAATGCTCTTTGTAATAAACTGTTGGAGTCAAGCTGGTTATTATGAAGTTGGAGGATGAACATAACCCACTGGGTTCACTTTCTGTATGAAATCAGAAAGCCCCTCATTGCCTGATTCAATTATCTAGTTAGATTTGCTTTGCTTTCTGGTGCTGTCCTACACAAAAGACATCTCTCTGGAAAAGGCTGCATACATATCTCCTCCGGTCACTGGCAGAATAAGATGAATAGGACTTGATTGCAATCCAGTGTCAGGCTCTATCTCCCTCACACACACAATGTATCACGATGGCACTCCTGACTGGAGGGGAAAATAAACTCAGTTCACCTTGGCCAGCATATCATGCCTGCACAGGAGCTTTAGAAATTTTTGGGCAGGGTATTCTTACAGCACACCTTTTAGCCTAGATAAAAAAAAAAAACAACACATTCATAGACTGCATGTGAGTAATTTCAGTCTCTGGATTTGGTTGATGCTGACTGCTCCTTTGAGGAAGATATTTTCCTCTGTCATAGAGTACATCACGTATTTATTACATTGGTCAAGAAAGGGCGAGTTGAACAGTGGTAAGTGGGTGTGACTGAGTCTAAGTGAGTGTGAAGGAGTCTAAAGTTGGCTCATCTTACTTGGCAAAGGTGCAGGTTAATATAGGAGACCGCTTTAATTTACACCTTCACACTTTCTCACATCCTCTTGTGTGTTGCAAGAGAGCAACTTCTGCAACTCTTTTAACTCACACCCTGCCTGTCACTGTGTAATTCACAGTGGCTTACACACCACATCTGGGTCCTGCAGCCTGCAGGCACAGACAGAACAAGGCCAAGCAGTTGTTCGCACCTCACCAATACCAGCTCCGATACAATGCACCCCAGCTACATAGTAACAGGAGATTATTAAGAACACAAGGTGTAATATTTGTAATATTTGCATGTTTTTCTTACACATTCCTTGTAAGCCACAGTGCTGGTAGTTGGAGCACAACTTTATATACTGCAACTAGAAAAGCAGTCCCCTGTGACTCTGCCCAGATTTGTGAAGGTGACTGTTAAGATAATGGTGAAATCATGGCCATTTACTCTGATGTCTGGTGTAACTCTGAGTTAATAATTTCCCACCCACATCCCTATTTCTGTTTTTTTTTTTATTCTTTCCACACTAGCTGAATCAAACTCCCATCTCGACAAGCACAGGCCAGTATGTTTCACTTATTGTGCTTCCATGACATGAATGGCCACTGATTAATAAAAAATCTTGTCAAAAAATCTTCTGTCACTATTGATAGACACTGGTCGAGAATGATACTAGGTTCAGAGATGGGAGATTGTTTAGGGTGGTTATTTTTTATTTATCTTTTTAATTCTGAGGTATGTTTCGTTATGGACAGGTTCCCACAAGGTGGGAAAGATGTACAGGCACAGAAAGTCTCTGCTTCACTTCACTGGCTACTGTGCTATGGTATAGAGTGGCCTTTTCTTACTGAGTGCTGTCTTAATTTCCCAGGGCAACAGAAACATTTTGGAACTAGAGCATATAAATTATAGAGACAGTATCAATGAAGAGGAAGAAAAGGTAAAGGAGGCGATATTAAACTGGAAATACCCTAAAGACAATAATTTCATTTTGGAAGGTGGTGGCTTTTTCCTGATACTAAGGAAGCAGAATTATAGCTCCCATTGACTTTTTATAATGTATTCACTTTTATTTGGATAATAATATTTAGAACTTACTGCATCTTTCATACCTGAATCCAAGGCACAGAATACAAAATGAAGATGCGTTACGCTCTATTATCCTTCTCTGTAGACAAACTGGAGCACAAAACAATAGAGTTTGCCTGATCACATATCAAGTGAGTCACAGAGTTCAGAATAGAACACAGAGCCCCACTGTGCTAATGTCTTGCCAGTGCATAACTATATAGATTTTGTTCATTTTAAAAAGCAAAATTAAAGGAAAATATCATGATAAAATTCTGAATTGTATTTCAGTAAATTCAGTAATAAAGGGCTGATGATGAACAGAATCCTTTTCCTCTTGCTTTACTAAATTATTTTCAGGGTTTGCTCCATTTGTACTTCTTCTATAATTCCAACAGATAGCTCTTTAGAAAGCGATCACTCTAATCCAATTTACATCATTCATTTGATGTGCCTTTCTTTGTCCATCAAATCTATGCCTTCTGATTCATTTCCTGACTCACTGCAGTTTTGTGCTAGTGTCACTTGGTTGAAATCAATTTTGTCTGCATGGGATTTTACTGCTTTTCAGCGAAAAGCTGCATTTACTTGCCCAAAATAGAGTCAAAGGAGAGATGGGAGGGGAGGGCTCATGAAGAGGGCAGGGCTCATGAAGAGAGGAAGAACAGATGAGGAGAGGGAGAGGGAGAGGGAGAGGGAGAGGAGAGGGAGAGGGAGAGGGAGAGGGAGAGGGAGAGGGAGAGGGAGAGGAGATCCTTGCATCAGATTCAGGGATTTTCAATAATTTTTTAACACGGGAAGTATTTGCAGATGAGAATTTGGTTGCTCTGAGGAGCTGAGTTCAATTTCAGGCCAGGTTAAGGTCAAAACTGGCTTGATGGACACCTTGAAAAGATTATTATCTGCAGTACACAAGCACAGAAGCCTCAAGAATCCATGCTTCCTGCTAATGCATAGCAGGCAGTCCCTGTCTCCAGGAGCCTGATCCCATGAGAAGGCACAGAAAAAAGACAGGATAACTCTAGAGGGGTGAAGTTTATAGCCCAGTTTAGAAATCATTTATGGTTTTGACAAATGAATGAAAAAGAAAGCATAGAACAAAGGAAATACTACCCCACACTGAAGATTGAGAACTACAATTGGAAGAAATTCTGCTTCATCCAAAGGTTACCCAGGACATGTGTGTCAAACCACATATCACCTTAAATCTAGCCTGCTGACCTGAGTCCAAGACTTCCCTAAATCTTTGCCCAGTTCCTACATCAACTTTATTCCTAGCAACTCCACGGTTACAATCAAACAAGAGCACGCTATGTGCAAGTCATAGTGTCAAAACTAGTAAGAAATCTGTGCAGCCTGGGGCCCCATCCACTCTCTGCTCCTTTCTGCAGTTACATTCAAATTCAGCTACAGATAACAAATGCTTCTGGTCTAGCTGAGTCCAGAGCAATAACAGATTCTGCTGGCAAGAAACTATACAACCCTGCTCTCTTCATCTTCCCCAGGCCTTCCTTTGAAAGGTCAGCAGCTACAGTAGTCCAGCCTCTGCACTTGCCAAAGTTCCATTTGGAAGGAATGACCCCTAGCTTTGAATGGGGGTCCTGCTGTTGCTCACAATGTACAAGTGAAAGGAGGATGAATGGCTGCTGGCAAGGCCTTTCCTCATGGGTCATTCCACTACTGAGACTCAGTATCCCTCTGAAAACTAAAGCCAGCCTGGTCCTTTGCAGTGGCAATGGAAAGGAAGCTCCCAACCTCAGTAGAATTTGCCTGTGACCCTGTTTCTTGTCCACCACAAAATAAAACTCTGAAACCAGATAGCTCTAAACATTGCTTTCTTGTTCCCTCTGAAGTTAAGTATGGATGTTCTCATATTTAAATTGATTAAAGTCAGCAAAGTGAGGGAGGAGAGGTTCAAGGCTTCTCAGTCTCTTCAGATGTACAGAGCTTTGGTGAACAGTTCTTCCTCTCTGTCTTTGCAGGAAATTTATTCTATTTGTTTAAATAGGTTTGAGGAGAGATTTGTAATTGATTTTTCCAGATATGGGTAAAATTAATACTTGATTCTGATTGACACTGCTTTGTCTCTATCTTAAAAAAAATCTACATCAGTGGGAGTTAGCCTGAACCATCCACAGAAAAAGCTTTCTAACCCTGCTCCATAAAACTTTAATCCTACACACTAACTTGCAGTTCAAGTTCATGCTTGTGGTATCGGTTTTGTAGTAAGACTGCAAGCAAAGCTGCTTGAGTCCTGTGCACTGGTGCTTTTCAATGCTTATATCAGAAGGAAAATAAGTCTTGTGAAAAATAACAAGTGAAAAAATCCCGAGGAGAGTCATGAAATGTGCCTCGAGACACATTTATGTGCAGAGGTGAGAATGAGTGTTCAAATGTACCAGCATGTTTTCCACAACAGATGTGAGGTTCTCAGATTAAACTGTACCATGAAGCTCTGCTCTAGTGAGAGCTAGTGCCCTTAGTGCTGAAAGCACAAAATAAAGATGCTTTTGTATAAGTGGGAATTAAAAAAAATCAGATCATGCATTATCATTTAAAAAAAAAAAAAAATCCAAAATAGGACATAAGGCCAGCACAGCAGAGTATTAAGGAAAACTGAAAAACTTTGTAAATATTTTCACAGAAGATTAGGGTCTCTGCTACCACCATGATGACAGCAGCAGTGAAACACAAGATTGGACTGCAGTAAGTCAGAATCATTACACAGAAAACACTAAAACAAACAAAAAAAACCCGCCAGGTATTGGTGAAAATGTTACCAAGCTCTCAATTCAGGATGAATTCTACCATCAGTGTTTGTTAATACGCAGTTTCATATTAGAAGCACATGACACATAGATCTTTTTCATGTTATTCAATACACTGAAGATGAAGCACCACTAAACATGGATAGAAATTGGTGATGGTAGTGATAAGAATTTCAGTTGTTCTGTTCTTAAACAAAAATTAAAATTTTAATCAAATATTTAGCATTTTCAATCAACTTAATATTATTAATAATGACTGTCATCATTCTACTGTTTTAAGAACTGAGCATAGTTCAAATGAATAATTCGAAGGCAATGTACTTCGAAACATTTCTAAAGGCCACACAAGCAGTTCCAAATTGAAAACAAGAAAAAAACCACACTGACAATAATAATTATTATGATGTTCTCAGTAACTTTTTTTAGTACTGAATAGTCATTAAAAGTTTAAGGATCTATATCAATGTCTATGTTCTTTTCAAGGTAAATTAACAAATCTTTAACTGCTGCAACAGAACTTAACCTAGTGCAGGCTGGATTCCCTGTACTGTAAAATCTGATTGAGAAGTAAACCAAAAACAAAAGAAAAAATGTTTAGTGCAATTATTCTATATCTTGCTTATGTGACCCAGTCAGCCTGAAAGATTAGGTAAATTTAAAGTTTCCCCACCATATTAAATTAACTATGCAGGTTTATAAGGAACTACATAAGTTATTTGTAGTACAAAGTGCTGCTTGCTAGCTGGCAAGAGTTATTTGTGCCTATTGGTACAATTATGATATCCCATTTGCACTGTGACCTTGCCTCTTTCCTGCATCCTCCCCATAATTAATGCAGGGATTAACTGCACCTGTTTTGCAGTTCAGAAGAGGAAAGGTAATAGCAACTCAATGGCCATCCACAATTACCCAGCATTAGCAGCACTCCATGCAAAAATGCCAATGATATGCTTGTCTGTATGGCACAAATCTTGTATGTGTATTAGGTAACCAGCTGGCATTTCTAAACAGTCTTGATGATGTGATTACTGGATAACAAGGAAGCACCCGTAGGGGCTGTCAATAGAAACTGCACTTACAAGTTTGTCCCTGGATTGTGTCTTCCTTTTGGATATAATTCCATCATGTCTGTCTCCTGTGGCATGAAAAGAGGAGGCAATAATGTGATTACTGTGACTATATCCCTCCTCACTTAGGTACCTGGCAAAGTGATCAGGGCTTTTGAGATGGTGACCACAGGAAATGTCTCTAAAAAAAAAAAATCTTCTCTGTTCTTGATACCATGTACATCAGAAACTGCAAGATTAGGGGATTGTATGGGATGTCTTTGTGACAGCTGGACACTCAGAAAAAGGAAAAAAAGATAGTCATGGGCTGTGGAAGATTTGGGTTAAGGGACTTGACTAAAACATGCAGCAACTATGTGGCACACAAAAATAGCATACAATTTAACAGCAGCTTTCAAGCGCAGAAAACTATGGAAGCTAAATTCTGCAGCTTGCAGTCCTCATGACCAGCAACAACACCTCCATGTTTTTTTAATAACTTTTAATCTTTTTAAAAGTTTATTTTATTCTTAGCCTGCCTCACTTTTGCGTTCTCCAGAAATAGTATCTGAAGACACTTCTTGTAGGTGATAGTTTATGAATGACCTACAAGGTTTTCCATAACATTTCAGAGAAGCAAAATAAGGTCAGATCCAGAAAATATGAACAGATGAGCATCACCCGTGGCCAAGGAGGCAGAAATTGTCAGTTCTCTACTTGATACTCATCAGCTGCTGTGAAATGGGCACCTAAAGCTTTAAAAAAGAAGGCCTAGAAGTAAATCTTGGTATTGTGGTAAAGCAGAAATCTTCTTCTTTTAAAGTGCTGTGATTGCCTAGCAGTGAGGTCAAGAGAAACGTAGCACTGAAAAAATTGAAAAATCCCTTTCTTAAGTCAGCAAATACTGCCATTCTTTGCGGTTTCAGCTTTAGGTGAAAGGTTATTTTAAGTTGGGATTACACTATGGTGAGGGAAAGAACAGTTCTGATCTCCAAATCAGCTGTCACCTAGACAAAACCCAGTGATTTTTTTATTTCAGATGTCCTCAAGGAAAGGAAGGAAAGGACTTAATTGTTGTATATAAAGGTTGGTAGGTTAGTGGGAATAAAAAGGGTAATAAGATCATTACCACAAGTCATGGAAATCAGTTTGTTATTTGTTCCCTTCCTTTTTTTTAAAAAAAAAAATTCTGTTGGTCCCTGGAATTATTTCTTTCCTTTCAAGATTAATAGATCTGAAGCTGGTATTTCCACACTAGTGGCTCATACACAGATTTTGAAAAACAGTATCAGCTGAAGTTTATCCCTCTCTTCCAGATCTCAGGCTACAATAGAGTATTGCAACCAGCCTGTAAAGAAAATATTTCTTTTCTACAAATGCAGAAATGAGGCATGAGAGTTGCTTCTACATTGTGCCTCTTTATCAATGAAATATTATTTGGTGTCTGAAAATTGAGCTTGGCTTACTGTGAGATAGTAAAAATGAAAAAGTAGGCTGTTTATAACACTGATTAGCCCTGTACTTTCTGGCGGTGTCATTTCTCGTAGCTCTAGATCCCACCTTCATCTCAGCCTCAAGGCTTGTAACTGTGTGCTGCTTTTTCTTCTCTGGGCTCATAAAAAAAATCCCACTTTCTGTGCTGCCTGCTCAGAAATTCCATTTGCTTTCAGGATGCTAGCATGAGAGCAGATTAGTCACGTACCACATCAAAAGAGTCAGTACTCAGATCATTCCTCATTTTGTTCTGCCAGAGCATCCACTTCCAGCCATCCAGTGTGAATAATCTGTGAAAACACATGAGAAGGCACAAATAGGTCATTCCTTATAGTTGGCATTCAGGACATATCAAGTACCAGACAGCTCAACAAGTCATGTTTACTGTACACTCTTTATCTGTACACATAAAGAAAGTGGACCTAGATCTCTTTTAAAAATAAGATCCAGGGCCAAGAGAAAGTGGCAACTGGCCCAAGTTCTCAAGAAATTAATCACTTTTTATTCAGCATGCATTATGGCTCATTTCCCACTGAAATCAGAGGAGGTTTTTCTGTGAAAGCATTAGCAGAATAAATAAGACCTGGAGTGCTCAGCCCCAAGGCTCCTTGGCTACCACCTCATCTTCTCTTCTCACCATCAGTCTTCTTCAGCAGCACTGAGCTAACAGAAGATATCAAACGGCTCACCTAGCCAGCCCAGGAAAGTTATCCTAGCAGTAAGAGTCTTTCTCTTTAGTAGCTAAGCTGCAAAGGCTTCGAAACCCAGCTTGGTGCAGAAAAGTAGGCTGATTCCTCAAGAAGCATCAGCTGATGTAGGAGAAGGGCAAGCAACAGACCCACAGTACCTTGGGATGCTCTCAGTTTTTAAAACTATTTGAAAGAGGTGAGGGGAGTATTGCAGAAAGATCTGACCTCAAGCTCTCCCGCTTCAAACAGACATGAAGCCATCAGCTTTCCTGAGAGCATGAATGGGAGTGCCCTGGTTTCAGAGGGTTAGAGTTAAGTTTTTTTCCTAGTAGCTGGTATAGTGCTGTGTTTTGGGTTTAGTATGAGAATGATGTTATTAACAATAATACACTGATGTTTTGTTTGTTGCCAAACAACATTTATACCAAGTCAAGGACTTTTCAGTGAGAAGGTTGGAGATGCACAAGAAGCTGGGAGAAGGCACAGCCAGGACAGCTGACCCAAACTGGCCAAAGGAATATTCCATACCATACGATGCCATCCTCAGTATATAAACTGGGAAAAAATTAGCCAGCAGATTGCTGCTTGGGGATGGGCTGGGCATGGAAAAGTAGGTGGTGAGAAATTGCACTGTCCATCACCCACTTTGTATATTCTATTATTACTATTGTTGTTATTTTCCCTTCTTTTACTGTTCTGTTGAACTGTCTTTATCTGAACCCACAAGTTTTTCTTCAATTCTCCTTCCCACCCCACCACGGGTGGGGGAAGTGAGCAAGAGGCTGCGCGGTGCTTAGTTGCCAGCTGGGGTTAAACCATGACAGAGAGCCAAGCTAGGACCTCGCCATGGCAGCAACATGGAAATGATAAACATGGATAGGAAGTTAACACAAACAGATTACAAAATCAAGGAGGGATTTCGAGACTCCATGGGGGAGGTTTAGATTCTCAGAGCATTTGTTTTACTGTCATTTTGAAGGATTTTTAAGCATCCATGGAGAAAAATCTATCTAGAGATGGCCCAGCTAGCCAATACATTTATGATTCATTGTCATAGAGCATACAATGATATGATCGTGAGTCTATAGTCTCATTCAACAAACGCCTCCAAACTAAGAGGATACGCTGATTGGCCATAATTAGTACTGAATCATAAATTCATGTAGGGCTTTAAAAAAATTAAGAAACAGTATGTCTTATCCCCAGAGAGTAACAGCCTATAACTAAGTCATTTTCCCAGACACAGCACAAGCATGATTAATTTAGCTAATAGCCAACAAGGACATGCTAATTACTTTTCTCTGACTAACAATGACCCATGTCTCTGTGAAAAAATGCAGTTTTGAGGACTAAGCTAGAAGGAAGATGCAAGCTTGGAATCTGCAGGTTGCATTGCAGTTGCTAAAGAGAGAGCATGCATCAGTGTCACCTACAGAGGAAACTCTATTAGCTCTATTATGTTATTTGCTATGGTAAATCCAAATGAGTGGCATCAAAGACAGAAATTGTTGGCCAGTTGTAGGTCTGAAAAAATAATTAATTACGGTTATGTTACAGGTAAGTGAGGGAAGCAAAAGAATTTGTAACTATCCTCCTCTAGACACTTACACTGTATACACAGTTATATAATTTATTTTTTTTTAAGTATTCTATGTTTGCTAGAATATAATCCAGACAACCCTCAGTAACTTCTGTCTTTCCTCTTACTAATTTTTTTTTTTGCCCTATACTACCACACCACAGTGCCTCTCTCTTTTATTTCCTAGTGCCATATGGCTTCCTGGTGAAGATGCTGATCTTACCCTTTCATCCCAATTACTGTTCTTACCCTTTCATCCCAATTACTGTTCTTACAACAGCTGATCCTGCCACTCATTAATTTACACGTCATTGCTTGGCTGAATTCCAGCTCTACCTTACCCATCGAAAGACAAGTAGGTCAAATTCATTTTTTCCACAGAAAAGACAGAACTAATTCTTGCTCAAGTTCAGAGCTGCAGAATTCCTAGAGCAAAGCTCTGGGGAACTGAGTATAGGAGACACTCTTCACTTTTAAAGATGTTTCTGTGTTACTGAGTTCCCTACTTTCCTTTAAAGGTGGCCCTTTTAGCTTAGCAAGTAGGGTCTTGCAGTTTAGAGTTGAAGGCTGGGACCAGTTTTGTTTCTTAGCTATATGCTTGAGCCTCCCGAGGGCCAGAGGCAGTGTGTGCTGGAAGAAAACCTCAAAGACAGAGACCGGTGGTTTATCTGCTGTCTGTCTCACTTCTTTTTGAAATACAGTTTAGCAAGAGATCTCACATATAACTACTAGTGTGACATAAAAGCTGAAGAAGAGATGCCTTTTATCTGCAATTAGAGACAAGCACTTAACACCAGAAAGCTTGTGCAAGCTGGAATTTGGATGGAAGAAATTGCATCTCTGCCAACACAACCAGAGGCTCAGCAGTTTTCTGATTGCTAATGTGCGTCCAGAAGTCTGCTGGGACTGATTACACATAACCAAAGAAACACCAACGGTCGGCTCTGCTTCCACTTCCCTGGAAGACTAGACATTCTTTACCTCTGGAGCCATCCAGCCTTCAATACTCAGTGAAAGCAAAAACAAATGTAGTATGCACACAACTACAACCACATGCAAGATTATACCTCTGCAAACTATCCCATCAGATACTCAGATATCACCAACCCTCATGTTTGCTGAAGGCAAAGACTTCATTTTGCAAGCTTTGTTGAATGCTGAGGTTACTGGACTGTGAGAATTTTCCTGCCAGGATTTTTTTATGAAATCACACTGATAATTTTTTCTTACTTCTTGATTAAAAAAAAGTTTGGCTACCTCATCCTCCTTTCTTCAGAGCTCAAAAGTCCAGGCTCTGGGTCTTTCTTCTCTAAGCATAGAAAACAAATTCCAGAGCAGATTTTTACAGGCCTCTCAGGGTTTTCCATTTGCTAATCTGTTCTAACTTTATTTGACAACAGGGATCTATTTGTAGAAGACTGGCCCTTAGTTTTCCTTAACTCCAGTTGTGGCCCTTGCTTAATCCTGCAGAATTTGTGTACTGCAAAGGCAATTGATTTCTAAACAACTATTTTATTTAGCTCCATAGCACTGACTCCTCTGGAGTGTTTAGCTCTTTGTCGTCTGAAGTCTTTCTGGCTAAGGAACATCTACTTTCACTGTATCAGTTCAGGAGAGTGTTTAGCAGAAATGTCAGTAACCTTAGACACTATTTTACCTGCTAATCTCTAAGGGCAAGGACAGTCTGCTTAGATGTTTGTCCATACTGAGCAAACGAATGGAGCATCCAGGACAAAACTTTACTAAATTTTCAGGCATTGTTCTCTACTTTCTCTATATATACATTTTAAGGAATAAATGCCTCTGAAACAATATTGAGAGCCACTCAATCTCAGCAATCCCAGCTTCCAGGAAGAGTAAGAACAAGAAATGTAAAGTACCACTATGGAAGTGGATGCAGATGACTCAGAATGGCTGGTAAATGCCTCACCATGAGTGACGAACAGCCAAAGCTGGTATTTCACCTGATTCTTTTTTCAATTGTGATGATCATTAAGCAGTGAAAGAACTAATAAACGTTAATGTCATGTGTGGAAATGGTCTGCTGACAGGGGAAAATGGAACTATATTCTTCAGTCCTTTTATTTCCAAGGAACACTTGAAACCCACTGTGATCAGACAGAAAGGACATTGTTTCAGTAGTGGTGGATTGAAAACATACTGAGCAAAACAGGCAACCCTTACATCTTCATCCAAAGGTGATCAGCCTTCAGTTGTTACAGATTTAAGGACAGTGTAACACAACTCAGTAGTCCTCAGTCTTTTCTGTAGAGATCAGTGGTTTTCATAAAAACTAGCCAGTTGTTTGGGGCTTTTTAACATAGTTATTTAACACTGTGATTTGTCTTCAATACACAAGGACTGAGTGAGCAGAGAAGGTTTAGAGAAGATCCAAAAGATCATAAAGCTAAGTTTTCACCACAGAAACATATAAACTAATTTTCCATCTCAAATGATCATCCCAAGAAGATGACCCAGACTAGTCAGGCTGAATTATTTTCCTGGTATAAAATCATACCAAATAAAAAGAAAATCCCCAAAGAATCTCCAAAAGGATTGTATGTATTTTTTTTTTGTATGTATGTTTTTTTTCTCAAATGACTCTTCCAAGCTGAAAGAAGATTGGAAAAAAATATGTACTTCTCAGCTACCATGAAGCTTTTGAAAGCCCAGTGTCACAGCCAGAACAAAACAGCAGGCCAGCGTCAACATCTTGCAACCAGATTAGGGCACCACATCCACAGACAGGAGGACGCAAGAAGAGGTGGTTTATTGGTGGCTCAGCACTTTGAATTGGAGAGAAAAAATATTCTCTAAGTAACTTTTGTTAGAAGTCAAATGCAAGGTATTTTAAGTTCAGAATTATGAAAAACTGCATTGATTGAGCCAGTTGCCTGAATCAAGAGGTTTCTTATTTTCATTAAATTAAATCCTGGCTGTTACTAATTAATGTAGCTCTGCTTACTCTAATGAAGTTGTATGAACAGTGACCACTGGAAATATTCACTGAACCACAGTAAAAAGCTGAGGTTTCTCATGCCAAATAATCTAATCCAGAACAGTGTTGCTTAGAGTAAAAGCAAAGAGGCACAAATTTTTCTCAGCAGTCTTTATACTTCTCCTATCTTAATGATTCATTGGAGAGCAATTTAAATCTAAATTAAAGCATCAATCAAACGAGGCTGAACTAAATAATGTTCCTGTGGCCATGTATCAGCAAAATTTAGCTTGTTTGCAAGCCTGTGTCTTTACTGTAGCAATGCACTGCAGATTAAAGGATGTGTAGGAATAATTTTTTCATACATTTTCAGTCAATGGATTCCTTTTCTGACTACACTCTTATTCTGGTTTATTCAGGGGTTCCAAGGGGGTGGGAGGGAAGAAATAAAATCCATCAGAATATAGCATGCTTTTAAAACTCTAACTTTAAAAACTAAATGCTTCTGAAATCTACAGCTACACTGATGTTTTATGGGCTGGATGTTAACGCAGAAGCCCTTAATCACAGATTTTCAGTGCAGTTCAAGAGACCCTTTGCAGGGACAGAAAAAATTATACAGTCCTAAAGGGGTGGAAAGGAAAGGCTGGGGCCAGACCTGTCATATAAGAGAAAGTGCTCTGATTGCAGAAGATTAAAGGTCAGTTATTGAAACTAACATACTGAAAGAAACAGTTTTACATATCCTGCTCTTAAAGCCCAGTTGTGTGTAATGTATTAGGAGGATCTTTTTTTTTATGTGCAACAAATGGGGAGAAAAGAGATACTATGGAATAGGAAGTTGACTCTACATTCTACCCATATGTGGGATACATATCCTTACAATTTACTTCCTCAAAATATTTTATTTCTCTCTTGGATATTTTTTTCAATTTATTTTTCCTCCTCTCCTCATCTTTAATCTAAAAAATTATCTCCCACAGATTTTTATTTTTTTAAAGATGAGGAAGTGAAAGGTCGTTTCTTCCTTCCCGCTAAAGCTTCCTTCTCACAGTGATAATCTGTCACATCACACTTTAATAAGTACGATTGTGCAGCCATTGTGAGGAGGCAAAATGGGAAAGCGAAAAAAGTAAAAAACCCTCAGTGATGAAATTAAAATAGCAAGGAAATATAATTTATTCAAAATCCTGAATCAGCTTTACTGGAAGTCCTTCCAGTACATACTCATCTTCCATGCTGCATTTATATTGGGTATAAACTGTACAGAATCGCTACCTGATTAAAAAAGAAGTGTGTTTTATTTGTATACCAAGGGTGAAGTAATGAGGTACAAGTCACATTTAGACCCATTTAGGCAGTGTTATTTTCTCCTTGACTATGAAACTGTTTGGAGCACTAATCTTTTTAAGGAAGGTGTCTTTATAAAGTACCTTGCGTATTTACCGCTCACTGTGAATGCTCATGTTATTGACAAAGTGCAGTCTATGAAGTCTACTCAAAGTACTAGATAAAGATGATTTTACCACTTTTTCTTTCTTTAGCTCACTGATTTCTTACATCTTCCATCACTTGTTGCCTCTGCTAAGCCCCTTTAACACTGATTCAGTACCTGACCACTAGTTTCAACTTTGCTTGCTGCCAGCTAAGCAAACCAAATTCAGTAAAAAAATGTGAAATCAATTGCAGTTAAGAACACATTTTGCAAAGATGAACAAACAGAGCAGGAGTTCAGCAGAATCAAGGGGTACACAGACAAGCATACGCAGGAAGTATGAGCTGAAGTTTGCCCACTCCAATGTAAACCAGGAATAAGTCTCTGGGTGAGTGGAGATTTTATAAAAGCAAGATCTGAATCAACCCCTTCATCTCAAGGAGGTAGGCATTTAAGATGCTAGTGACTGATGGAATAGTTACCAAGCTTTCAGTTATGATAAAGGTGAATAATGATTTTTATGTCATTCTTCACAGACTGTCTGCATGTCTTCCTTCATCCTGTCAAAACAAGAGACCTGCTTTTCCACATAGCACCCGAATGTCTCAGTGCTTTAGTAATAAAGTGATATGAACCCATGCCACTCTTCTGTCAGCCCATGAAAAGCTGGCTCCAGAGCATGTGTGGGTTTATTTGATAGAGCTTTTGGCCGCTGTTAATAACAGCAGCAGGAAGCCCTGAATGGCATGTTCTGTCAACAGCAGGCCCCTTAACTGACAAGGGTTTTTACTCCTCCCCTCCCTAGCTGTATTTTATATGGACTGACAGGAAGAAATCACCTCTTTCACCTTCTCTCACAGCCTAAATAGAAATGAGTGATAAAATATTCATGAAAAGGAGAGAGAGAAAAAAAAAATCTCGAGTTATAATAATGTTAATAAAACAGTCAAAAGAATATAATTCAGGGACAGCAAAGATAACAGCATGTACCTTATCTCAGCTGTCTCCTGGTCTGGCTTGTCCCCATGAATGTACAGAGTGATGAGGACTGAAAGAATGGTAAGTACAGTCAAGCTCTTTACCACAGGGTATTAAAGAGGACGAAAACACCGGGCCAGCGATCCTGCCTCTGAAGCTGTCTCCAGCCAGCATCTGCAGCCCTTACAGAGAAGATGCCCTTTGACAATTTGCTAGACGAAAAAATATTGCAGTTATGTGTTTGAACACCTTCCAGTTGTTAAAGCTTCTGTGTGGGAAATGGTGCACAGAAATTTGTAGCACAGTGATAATGTGATTAAATCCTCCAGTTTACAGGAGGATCTTGGATGAAAAGTTGTCTCAAAGTCCCCGCTGGAACATAAATACGTGATATATGTAGCAAGGTAAATCCCTCTCAGTCTGTAAATTGGTGTTAACATCAGTGCTATATTGAAGTTAATAAGTACACTGAAAGATTAAGTGTCCTGCATGTATTATGTGAGTTGATTTAAATTCATTCATTCATAAAAAATTTACAGATTATACATAGTTTTTCATAAATCAACTGTGTAACACTTTAGATCTTGGGTTTACACACAGTCTTCCTACAAATAATCTCTCCTTAGAGTCTGACATAAAATTACAACAGGAACTCTGGCATTTTGAAAAGGCTTGCAACTTGGCATTGAGATGTGAGCAGAGGTGCTGACATGACCACAGCAGATATTTTGCCAGGAAACCTACCATAACGGTACAACAGTGAAGTCCATAGTTCAATATGCATTTGCTAAGAATTTGGTGGCAAAATCTCTGAAGTTTTCATGCACAGTGAGCATGCTCTGTCAGCTCCTATGTCCCCTATATCACTGAGGACAGCAGGGAGAAGTGCAGACCTTCAGAGCAGCTGAGCCTCTTTCAAGGGTGAGCAGCACTTCCCCTGGAATTGCACTTCCATGTAGCTAGAAGCTGTTAGGAAGTAAGATGCTGGATTTGAAAGTGAGAACACTTTTTTCTCTCTCCTTTTTTTTTTTTTTTTCCTCCTTATTATTTCTATCCCTGAAGTGCACGAAGAGAGGAAGAAAAAATAATGCAATGAGTGCTGTAATACCTAATATGGACTGGAAGGTGGAGAAAAGATAAAGAGAGGGAGGTTGCTGGAGGCATTGGGGATGGAAGAGTTCAGGCTTGAAAATGGAAGAGCAGAGGCTTTGTAACCATTCAGTATTGTGCTGTCAGCAACACCTTTGAAATCCACACTCAGAATGCATCTCAGAGATAAGAAAACCACAAAGCAGACAATAGTGGATACCAGTAGATATGGAAGAGATCCGTGCCATGAATGTGAAGGATTTAGTTGGATATTACTGTTTTGCTTTCCTGACAAAGGCCAATTTGTGGAACTGAATATCTTTCACAAGAACAGGACTTGCTTTCAGAGGGTTCTCACAAAGCAACGCTTTTAAGGGAAAAAAACTTTAAAATGGTAGATGCCCACACTGACCTTTTCAAAATTGAAAATCATGTGTTTATGGCATGTAACAAGCTTTCATTTGAAAATGCAAGCTAACTGTGATTCAGAGACTAAGATTATCAGAAATAAAATGAAACACTTCAAAATTATATAGAAGCCTCAATTGAATAGGAATCATGCATTTAACTTTCAGTCTATGAAAAATGTGACATTTCAACTCCTAAGCCCTATTTGTGGTGAATATTTTCCTTTAATTGGGACAATTTTCCTAAGTGGGAAAAAAACATCTGTTTCCCCCTCCTTCCAGCTGCAGCTTTGCTCTTTTGCATTTCTGTGCTTCAGATCTATATGCACAGTGTAGCATTTCATTGGGAAACAAGGGAGGATAGAATTCAAGGGCTTCGTTTGCTTTTTCAGCAGCAAAATCCCTCTATTAAATGTTATGGTCATAAAATCAGGAGCCCATAAAACATGAAATGCCAGAATTTGAATGTCCTTTCAGCCTTAACTCAGCCATCTTCTGCCTATACACAACAATGCAGTTTTTCTTTTTATCATCACCTGCCTGTTTCCCCAGAGCCCCACACCACATAAATAGGTATTTTTTGAGTGAATAGGTTTTTGTTATTGTGCGTTATCACAATCATTTAACGTGTTTGCTTTGACACTTTGTCTGAACTGATGCCTTAAGGTTCTATTTAAACAGTTTTCCTTTGAAAGATGTCTATTTGCTATTTTTTTGTTTGTATCCTTTTTAGGACTCTAAAATCAAAATATATGCTGAAAAAATATTTGTTTATATGTTTGCAATCCGCGGTCATTGAATTAGCCTTTGAGCTCTGATATTTGAATTGCAGACACTAATCCACTGCTTATGTTTTCATCTCATGCAATTAAAGGTACAAAACAACAAATTAAGTAACTAATAAGAGAGGCTTGATTTTGGCTGCAAAAGAAGGTGGCCACAATATTTTGTTGTTGTTGTTCTGCAAACCCGTGGTATAGTCAGCTAAGCTGAGCCTTAGCTTATCAGAATTTGAACTTGTTTTTCCATTGCTTGGCCAATAGTGTCAGGAAACTTCATCTTCTTTTATACTCAAAAGGAATGAAATATCCAAGAAGAAATACATAAAATGCATATCCAAGAGAAGCAAACAGACTTTTCAAGTAATAATAAACCAGAGTATTTCAAACAAAAGAATCAAAGTACACACAGCTATGTGTCCTGCTGGTGGGAAAGATTTTACATAGCATTTTCACAACATATATATACATATACACCCACCTCCTCCCTTGCCAGTTCTTTCTCCAAAACTAAGCTGTATTTCATTCAGGTTGTTTTGGAGGTTTCCAGATAACGTTGCCCACAAATCCTTCTGCATTTGGAATGCAGTGGTTCACGAATGACCTTTTCATTACGTTCACTAAGCAAGATCTTGATCCAAGCAGATTCTTTGGCTTGGGCTCACTCCATCCTCCCCTGTGCTTTGAACAAACCACTTCCCCAGGCTTAGAGGGCCATAACTTTGCTTGTTTGAAAAACTCGTTTAACATAATTGATTGTAACATTCTCTCTCCCTTTTCCCCCTGTCATAACTTCCTGATTGCTGTTCATCTGTACCAGATGTGCACTCTACATTTCCAAACTACATAAATGTTTTGCCCCACATGGGTCTCTCTACCCGTCTGTTGTATGTTTATATTTACAGTAGCAAGCTAACTTGTATGGCATAGCATAGATTTAACTACAGGTCTGGAAAAGCAACAGGGAATTCATCTCTTAGAGGTGCCATCTGTAGCCATATCAGTCCTGTCTTCAAAAACCTCTGACTACAGAAGCTATACAAGGCAGTGTTAGATAGAGCAGCCTCCAAGGAAAATCTGAGGCACTGCAGAGAGTAATAGTACTGACTAAGCAGATGGCACCCTTTGCTCTGATCACTCCTAAAGCTATATGCTACCATAGTGCAAGGGTGACAATGTCATCCTGGGTGACATTCTTCTAACGAGATAAGCAGCAGCGACAGTTGAAAATTACCAGAGCAATCTGCTGCTCAGTGTAAAACTAGGAGTTTAAGTGGACTTGTGTGTGTGCATGTCTACTTTCTACACCATTTCTCTTGAGAAATATTAACCAGGATCCAAAAATGTTCAGTAATTTAGCAAAAATAAGAAAAAATTCTGCAGAATCCACCTTCTTCAGCTTTAAAAAAAAAAAAGGGGAATGGTGAACACCTTTCCCATCAAGAGCAACATGTTTATGAATTTCAATGTGCAGAAAAGTGATGTGCCTGTCAATCAATAAACTGCCTGTGCATGCACAAAGGCCTTGTATAAGTACAAGGACATTTTTTCCATTATGTAGGCTTTAGAACTTATCCTTAAATACATTCCAGTGCTTTTTTTACAAGTCTAAGGAAAAATTCCAGTTTTGATTCATACCTTTGATCCCTGCACATGCACAGATGGAACTTCCATCAGGGTGGAAGTTATTTTAGATTAAAAAAAGATCAGATATTTCCCTTGGACAGAGGGTATGTTTGTCTGCAACTGCCAAAGCTCTTGGTTTTAATGTGCAGCTAGTGTTCTCAAAATCCTAGCTCCTGGATTTACAAGATTGTGTTAAATACTAACCTAAAGGATAGCAACATGTATCTCATATGAAACTTCTCTTTTGGAAAGTCCTGAGATCTGCAGTATCACCTAGCACCAACACAATAAAATGTGATGGTTTATCAACTTGAGTTATTGCTGAGAAAGAGCAGTAGCACTGCAGGGTCCTGACTAGCCCAGCCACACTACTTTCAGTCTGGAGGAAAGAGCAGGGTAGCAGGTGTTGAGCACACATTTTTGACCGAGACAATTTTGTCCTGAGAACACCTACTTTCAGCTGCAGTTCCCCCACCGTTGGTCTCTCTTTTTCTACTTTTGTGCCTTTTAATTTTTTTGGAAGGTAGGAAAAATCATCACATTCCCAATTCAGAACTAAAAACACAAATAACTTTTTACTGCTTAGAATTGCTTCACGAAATAAGAGGCTTCAACAATTATCTCTCTCCAAGAAAAAGGTTTCCAAAGGTATTTAATACAAAAAAACCCCCATGCATTTCAATTTCTAGTTAAATTGCATCCTTGTTTTAGTTGTTTTTCTCTTGTGCAATTTAACACATTTTAAGTCTTGGCACAAGTGTTCTTTTTGTTATAGGATTAAGCATACTGTGGTATCGCCTCAAACCCCAAGGCTTCAACGTAGTATAATAATGGGGATATAACACTTTTCACTTTCTAGGCCCATTTATTCCATCAACATCTACACAGCATTGTATGTGCCTCTGTACTCCTGTGCCTTCATCTCTTGAATCCGTAAGTTATTCTGATCTGGAAACAGCAGACCAGCTGCAGAAAAATGTAGAAAGGAGAAAATACTCCTGTAGAAAGTACATAAGAAAACAGCAAATCTTAAGAAAGCTGTATTAACTCATGGGCATTCTGCACTTTTCACTGGTTTTCTATCAGCCCCTCTTCATAACTGTCATAGAGTTTTACATGCTGTTTTTAAGTAGGTACCCTATATCATTATGGATGATGCGTTTTGGTAGTGGGTAAGGAGATTGCCACTGAAATCACATAATTAATTTGTAAATTTGCCACATTCCCTACATGTAGGTAAAGTGTGGGGTTTTTTTAATAGCTCATTCATTTTGTAGAAATATTTATGAGAAATACTGGAAAGTGAAAAATGGCGGGGGGAAACCCGCTTGGCTAGATTAATGGAGATTTCTATTGTCAAGGAATTTTATCACAAACACCAGATGAAGGATTATTTGCCGAAGCCATCTGAACGTGAGATAATTATAAACTTCTGACAAACAGTACCCAAATAGAAAAAGAGTGAAATTTGCTGAGACATAAACACAAACTGAGAATACTCTGACTGTCCCTGTGGCTCAGCAATAATTCCACCAGCTTCTATATACCCTCCTGCATGCTCTTCTGAAAAAGTTTTCAGCCAGCTCTTTCTAAGAATTTGAGATGTTCAGCACTAATATAGCCCTGTCTGTAAGCTCTACAAAGCTGCCTTTTATGAACATCTGCATTCTGCTTTATTAGACATCAACAGCAAGCAGAATTGCAACCCTGGACTTCAGCAGGGCAAACTTTGGCCTTTTCAAACAATTGCTAGGGGAAATCCCATGGGCAAGGCTGCTTGAACGTAAAGGGGCTCAAGATAGTTGGTTAGCATTCAGGGACTGTTTCTACCAAGCTCAAGATCAGAGCATCCTGACACATAGGAAGTCAAGGAAGGGAGCCAGGGGACCTGCTTGGTTAAACAGGGAACTGCTGGGTAAGCTGAAGTGGAAGAGGAGAGTTTAAAGATCACGGAAGGAGGGGCTGGCCAGTTGAGAAGAATACAAGGCTGTTGTCAGAGGATGTAGGGAGGCAACTAGGAAAGCCTCCTTAGAATTAAACCTTGCAAGATGGGTCAAGGACAACAGAAAGAGCTTCTTCAAATACATGGCAGATAAAACTAACACCAGAGGCAACGTAGGCCCACTGATGAATGGGGTGGGTGACAACAGATACAGAGAAGGCAGAGTTACTGAATGCCTTCTTTGTCTCTGTCTACTCTGCCGGAGGCTGTCTTGAAGAGCCCCGTACCCCTGATACCCTAGAGGAAGGCAGGACAGTGGAAGAGTTTGCCTTAGTTGATGAGGAATGGGTTAGAAACCAATTAAGCTATCCGGACATCCATAAATCCATGGGTCCAGATGAGATGCACCCGCGGGTGCTGAGGGAGCTGGCTGAAGTCATTACTAGGCCACTCTCCATCATCTTTGCCAAGTCTTGGGAAACGCAGAGGTGTCTGAGGACTGGAGGAAAGCAAATGCCACTCCAGTCTTCAAAGAGGGCAAGAAGCAGGAGCCGGGTAACTATAGACCGGTCAGCCTCACCTCCATCCCTGGGAAACTGATGGAACAGCTTATCCTTGGTGCCATCTCAAGGCATATCAAGGATAAGAGGGTCATTAGGGGCAGTCAACATGGCTTCACCAAGGGGAAGTCATGCTTAACCAACCTCATAGCCTTTTATGAAGACATAACGAGGTGAATAGATGATGGTGAAGCAGTGAATGTGGTCTACCTTGACTTCAGTAAAGCATTTGACACCATCTCCCACAGCATCCTTGCTGCTAAACTGAGGAAGTGTGGTCTGGACGATTGGGTAGTGAGGTGGACTGTAAACTGGCTGAATGAAAGAAGCCAGAGAGTAGTGGTCAGTGGGGCAGAGTCTAGTTGGAGGCTTGTATCTAGTGGAGTGCCT